>CM024710.1:23886002-24474686 GCA_014182895.1 Angophora floribunda
TTTTCTCTCGTTTTTTTTTCGTTTTCCCCCTCCAGAAAAACCAGAAACAGGCCCCCGCTGCCCCCCTTTTTCTTCTTCGCCGGTTTTTCTCCTTCTGCCCCCCCTCTCCAGAATCGCTGATCTTTTCCTGCTCCTCTGATCCTCCTGTTTTCTTCCCCTTTTTCTCTCTGAAAATCGCCGCGCGCTCCTCTGTCGATCATCTCTGCTTCCTAACCGTTTCTCTCCCCCTCCTATGGCCGCGTGACAGCGCAGCAAGGGAATCTTCCCTTGCTGGCGTCACGCGGGTGACGTCGCCTCCGAGGATGGCCGAAACGTCGTCGTCGATCCCTCGCTGCTGCTGCCCCTCTTCATGCTCCTGTTCACGTGCGGAGAGGAGGAAGGAGAAGAGAGGATGGGCCGGGCTGAGGGAGAAAGAGAGAGGGAGATGGGCTGGGCCAAGGGGGGAAAATGTATAGGATGGGCTAGGCTAAGCCAGCCCATGCAAAAAAATTTTAATTTTTTTCGATTTTTTTTTGAAATTTTTTTTCTATAAATTAATATGTATTTATAAATGCAAAAAAAAGATAAACAAAAATTTCGGGTGTCAACACACACCAATAATGAGAATAATCGGTATTTTCCCATCAAATTCAACCTGTGCAGATAAAAATTTCCTTAAATTCTGATGATTTTATTTAGGGTATATTTCTTTGTTGGCATCCTAACCCTATGGGCGATTGTAACATGAGCTGTATTTTACGCTTATTAGCTGAATTAGCATGTGCCAGTATCTTCCAAAATTACGGCAGTAGATGGGCTTCTAGCTCTAGATGCGATATTTCATTAGATCTTTTCAAGTCATTGGCTTATCACATGAATCCGAATTTCATATTTTGTATGTGAAAAGAAGTATAAATATCTTTATATAGCATATGCTGGCTAATGAGTATTGCATCTTCAAAATTGTATTCTTCCCATAGCAAATAAGCTATTAATACAATTTTACCCAAAGTGAGTGCGCCACCAATTGTGGCAGCGCCATCCGCTAAGTATGTCCTTTTTCAATGCATTTACCTCACATAACCTGGGGTTTTTTATGCAATAACATTGTCATAGCATATGGCTCATTCATATGCTTACTATTTGGCCAATAAAGTGCACATAAACCACTGAGAGTTGTCCTAGTGACCACTCTTCTCACATAAGAAAGAGGAAGTGAAGAGTCCGATTCTCCACCTTCTCATGAAGTGTTGAGATGGAGACGTTTAGTTTTAGCTATTGGGTTCAACTCCTAAACTTTGCAAAGAGGCAAGTAAAAGTCCGAGAGTAAGTTAAAAATTAGAGTTAAACAGAGAAAATGCATATGTAATATTTATGACCTGGTTAGTAATTATTTTGTTCCTAGAAATAAAATCTACTGGGAAATAGTTTTTTTTTTAATGTATCATCAATGAGTTTCAAGCATTCAAAGGCTTTTGGTAATGGCACAAAATTCTTATTTCTGAAATAGGAATATGTTTGGTGCGACCTTCAAATTTTATTTTTTTAACTTAGAGTTTCTTTTAATTTCTATTAAATTTATTTCATCTTTCAATTTTTTTCTTTTCTTTTTTCCTTTTCTTCTTCTTCTTCTTCTTTTTCTTCCTTTAGCCGATCACTAGCCTTGACAATGGCCGACAACTAGCCAAACGAGAGTTGATGACATTGGGGGAGCCTCACTTACCCTTGGTGAGGCCGAGCCTCATTGGCCTGTTCCTTGCCAGTGGCTAGGACAGGTTTGGCCTCACCAGATGTAGGTGAGGTCACCAACTAAAGGGAAAATTGCTTAATTCTTGAGTTTTCCCAATAACAAAAAAGTAAATTTTTTCTACATTTTAATTTTGTTCCAAATTTCTTCTTAAGAACAAATTTGTTCTCAAAATAAGAATAATTAGCTTACACTACCAAACGAATTTCTATTTTTTTTTTTTGTTAAGAGGAACAAAATATTAGAAATAGTCATTGTTTGTCCAATTTACTAAATAGGGCCTTAACATTTAGTCCTCTATTCTCTACTAATTTGGAATTGTTTCTATATGAAGAATAACTACTTTTAATCGTACTTTAAAGACTTGTGTCTATAAACCCTAGCTCATTCAATAATCAAATTATACTTCTCAAAGTACTAATGCTATATAACTAACATAAAAACTTTCAGCACACTAATCCCATGAGCTCCTCCATAATTCAATCAATAAATCTAAAATACCTTTTACCTCTTTTAGAAGAATATCATGGCCAAAGAAGTCGTGAAATGCCAAATTGAGATCATTGTATTTTCAGAATGATATTTTTACCTTTTGTTTGCTTAAAAAAAAAGATGTATAGACCTATTACATTACATGACTAACAAATGAGTCCAAATGCTTTTAGAGGCCCTCCATCCTTTGTTCTTACTAAGTTTATAATATATGAAAACCATATCAAACAATATACGTGAAACCAATGAGTTTGACCGATGTGGCAATTCCCTCTAATTGACCAAGATAGAACTTACATAGCTAGAAAGAATCTTACGATTTGCGGGTTTTAGCTGCATACATTAACCCCGAGATCAAATACGCGTATTTTTTTTTTTGGTAATCCCATGAGCTCAATCGGGATCGAATTTTTCGAAGTTGTCGAGCATTTGACATTTTTTTCATTAAATTTTTGAATATTCTTTTTCCTTTTCTACTATTTATCTCGCGTGGATGAACTTGCACCACCCTCCTTCGGTTCTGTCCTTCGATCTTCAACTTAGAAGTTAGAACTTTAGGAAGTTAGTCCCTTCTGTGCCCAAGCCCGAGTTCATCTTCGCGCCCCTCACCGAGCCCCGCGTGCAAGCTACCATTCCCTGTTTGAAAGACTCTGCGTCCTAGGCACCGCCTTTTTCGAAGGGACCCTTGTTGCACTGAACCAACGATCGTCTTCGGCCACGTCCCTGCCTTGGGACCCTTCAAGAACCCGACGTCTTCGTGTGCACTTCACCCGCCAAAACCCTAATCCCTCCTCCACGTTGCTCACCCCACTCTCTTGAAAAATCATAGTCGAGTCAATCACAACATTTAAAGAGAAATTCTAGGCAACTTTGAAGTTGTGAAGTCTTTGATTTCCACGCCGTTGTGCCCGATATGATCACTAAAAAATGGCTGAGTTTAATTGCTGTCAAAAATATTTCCAATCAATCATAAGTGCAAATGCTATTAATGTATAATAGGAAAGAAATGAGACTCAATACAACGAACATAACTTCCAATGATAAATAAACTGGCCACACCATCGCCTCGGGACCCTTTGACTACATTTAGTCTTCCGGATTTCTAATCATAATATGACTTAATATGATATGATATGAAATTCATGAGATTTTACTGTACTATATTCACTGTTTAGTAATTGCAATAATAAAGTTAAATATATTCACATCATATTATATATATTTTTGGGTATAAACGGCATATTAATATAAATGAACCACAAATTTTACAATGGAGATGGTAAAAATTTATTATAACACTCTTGTCTACTTTATTTTTATTTTATTTTACTCTCTTTTTTATTTCTTTCTTTTTATTTCTTTCTTCCCATTCTATCATTCTCTAGTAAAATTTTATTAAATAAAAAACTGTACTAATATAACTAAAATATGTAATAATTATATATTTTTATATTGAATTTATATTATAAGATAGAATTAAATTTTAAAATGTAAATAAAAATAAGATTAAATTAAAAAATCAAATTGTTATTTTTTGTTATTTTGAATTTCTTTTATTAGAATTCAAATATTACTTATATTGAGATATAATTTTAGATTTGTTAATTTTAAGAAGTTTTAACTTTTCTATTATGAAATTAGAAATCCGATCCACCTTTATCCCAACATTCCCATAGAATAATTTTATCCGACCTATATCTCCATTATATTCAACTTTATCCTATCTTGTATATACACAAACGCAAGATATGATAAATTTTATCCTATCATGAATTTTATCCTGATTGCCAAATGTAACTTTTGAGATCTCGATCGTCTTACTCCCTAAACCTTGCATGCACTTCACCTGCCCAAACCCTAATCCTCCTCCACATTGCTCACCCTGCTCTCTCAAAATATCATAACAGAGTCGATCACAACATTCAAAGATAAATTTCAGGTGACTTTGGAGTTGTGCAGGCTTTAATTTCCATGCCGTCCTGGCCAATATGATCACCAAAAAAAGGCTAAGTTTAATTGTTGTCAGAAATCTTTCTAATCAATGGTAAGTGTAACTGCATTAATGTATAATTGGAAAGAAATGGGGCTCGAACATAACTTGCAATGATAAATATAAATTCCAGGGACTTTGGAGTTGTGTAGGCACCAGGTTCCACGCCGTCGTGGCCGAGATGATCGCCAAAAAAAGACTGAATTTAATTGCTAACGGAAATCTTTCCAATTAATCGTAAGTGCAATTGCGTTACTGTATAATTGGAAAGAAATGGAGCTCGATACAACGAACATAACTTCCAATGGTAAATAAAGGTTAATCTATGTTACATAAAGTTCTATTGGGTACATGTACTAAAGATGTTCTATATTGCAAATTTGCCGTCCACGTATCCACCCATCAAAATCATTGACAATCTAGCAGTCTAGATTTTAATTTTTTCAACCAATTAAGTAATCACCAGGGGATGTATATGGTCATGTTTCTAGAGAAAACCAACTCTAACAAAACTTACCATCAATGATATGTCTTAATATGGGAATTTGCTAAACTCAAATTGGGCAAGTGTATCCACAACAATAATGAACATGACTAAATATTTACCTATTTATGGAGCCCTTCATCTTTTGGTTCTCCACGCCATAGCCAATTGAATTTCTTATTCTTTCCCAAATCCTAGTGATGCACACAAAACAAAGTTTAGGCATCACACCTCACTCACATCTTTGGAATTCTCTCTTTTGACATGCATCCAACAATCATGTCTCGCATACTCCAAGCTCGCATGTAATTAAAAATCAGATCAGTGATTCACCAGAAAAATGCTTTGACCCTGGTAAGATCTCTCTCTCGGTAAGATCGATCTCTCTCTCTCTCTCGTGTTGATCATGATATGTTGGGTTATTTTTCCTGGATATTAGCACGCAGCACTGGGTAGGACAGGAGACAACTCTAGTAGCAGTGAAGTCGCCGTAAAATCGAAGCAGCACTTTATTGCTACGGACGGTCCTCAAGTTCTATCTGGTCCAATGCAGTCCCGACGTCAGCCATCTCATCAGCCACATGGATATGAAGCTGGTACTTATAGTGGACGTCCTCGTGCATATCTATGGTGTGTTAGAGAGCTGAGGTTGGTTTCGGTTCCTTCTTGTTCTCTACATGGAATTTAGTCCCATGAAAGGGGATTCCTGCCAAGACATAATAGAGGAAGAGAACATGGAAACAAGTTAAAAGGGTCGATTGGTTCCATGTATCAGAACATAATAGAGGAAGAGAAGATGGGAACAAGTTAAAGGGGTTGATTAGTTCCATGTTTCAGTATCTGATGTCAAATTGTATGAGAGGCAGTCAATTTGTATGGTGTGTATAGGAGCTTTCCTCCACATTATGCAAAAAGAACTATCCTTTATATATTATTCCATAGATTATTATACAGTCTTTTTTTTCCCCTTACGACAGATATTTTGTTGATTTGCATTCTGAATTTATGCAAATGCTCTAGCTCGTGAAGCATATATACTATGGAATGAGTCTTGTACTTATGCTAAGAGCTCTCCAAGTTGAGGCCTCGAATACATAGTTATCCACCTAGAGAGTCTCGTAACATGACAATGCTTTTACGTAAATTAGTTTGACCAAAGAACATCTAAATTCAAATGACAATAAGGCCCTGCATGATAACACTCCCGAGAACACTTATTTCTGTTCTTTTGTTCCCGAAAACAGATTTTTTGTTCCCGGGAACAAAAACGCATTTGGTAAATTTTTTATTCTCGGGAACAAATTTATTCCCCGGAACAGGTTTGGAGTAGAAATCAGAAATAAGAAAAAGTTGTTTCTTGTTCCCGGGGACAATTTTAAGAGACACTTTTTTTTCCCTTTCTTTTTTTTTTCTTTTTTCTTTCTCTTTCCTTTTCTTCTTCTTCTTCCTCTTCCTCTTCCTCCTCTTACCCCTCAGCCGCCCCATCGCCGCCGTCGAGCGAGGTCTGGCGAGCTCGCCGCCGCCTCGCTAGGCTAGGGCGAGGTCCGGCAAGCTCGCTGGAGCCTCGCCCAGCCATCGGCGAGGCTCGGCCTCGCAGATTTGGGCAAGGCCGGGTGAGCCTCGCCCAGCCACCGACGAGCCTCACCTCACCTCACCCAAATCTAGGGAGGCCTCACCTCACCCCACCGGGAGGCGAGCCTCACGAGGCTTGAGCCTCGCCGATGGTGGCTCGCGAGGCTCGGTGAGGCTTGAGCCTCGCCGATGGTGGCCGCGCGAGGCTCCGACGAGCCGGCGAGCCTGCCGCCCGCGGCGACGGCCAACAAAAAGAAGGGAGAAAAAAAAGAAAAAAAGAAAAGAAAAAGAAAATTAAAAGAATCAAAAGATTGTAAATTTTTACCAAACGTATTTCTGTTCTCGGAGTAAAAATTTTGAACAGTTATCAAACACCCTCAAATGCTCAGAAATAGTTTTCGAGAACATAAACAAGAAAAAACATTTCTGCGCAGAAACTATTCCTGGGAACAGAAACGTTGCCATACGAAGCCTAAATTTTCTCTTAATTCAACAACTAATCATAGTTACTGCAGTAAGTGTGGTCATAATATATAAGATACTTCAATTTCTTATTTATGAACTCTTTTACGCGTTTAGGATCTGCTTTGAAAATTGGATAAATATCAAAGGCTATTCTTGTAGCTTTCCATCTTTTATTTCAAACGATTGCCTTTACATAGTTACGTTGATCCTTTTTTCTTTATATGTCCTACTTTAATTCTTAATTTGCTCTTAAACTTTAGCTCTGCCTTTTTGCACAACATAAGAATCGAAACCCATAACTGAAACCATAAGTCCCCACCCCAACCCCCTTGAGAAGACAGAAATTCAAACCCTCCACCTTATCTTTCTTGTACCATATGAGAAGAGTAGCAATGCCCCAATGGTTATGTCGGTCCTTTAAATTCAACCTCACATAAGGAAATATAAGCAAATCCTCCTAGTTTGCAATAGACAAGTCATAGCCTCAAGTCGAAAATCAACTTGGAGTTTATCATAAATCAACTTTTATACTCTCCTAAAACGAGTTTAGGAGACAATGACATATTGAAATGAAATATTTCATTAGCTTAAATATGCTTTGAACAAACATAAATCAAATTAAAAATAAAATCTATCAATTTTAAGATGCGATGTTTAATCTCCCCTTTATATTCATATTTCGATCATTTCTTTGAAGAAAATAGATTTCTGTGTGTTCTTCTTTTCTTTTTTTTTCTAATCTCAAAATTCTATTAGACAAACATATCACACACTTGCTTATGGAATTATCGAAGAGGGTTAAAAACAACCCATGCACTAATATGGAATTACTCATTATACACACGGTTTTGGTATATGAAATAAAATATTTAATAAGTAGTACGGAGATGATATAAACTATTTTTCTTAAGCGAAGTTTCACCAATCGTCTTAGAAGTAGGGTGTGTTTACTTTGTTTGACATGAACCTACGACTAGAAATATTACTCAATAACTTTTTTGTGCTTTTGAGTATTTACTATATGCACCACATAACCATTTATGATATAATTGTTGGTTACCAACAATCCAACGGCTGGAATTTAATTTTCCCGTATAGTTAAGTAATCATTTGTGATATAAATTGCCATGTTTGCACAGAAAATATATTAAAGCAGAACCTGCCAATTATACTATTTCCCATAAGATTCAACTCGTGAAGATAACGTCTGCCTTTAATTGTGATGATTTCATTTAGGGCAAATTTTTATGTCTACCACCTAACCCTACAATTATGGTCGATAGTAGCATGATCTGTATTTTCTGCTTAAATTAGCTGAATTAGCATATGCCAGCATCTTCCTCTCAAAATTACAGCAATCCAATCACCAAAAATGGACCGGCCAAAATAAAAATCACCAAAAATGATGCCATAACATATGACTTATTCATACATTTACTATCTTGCCAATAATTAGATGTGTAACCAACCAAAAAAATAATTGCATATGTAATGTTTAATGTCTAGCCTTCAATTCTCCACTGCCGTCGATTTGTTTCCATATAATGAATAATTGATTTGTTACTCTAAAAGACATCAACAATTCTATCATTTTCAACGATTTTAATTAAACCGTTATAAAAAGTAACAAGATTATTGCATAATAACAGCTTTCATGGCTGTCATATTTTTTGTCAAAAATGTTACTTTTTCAAACATTTTTTTACAAAACTTGCAGCTAGGATGGCGAGTTTAGTTTCAAGTGTAGACGTCGGCCATAAAGAAGTAGGATAAAAGTCTAAAAGTGAGTTTAGAGTTAAAGTAGTATAGTTGAGAGTTAAAATAGGACAGAAAAAAAATTCAAAATATCCAATAGAAATTTCATTTTTAATTGAACTTCAACTAAATAAGATATTTATTAATAGAGAATTTTACAAATAGCAAGCTTCAACAACATACATCAATAAGACAGCTCGAAGAGTTTGATCGGCGATGCAAATGCATCTAATTCAATAAATTGATACTTGTGAATATGGTATAAAGAAGTGTGAGTTTAACAAGGATTAACCACTTCGAGACATTTAGTTGCATTAAGCACTCGTTAGGTTTTTTTTATTTATTGATAGCACTCATTAGGTTAAGCATGCGCTTTTAAGCACGAATCCCCACATCTAATAAACAGAATATTATCAAATTGCCATGTATACGATGATTTCTCAAAGGCTTCGAGGTTGGCAGTCAATTTCTTAAAATTTGAGGTATTCCTGAATGAATTGATGTGCAATTATGACCAGATTTACCATTTATGATATTTACTGTGATGGCCCGAGCGACGGTGCGCGAGGAGGAGGGTTGGCGGTGCGTCCGCGCCTCGGTCCTCGGACGTGCGCAAGGGAGGATGGGATATGTCTCTTGTCCCACATCGCCTAGGGAGGGAGTCCTGGGCTAGCTTATAAGCATATGGGTTCTCTACTTGTACATACGCGTTTTAAAACCGTGCGGGCCTTGGCCTAAAGCGGACAATATGTGTACAGTGGCGAACTCAGGATGTTACAGGTGGTATCAGAGCCGACTCCCGACCGCGTGTGGGATCACAGCGAGGACGCTGTGCCCGAAGGGAGGGAGAATGTGATGGCCCGAGCGACGGTGCGCGAGGAGGAGGGATGGCGGTGCGTCCGCGCCTCGGTCCTCGGACGTGCGCAAGGGAGGATGGGATATGTCTCTTGTCCCACATCGCCTAGGGAGGGAGTCCTGGGCTAGCTTATAAGCATATGGGTTCTCTACTTGTACATACGCGTTTTAAAACCGTGCGGGCCTTGGCCTAAAGCGGACAATATGTGTATAGTGGCGAACCCAGGATGTTACATTTACTACTATGGAAATGTATGTTAAATGTCAAAATGCAAGTGTATCCATAGTATTAATGAGTATGGCCAACACATTGCCTATTTATACAATCCTTGGTCTTTTTATCCCACATGCTTATTTGCTTTCATTAAAACAATCACCCTCCCACCCCCCCCCAAAAAAAAAAATCACCTATCTCCTTATGCTAGCTTTGCGATCATGTGACAAAACAATCACCCCTCTCTCTCACACACACAAACCATGTTGTAATTTTGTTCTGACGAATAGCATTAAGTCCGTGGATGAAGGGAGGAGGAAAGACTTCAACCTTAACTGATGGACGACATGACTTCATCTTTGTAAGGTACCAAATACAAAAGCTACAGGCAATATCTAGATAATGTTTTGTTTAAACCGACTTTTGATATCATTCCTTTTTCTTGATTTTGACCGCCAATCTAACTTCCAACTTCCGTAATACACTCTTGTCAGGATAGGGAACGGTGGCTTAGAGCTTGTTCGATAACACCAAAGTTCACAATGTCGAACAAAGCCAGTGGCTTTAAGCCACCACGTTAGGTGACCCTCCATCATCGATCCCAGCTCCTTTTCACATCAGAACTGTTGAAGGTGGTGAGCTTGCATAGGTTCTCCATTGTCCCATGGAACTCCAATTTGTATGTGTGAAAGCCCATCATCAACAAATAGAACCAATTTAATGATCCTATAAGCATTTCGCATCTTTTGTCTATTACATTTATATGTTATTTGTATACATATAATTTCCCTCCACATATAAGTTAATCAAAGGTGTAACATTTTCTTTCCCTCCCATTATACTGCCCTCTTGAAGATCCTAAAATATGTATATGGCACCATAGCCATCAAGAGAGAGGCCCAAATCAAGGACCCTCTCATATGTGTGTATAGAGAGTTAGGATTTTGGGAGTAGCTTTGCTTGCTTAATCCATCAGAGCGAAGACTGGACGATATCCTAGGGAGAGTAGCCACTGGAGCTGGTAGGAAACAGGGACAATGGCAGATGGAGTTGTCGATAACAAGATAAAGTCGGAGGAGGCTTTCAACAAGACAGAGGTGATGCCTCTAGCGTCCTCTTCAACTTCATTGTGTGCAAGCTCAATCTCACTATCGACGTCAATCAAGTCCATCAAGTCTTGGACCTCTTGATAGATATTTTAATAGTTTTGAAATATTTGAAAATAAAATTTTTTATAGAAATTATGGTGGTGTTGAAAACCATTATTTTGTGATGATTTTTGCCCACTATCTTTATGCTATGATTGTATAACGTTTTATAATGAATTTGTAACCATCGGTTAAAGCTTTTGATTCTATTTCTTGATGAACTTTTTGTAATGGCTATACGTCAGTACTCTATTGAATATCAATAAATTTACATTTCGGTTGAATATAAACTTCAAACCACAATATTGACAATATATCAAATTAAAAAGATAATTTTTCTTTTCTTCTTCTTTTTTTCTCTCTTTTGGGTTATATGGGTTGTTCATGTTCTTTCTATTATTCAGTGCAAAAATAAAAAGAAAATCCATTGTATCTTAGAAGGATAGCCGATAAAGTCCTATTTTGTATTCCGATAGGTGGAATTATCCTTAACGAAAGTATTTGGACAGCCTAGACAATTTATTTCATTTTCTCATAATTTTTCGATAGATTTTCAATAAATTATTATTTTTCTTATTATCTAATATAGTTGCAAAAACATTACTTTCAAAAGCGTTATTGGAGTGTAGTGTATTGGAACGGGTGCTCGTTAAGCTATGGTATGGTTATTAAAACTTTCACAATATTTAAAGTTTTAGCAGAAAAGTGAAAAAAGTTATTTTTTGATCTTTAAAAAGCAAAAAATCAAATCCGACGGTAATCAAGGAAGTAGCCGTCTTTCTGTCGTGAGGGGAGAGGGAGAGGGAGAGGGAGAGGGAGAGAGACCATCACGGGCAGGAGCGCACGCAGAGAAGACGACGGCGTGCGTCGTGGCTTCATCGCGAACCTACTGCTCTCCTCTCTGCTCCGACGCAATCCCGACGCGCTCGGCCTCGTGCAGACGACCCAGTTCGCTCTCCTGGGTTTCTTCATTCCCGACTGCGGACCTCAAGGCCTCGCTCTCAATCACCTCAAAACCCGCTCTTCCCAAGGTGACGCCGAGCTCGTTCACCCCCATCAGTTCTTGACTCCTTCGCATCGCTCATTGCGAATTTCGCACAAAAAATGAGAAATGTTTCCGCTCGAGTATTGTCGAGTATTGGAGAAGCTTATTCCTTTCACCTATGAGTGAGTGTAAGGTTGGAGCTTGTCATTTCCTAGGCTGAAACCAGTCAAACCCCTTCAATTTGTTACTCTTAGATGATGGTTGGATGGAAATCGTATGCTCCTGAATCGTATGTGGAATAATTTGAGATTAGGTAGTCGATGGAAACTCAGCCCAGCCATTGAATTGGATTGCATAGGTTTTCGTTTGAGAATGCAGTCGCTATTCGCTGCAGAACTCGTGGTTAAGGTTGCGAATCGGTTCTATTCGCTTTTTAGAAAGTGCCCTGTCCGAGAGTGTGCTTTAAATCCGTAGTTTCTGTGAGCACAATATTGTTCGAATGTTGAATTACACAGCTAAAAGCTAATGGGAGAACGATAACAATTCGAATAATATCGAATTAGCGCAGCGGAATAAAATAATCTCCATCTTGAGTAAACCTAATAGGAACCGATATAGTAGAGCAAAATAAATACCAAGCACGCAAACACAAGACGGTTTTTTACGTAGAAAACCCCTCAATGTGAGGAGATCAAAAACCACGGGACCGAAGTCCACCCGAAAATCTTCACTATCAACAAAATTGGGTGAACAATGTTCTTCTCTAGCAAATACTAAAGGTACATAGCAGCAAAGAACTCAAGAACATAATTCTTGGCAATACACATAAACTTTACAAGAGATCAATGATAAATCTGACTAAAAACGCAGGTTTTGATCAATCAACGAAAAACCTGATGTAGGGAGCTTCAAACGAAAATCAAACCGTTCAAATTCAAGGAGATTGCGCCATGAACATGCTGACAAAATTTCAGCTCAATCGGACCTCGAATCGACTTCCGATGCCAACTTGATGTAAATCAGACTTTGCCCCAAACTCCAGATTTTTTGCTTTCTCTTGTTCTCTTATTACTGTGTCTTTTGCGGCTATAACTTCAACGATAGTGAGAAACCATATTTCTTCATATAACTTATTATATGGGCTCAAGCCCTTTTGGGCTTGCAACTCATTGGGCTTTCTCCACATAGGAGTGAATCCAACTAACAAAAGCTAGCGCATGTGACCTTGTTGACCAATTCGTGAGAAGAATCCAAGAGACACTCGCTTGCGTATAAGGTGTATCCCTTTTGCTGTATAAGGAGCCTCAGAGGCATAAAGTATGGCTTAAACACCTTTAAAATTAATAGATGAAACTATTCTGTGAGGTGTCTGGCTGCTGCTTTGAAGAATTCCAGAACACCCTGCTTAATGCACTGTTGCAGACTAGCAGGATAACAATTGAGTCACGGTCAGCCATCCTCCAATTACCAGACTTTACCTTCCTAATGATTGAAAAATGTGGGATGCCGCACTTCTTTCGTACTTTTTATTCGCAATAGCTCGACATTTTCCTCTCTTCAAGATGCTGTTAGTCATCAATCTGGTGAGTGTTGATCTTATTTACGGCACCTCGGTTGAAATGTCTAGGTTCCTGTATTAATTATTCATACGAAAGTGAAAGAACCTTAATTAGTTCGTTGGTTTTCTTATCATGAAATTTTGCCCGTGTATCATTGTCACAGCTGCCTTTCCCAATATCCAGGGCAGCTCCAGGGTGAAGTTTCTTGACATTGCTTGAGATGATTTTCTTTTTAGATGCTAATTGCTGAAGTATTTACCTGGATATTAGGTGAGGAGAGGAGCGACAAGGGCTGGTATGCGCAGAAACGATGGCAGAGAGAGTCGTCGACGTGAAGATAATGTTGGAGGAGGCTTTCGAAAAAAACGGAGGTGCCGCCTCCTCAGCGTCCTCTTCAACTTCATGGCGTGCAAGCTGAATCTCAATACCGACGTCATCCCATCAGTGAACGTTGCTGCCGGCTTTGCTCGGCTTCACGATGGTCAAGTCCTGGAAGTGCCTCCTTGGGTAGTGCAGCCTCCTAAAGTAGCCCTTTCCGTGACAGGACAACACTGTAATCTAGACATACGTCGTGGCCCCCTCGAGGGGAGGATAGCACTGGGACGGCGAGCTATTCGTTGGGAATGAGCTCGCACTTAGCAATGCAAGCGAATATAGGATGCTTTGACAAATCCAATATGTAGTATCTTATAATAGGCTGAGTATAGGGAGGGAGCTTCCCTTGATTTTTTTTTTATGCTTAAATATAAATATGTTAACACAGAACATGAGTCTCCAGCTTGCAAAATTCTTATTTAGTTCATTTTTGGTATTATGCTTATCGCTTGTGAGCCATGAGCTATGAGCTATGTTTGGTTGTCCAAAGTTCTAACCAAAATAAAACTATATAGGTTTGGATATGAAATTCAATGGATTTTACTATATATTATCCACTATTTGGTGATTATAATAATAAAGTCGAATATATTTATGTCACATCACATATATTATTTGATATAAATGAAATTCCAATATAAATGAACCATAAATTTTATAGATAAAGATGATAAAATTTTCTCGCAATAATCTTATCTATTTTTATTTTATTTTATTTTATTTTACTCTCTTTTCTAATTAATTTTTTTATTTCTTTCTTCCCCTTCCATCATTCTTTAATAAAATTTTATTAAATAGAAAAATTCACTAACATATCTAAAATACTGAATCACCTAAATTGTAATAAATAAATATATATATATATATATATATATTTATATATTGAATTTATATTATAAGATAGAATTTAATTCGAATATATTAATAAAAATAAGATTAAATTAAAAAGTCAAATTTCTATTTCTTGTTATTTTGATTTTCTTATATTTGAATTTAAATTTTACTAATATTAAAATATAACTTTAGATTTGTTAATATAAGAAGTTTGTTATTTGAGAAAATTAATTGTCCTATTATGGATATTATAAATCTTATCCGTCTTTATCCCATCTCCCTATGGAATAATTTTATCTTGTATATTTTCCCTTATATCCGACTTTATTATGTCTTAAGCAAGCATCAAACACAGGATAAAATAGATAGGGTAAATCTTCTCATATTCAGTATTTTATCCCAACCACCAAACGCAACCTATGAGGCTAGAGCATACACAAGTTAACTTGTGACAATAGTGTGCTAGTCGTGTCGTGTACATGACACGACTAGCATATTTTCAATCATTTTTTCACTAATTAATTCATAAAAGCTCTGTTTGTTTTCGCAAAAAATAATTAATTTTCAAAATATTTTTTAATGATGACCACTTATATATTTTAAATAATTAATTAATAAAAATATTTTCTTCATCTAAGAAAATATTTTTGACAAAAATTGTTATTGATAATGAAAATATTTTACATTAATTAATTATTTCAAGTGATACAAACGAACATTTTTAGGTAAATATTTTTCATATTATTTATTTTCCCCCAAAACAAAAGAAGCCTAAATAGACCAAATTTCGACTTTATGCATTTTGCTCAATTTTAATATTGCATCAAATATATTTACTTTATTTTAAAGCCATAAATACCTGATTCTTTTACAACATATATGTATATGTATTTTCCATTTCTTAGGAAGGGTTTTCGTAAGGTTATTAAATCTTCAAAAAAATTTGAAGTTTTAGGGGGAAAGAACAAATTTATTTTTGGATCATTAAAAAGCACAAATAAATATGATTGCAATTAGTGGATGCGTTAAAAGTCGACATGTTTTACACAAATAGTTATCTATTTATCAAAATAAGAAAAATATCTTTGCCCAAAATGAAAGTACAAATAAAGATTGCATTTAGATTACCCAAAAAAATATTTGAAAAATATTTTCTTAATAATCGTTTGTATCGTTTAAAATAATTAATATATAGAAAATATTTCCATTATTGATAACATTTTATAACTAGATATTTTTATTTATTTTTATATCTTTTGTAAAATAAATGCGTTGCAAATGCATCTAATCAATAAGTTGGTACTTATCAATACGGTAGAAAAGAAGAGTAAGTTCAACAAAGATTAACCTCCTTATGATTTTTAGCTGCATGTAGCACCCTTTTGGTTAAGCATGTGCTTTTAACCAAGAATTCAAACATCTAATAAAGCATATCGAATTGTCAAATTGTCACGTGCATGATAATTTCCCCATATCTTAAAGCCAGTAGTCAATTTTCCTTGAAATTTGTAATCTTCATGAATAAATTAATGTGCGGCCCCCTTGTTGGATTGAAAAATTCTGACTGGACCTACCATTTATGATATGTACTACAATGGAAATGCGTATCAAACATAAATATGCAAGTGAATCCACAATAATAATGAGTATGTCCATTGCATTGCCTATTTATACAATCGTTCATCCTTTTATGCACCATCCCTCTTCACTCTCGTTAATTAGCCTCACCATCAGCCCACATTACCTCTCTCTCCCTATGTTGGCTCTCCCACAATGTGACAAAAACCTCTCTAGTCTTTTCGTCTAAGACCAAAATCTAGCAATGCATTTGATTTGTTCTCCATTTGATTCATCACAAATTATGATCCATCATTTCAAAAGCAACATCAATTTCAATTAGATAATGATCGAATCAGTGATTTACCAGAAAAATTGTTTCATTCGAGGTAACATTCTCTCTCTCTCTCTCTCTCTCTCATCCCCGCCCCACTGGGCACAATTTATGTAAATTGAGTCTAACGATGTTGTAATTTTGTTTTGATTAATAGTATCATATCTATCAATTGAGGGAGGAGGCGACCGCGATGTTACGGTTTTGTTATGATTAATAATATCATAAATGCCAATTGAGGGAAGAGGCGACCGCCTTCCTCTTCGTAAGGTACCAATTACAAAAGCCATCAATAGTGGCCATTTCATGTTTAATTTAAGTCGACTTTTTATATCATTCCTTGTTCTCGATTTAGACGGCTAATCTAACTTATGTAATTTGCTCTTGTCGGAGTAGGGAACAGTTACTTATAACTTCCAGGAGACACCTAGAGATCCGAAGTTAGACAAAGCCATCACATTTGGCAACCCTCAATCAATTGCAGCTCCTTTTTACATTGGAGTTGTTGAAGGTGGTGAGCTTGCATGGGTTCTACGTTGTTCCATGGAGCTCCAATTTGTATGTGTGAAGGCCATCTTCAATAAACTGAGCTAATTTAATGATTCATGAGTATCTTGTATTGCTTGTTTATTGCGCTTATATGCTCCTTGTATATGTAATCTCCCTCCATATATGAGTTTAGCAAAGACGTGGCATTTTCTTCCCTCGTCTCTTCCCCTGGGAACGGCTGCTCGTTAAGCTATGGTATGGTTATTAAAACTTTCACAATATTTAAAGTTTTAGCAGAAAAGTGAAAAAAGTTATTTTTGGATCTTTAAAAAGCAAAAAACTAATCCGACGGTAATCAAGGAAGTAGCCGTCTTTCTGTCGTGAGGGGAGAGGGAGAGAGAGAGAGACCATCACGGGCAGGAGCGCACACAGAGAAAACGACGGCGTGCGTCGTGGCTTCATCGCGAACCTACTGCTCTCCTCTCTGCTCCGACGCAATCCCGACGCGCTCGGCCTCGTGCAGACGACCCAGTTCGCTCTCCTGGGTTTCTTCATTCCCGACTGCGGACCTCAAGGCCTCGCTCTCAATCGCCTCAAAACCCGCTCTTCCCAAGGTGACGCCGAGCTCGTTCACCCCCATCAGTTCTTGACTCCTTCGCATCGCTCATTGCGAATCTCACACAAAAAATGAGAAATGTTTCCGCTCGAGTGGTGTCGAGTAACGGAGAAGCTTATTCCTTTCACCTATGAGTGAGTGTAAGGTTGTAGCTTGTCATTTCCTAGGCTGAAACCAGTCATACCCCTTCAATTTGTTACTCTTAGATGATGGTTGGATGGAAATCGTATTTTCCTGAATTGTATGTGGAATAATTTGAGATTAGGTAGTCGATGGAAACTCAGCCCAGCCATTGAATTGGATTGCAAAGGTTTTCGTATGAGAATGCAGTCGCTGTTCGCTGCAGAACTCGTGGTTAAGGTTGCGAATCGATTCAATTCGCTTTTTAGAAAGTGCCCCGTCCGAGAGTGTGCTTTAAATCCATAGTTTCTGCGAGCACAAATTCACAGCTAAAAGCTAGCGCATGTGACCTTATTGACCAATTCGTGAGAAGAATCCAAGAGGAACTCGCTTGCGTATAAGGTGGATCCCTTTTGCCGTATAAGGAGCCTCAGAGGCATAAAGTATGGCTTAAACACCTTTAAAATTAATAGATGAAAATATTCTGTGAGGTGTCTGGCTGCTGCTTTGAAGAATTCCAGAACACCCTGCTTAATGCACTGTTTCAGACTAGCAGGATAACATTTGAGTCACGGTCAGCCATCCTCCAATTACTAGACTTTTACCTCCCAAAGGATTGAAAAATGTGGGATGCCGCACTTCTTTCGTACTTTTTATTCGCAATAGCTCGACGTTTTCCTCTCTTCAAGATGCTGTTGGTTATCAATCTGGTGGGTGTTAATATGATTCACGGCACCTCGGTTGAAATATATTTACCTGGATATTAGGTGAGGAGAGGAGCGACAAGGGCTGGTAGGCGCAGAAACGATGGCAGAGAGAGTCGTCGACGTGAAGAAAATGTTGGAGGAGGCTTTCAAAAAACGGAGGTGCCGCCTCCTCAGCGTCCTCTTCGACTTCAATACGTGCAAGCTTAGTCTTAATACCGACGTCATCCCATCAGTGAACGTTGCTGCCGGCTTTGCTCGGCTTCACAATGGTCAAGTCCTGGAAGTGTCTCCATGGGGAGTGCGGCCTCCTAAAGTAGCCCTTTCCGTGACAGCACAACACTGTAATCTAGACGTACGTCGTGGCCCCGTCGAGGGGACGATAGCACTGGGACGGCGAGCTACTCGTTGGGAATGAGCTCGCACTTAGCAATGCAATCGAATATAGGATGTTTTGACAAATCCAATATGTACTATCATATAATAGGCTGAGTATAGGGAGGGAGCTTCCCTTGATTTGTTTTTTTATACTTAAATATAGTTATATTAACACGGAACTTGAGTCTCCAACATGTAAAATTCTTATTTAGTGCATTTTTGGTATTATGCTTATCGCTTGTCAGCCATGCGATATAGGATATGTTTGGTCGTTTGGAAATTTAATCGGAATAAAATTGGATAAGTTATCATATGAAATTCAGGAAATTTTGCTATATTTTATTCATTGTTTGTGATTGTAGTAATAAAATTTGATATATTCATATTATATCATATATATTATTTGATATAAATGACATACAAATATATATATGAATCATAAATTCTATAGACATATTTGATATAAATGACATACCAATATAAATGAACTATAAATTTTATAGACAAAGATGGTAAAAATTTCTTGCAACAATCTTATCTACTTTATTTTTATTTTATTTTATATTTTATTTTACTCTCGTTTCTAATTAATTTTTTAATTTCTTTCTTCCCCTTCCATCATTCTTTAATAAAATTGTATTAAATAGAAAACTCTACTAATATATCTAAAATACTAAATCACCTAAAATGTAATAAATATTTTTATATATATTGAATTTATATTATAAGATAGAATTTAATTTGAATATGTTAAAAAATTGAGATTAAATTAAAAGTCAAATTTCTATTTCTTGTTATTTTGATTTTCTTATATTTGAATTTAAATATTACTTATATGAAAATATAACTTTAGATTTGTTAATATAAGGAGTTTGTTATTTGAGAAAATTAACTTTCCTATTATGGATATTAAAAATCTTATCCACATTTATCTCATCTTCTCATGGAATAATTTTATGTGGCCTATTTTCTCTTTATATTTGACTTTATCTTGTCCGAAGTAGACACAAAACACAGGATAAAATAGATAGGATAAATTTTATTATATTTTAAATTTTATCCCAACAACCAAACGCAATATATGAGTCTTGAGCATACGCGAGTTAACTTGTGACAATAGTGTGCTGGTCATGTCATGTAATGGCAAGTCTAACATGTTTTTGATCATGTTTTCACTAATTAATTCATAAAAGTTCCGTTTGTTTCTTGAAAAATAATTAATTTTCAAAATATTTTTTAATGATGACCACTTACCTATTTTAAATAATTAATTAATAAAAATATTTTCTATATCTACGAAAATTTTTTGATAAAATTTTTATCGATAATGAAAAAAATTCATTAATTAATTATTTCAAGCGATACAAACGAACATTTTTTGGTAAATATTTTTCACATTATTTATTTCCCCCAAAACAAAAGAAGCCTAAATAGACCAAATTTCGACTTTATGCATTTTGCTTGATTTAAATATTGCATCAAATACATTTACTTTATTTTAAAGCGAGAAATACCTGATTCTTTTATAGCATAACAACGTTGACAATAAGAATTGCATACAATCCCCACAACTGGTGTATATATATATATATATGAATTTTCCATTTCTTAGGAAGGGTTTTTGTATGGTTATTAAACTTTCAAAAAATTTAAAGTTTTAGCTGAAAAGTAAAAATTTATTTTTGGATCGTTAAAAAGCACAAACAAATACGATCGCAATTAGTGACTGCGTTAAAAGTCGACATGTTTTACACAAATAGTTATCTATATATCAAAATAAGAAAAATATTTTTACCCAAAATGAAAGCACAAATAAAGATTGCATTTAGATTCCCCTGAAAATATTTGAAAAATATTTTCTTAATAATCGTTTGTATCGCTTAAAATAATTAATAAATATAAAATATTTCCATTATCGATAATATTTTACAACTAAATATTTTCATAAATAATAAATATTGTTTATTTATTTTTATATTTTTTGCAAAATAAATGCATTGCAAATGCATCTAATCGATAAGTTGGTACTTATCGATATGGTGGGAAAGAAGAGTAAGTTCAATGAAGATTAACCTCCTTATGATTTTTAGCTGCATGTAGCACCCTTTTGGTTAAGCATGTGCTTTTAAGCATGATTTCAAACATCTAATAAAGTGTGTCGAATCGTTGAATTGTCACGTACACGATAATTTCCCCATATCTTCAAGTCGGTAGTCAATTTTCCTTCAAATTTGTAATCTTCATGAATAAATTAATGTGCGACCCCCTTCTTGGATTGAACAATTTTGACCAAACCTACCATTTATGATGGATTGAATAATTTTGACCAAACCTACCATTTATGATGGATTGAACAATTCTGACCAGACCTACCATTTATGATACTTATTAAAATGGAAATGTGTATCAAATGTAAATAGGCAAGTGAATCCACAATAATAATGAATATGTCCATTACAATGCCTATTTATACGATCTTTCATCGTTTTATGCACCATCCCCCTTTGCTCTTACTAATTAGCCTCACCATCAGCCCCCACATTACCTCTTTCTCCCTATGCTGGCTCTCCCACATTGTGACAAAAACCTCTCTAGTCTTTTCCTTCAAGACAAAAATTTAGCGATGCATCTAATTTGTTATCCATTTGATTCATCAGAAACTATGTTCCATCATTTCAATAGCAATATTGATTTCAATTAGATAATGATCGAATCAGTGATTTACCAGAAAAATTGCCTCATTCACGGTAACATGCTCTCTCTCTCTCTCTCTCTCTCTCTCTCTCTCTCTCTCTCTCTCTCTCTCTCTCTCTCTCTCTCTCTCTCTCTCTCCTCTCTCTCTCTCTCTCTCTCACAATTTATATAAATTGAGTCTAACGATGTTGTAATTTTGTTCTGATTAATAGCATTATGTATACAAATTGAGGGAGGAGGCGACCGCTATTATGTAACTTTGTTCTGATTGATAATATCATATGTGCAAATTGAGGGAAGAGGCGACCGCCTTCCTCTTCGTAAGGTACCAATTACAAAAGCTATCAATAGTGGCCATTTCATGTTTAATTTAAGTTGACTTTTGATATCATTCCTTGTTCTCGATTTAGACGGCTAATCTAACTTCTGTAATTTGCTCTTGTCAAAGCAGGGAAGAGCGGCTTTTAACTTCTAGGAGCCAACTAGAGACCCGAAGTTAGACAAAGCCATCACATTTGGCAACCCTCCATCGATCCCAGCTACTTTTTACACTAGAGTTGTTGAAGGTGGTGAGCTTGCATGGGTTCTACATTGTCCCATGGAGCTCCAATTTGTATGTGTGAAAGCCTATCTTCAATAAACATAGCTAATTTAATGATTTATGAGTATCTTGTATTGCTTGTCTACTATGCTTATATGCTCCTTATATGTACAATCTCCCTCCACATATGAGTTTAGCAAAGACGTGACATTTTCTTCCCCTCACCCCCTCCCCTTGGATTTTCCTCTTGAAGATCCTACCATTGGTATTTAAGACTCGAGTCATTAAGAGAGAGGCCCAAATGAAGGACCCTCTCATGTGTGTAGAGAGAGAGGATTTTTGGAGTAGCTTTGCTTGCTTGGCCCATCGGAGAGAAGGCCGAACAATATGCTAAGGAGAGTAGCCATCCAAGCTAGTCTATGGCAGGGACACTGGCAAAGAAAATCGTCGACAAGAAGATAAAGTTGGAGGAGGCTTTCAAGAAGACGGAGGTGCCACCTCCTCAACATCTTCTTTAGCTTCATTTTGTGCAAGCTCAATCTCACTACCGACATTAGTCAAGTCCTCAACGAGTTTCTAATAGATATTTTAACAGTTTTAAAATATTTAATAGTGATGTTTCTAATAGAAATTATGTAGTCAAAAAAGCCATTCTTCTATAACAGTTTTTGTAAAGGTTTTTATCTGCTATTATTATGAAATAGTTGTATAACGTTTTTATCGTAACGGTTGGTTGACGCTTTTGATTTATTTCCTTATGGACTTTTTGTAACAATTGTATAACAATCATCTATTAATCATCAATAAATTTACAAGAGTCTTTCAATGCTCTTCATTTCATTTGATTCAAACCACAATTCTTGATGATATATCAAATTTAAAAGACTAGTTTTTCCTTCCTTCTTCTTTTCTTTCTTTATTAGATTATACAGGTTATTCATGTTCTTTCTGTGTGAAATAAAAAAAAAAAGTTTGTTGTATTTTAGGAGGACAACCGCTAAAATCCTATGCACAGAATTTCATATTTTGATAAGTGAAATTATCCTTAAAAACATAAATTACATGCCTCAAACAATTAATTTTACTTTCTCATCTTTTTTGATAGAGTTCTAACAATTGTTATTTTTCTTATTATCTAATATAATTCCAAAAACGTTTTTTCAAAAATGTTATTAGAGTGTAATGTGTCGAGATTGGTGCTTGTTAAGTTATATTATGGTTATTAAAATTTTCACAATATTTAAAGGTTTACCAGAAAAGTAAAAAAAAAAATTATTTTTTATCTTTAAAAAGCCAAAAACAAATCCGACCATTCTCTAGGAAGTAGCCGTCCTTCTGTCGCGAGGAGGGAGCGAGTGAGAGAGAAAGAGAGAAACCATCCCAAGCAGGAGCGCACGCAGAGAAGACGATGGCGTGCGTCGTGGCTTCATGGCGAGCCCACTGCTCTCCTCTCTGCTCCGACGCAATCCCGACGCGCTCGGCCTCGTGCAGACGACCTAGTTCGCTCTCCTGGGCTTCTTCATTCCCGACTGCGGACCTCAGGGCCTCGCTGCCAATCGCTTCAAAACCCGCTCTTCCCAAGGTAAACGCCAAGCTCGTTCACCCCCCCCCCATCAGTTCTTGACTCCTTTGCATTGCTTCTTGCGAATTTCTCGCACGAAAAAAATTTGAGAAATTAGGTCGAGTGATTAGCTTATGATGACTCTGTATCCTGTTTCCGCTCGAGCGTTGTCAAGAACCGTAGAAGCTTATTTCTTTTGCCTAAAAGTGAGCGTAAGGTTGGAGCTTGTCATTTCCTAGGCTGCAACCCGTCAAATCCCTTCAATTTGTTAGTCTTAGATGATGATTGGATGGAATTCTTATGCTCCCGAGTTGTTTATGGAATCATTTGATACTAGGTAGCAATGGTCGATGGAAACTCAGCTTAGCCATTGAATTGGATTGCAAAGGATTTTGTTTGAGACTCATGGTTAAGGTTGCGAATGGTTCGATTTGCTTTCTAGAAAGTGCCCTGTCTGAGAGTGCGCTTT
Source organism: Angophora floribunda (assembly GCA_014182895.1). Taxonomy (NCBI): domain Eukaryota; kingdom Viridiplantae; phylum Streptophyta; class Magnoliopsida; order Myrtales; family Myrtaceae; genus Angophora; species Angophora floribunda. Next base: position 23,909,920 of record CM024710.1, read on the forward strand.
AAATTCGTAGTTTCTGCGAGGCTCAATACCGTTTGAAAGTTGAATTCTGCAGCTAACAGCTGGCGCATGTGTGTCCTTGTTGACCAATTCATGAGAAAAAATCCAAGACGCATATAAGGTGGATCCCTTTTCCCGTATAAGGGAGCCTCGGTGGCATAGAGTATGGCTTAAACACCTTTACAAATGAATAGATGAAAATGCTCACGACAATCTTATCTACTTTATTTTATTTTTATTTTATTTTATTTTTTATTTTATTTTATTTTACTCTTTTTTTTTAATTAATTGTTTTATTTCTTTCTTCCCCCTTCCCTCATTCTTTACTAATATTTTATTAAATAGAAAACTCTGCTAATATATCTAAAATACTAAATCACCTAAAATGTAATAAATATATATTTTATATATTGAATTTATATTATAAGATAGAATTTAATTCAAATATATTAATAAAAATAGGATCAAATTAAAAAGTCAAATTGCTATTTCTTGTTATATTGATTTTCTTATATTCGAATTTAAAATATTACTTATTAAAATATAACTTTAGATTTGTTAATATAAGAAATTTGTCATTTGAGAAAATTAACTTTCCTATCATGAAAATTAGAAATCTTATCCACATTTATCACATCTCCTCATAAAATAATTTTATTTGGCATATTTCCCCCTTCTATCAAACTTTATATTGTCTTAAGAAGGCATCAAACATATAATAAAATAGATAGAATAAATTTTATCAAATTCTGAATTTTATCCCGACCACCAAACACAACCTATGAGTCTCGAGCATACACAATTTACTTGTGACAATAGCATGCTGGTCATGTCATGTAATGGGAAGTCTAGCATATTTTCAATCATGTTTTCACTAATTAATTCATAAAGGCTCTATTTGTTTTGTGAAAAATAATTAATTTCCAAAATATTTTTTAACGATGACCGCTTATATATTTTAAATAATTAATTAATAAAAAAATTTCTTCATCTACGAAAATATTTTTGACAAAAATTGTTATCGATAATCAAAATATTTTTTATTAATTAACAAGCAATACAAGCGAACATTTTTAGGTAAATATTTTCAAATTATTTATTTTCCCCAAAACAAAAGAAGCATAAATAGACCAAATTTCGACTTTATGCATTTTCCTCAATTTAAATATTGCATCAAATATATTTACTTTATTTTAAAGCCAGAAATACCCGATTCTTTTACGGCATAGCAACGTTGACATGAAGAATTGCATACAATCCCCACAATTGGTAATATATGTGAATTTTCCATTTTTTAGGAAGGGTTTTCCTATGGTTATTAAATTTTCAAAAAAATTTAAGTTTTAGCGGAAAAGTAAAAATTTATTTTTGGATCATTAAAAAGCACAAACAAAAACAATCGCAATTAGTGGCTGCGTTAAAAGTCGACATGTTTTACACAAATACTTATCTATTTATCAAAATAAGAATAATATCTTTACCCAAAATGAAAGTACAAATAAAGATTGCATTTAAATTCCCCCAAAAAATATTTGAAAAATATTTTATTAATAATCATTTGTATTGCTTAAAATAACTAATAAATAGAAAATATTTCCATGATCGATAATATTTTATAACTAAATATTGTCATAAATAATAAATATTTGTTGATTTTTTTATACTTTTTGCAAAATAAATGTGTTACAAATGCATCTAATTGATAAGTTGGTACTTATCGACACAGTAGGAAAGAAGAGCAAGAAGCATGTCGAATCATCGAATTGTCACGTACACGATAATTTTCCCATATCTTAAAGTCAGTAGTCAATTTTCCTTGAAATTTGTGATCTTCATGAATAAATTAATGTGCAACCCCCTTGTTGGATTGAACAATTCTGACTAGACCTACCATTTATGATACTTACTACAATGGAAATATGTATCAAACGTAAATATGCAAGTGAATCCACAATAATAATGAGTATGTCCATTACATTGCCTATTTATATGATCCTTCATTATTTTATGCACCATCCCTCTTTGCTCTCGCTAATTAGCCTCATCATCAGCCCCCACGTTACCTCTCTCTCCCTGTGTTGGCTCTCCCACAATGCGACAAAAACCTCTTTAGTCTTTTCCTCTAAGACAAAAATTTGGTGATGCATCTGATTTGTTCTCCATTTGATTCATTAGAGATTATGATAAATCATTTCAGAAGAACTATTATTATCGAATCAGTGATTTACCAGAAAAATCGTTTCATTCGTGGTAACATGCTCTCTCTCTCTCCCCCATCCCTACCCCATAGGGAACAATTTATGTAAATTGAGTCTAACGATGTTGTAATTTTGTTTTGATTAATAGTATCATGACAGCCAATTGAGGGAGGAGGCGACCGCGACCTTGTGATTTTGTTCTGATCAATAATATCATATATCCAAATTGAGGGAAGAGGCGACCGCCTTCATTTTGGTAAGGTACCAATTACAAAAGCTATCAATAGTGGCCATTTCATGTTTAATTTAAGTTGGCTTTTGATATCATTCCTTGTTCTCAATTTAGACGGCTAATCTAACTTCTGTAATTTGCTCTTGTTGAAGTAGGGAATAGTGGCCTATGACTTCTAGGAGCCACCTAGAGACCCGAAGTTAGACAAAGTCACCACGTTTGGCAACCCTCCATTGATCCCAACTCCTTTTGACATTGGAGTTGTTGAAGGTGGTGAGCTGGGTTCTACGTTGTCCCATGGAGCTCCAATTTGTATGTGTGAAAGCTGATCTTCAATAAACAGAGCTAATTTAATGATTCATGAGTATCTTGGATTGCTTGTCTATTGTGCTTATATGCTCCTTGTTCATGTTCTTTTTGTGCGAAATAAATAAATAAAAAAGGCTTGTTGTATTTTAGGAGTACAATCGCTAAAATCCTATGCATAGAGTTTCGTATTTCAATAATCGAAATTATTCTTAAAAACATAATTTACATGCCTCAAGCAATTAATTTTACTTTCTCATATTTTTCAATAGAGTTCTAACGATTGTTATTTTTCTTATTATCTAATATAATTCCAAAAACGTTACTTTTCAAAAATGTTATTAGATTGTAATATTTCGAGATCGGTGCTTGTTAAGTTATATTATGGTTATTAAAATTTTCACAATATTTAAAGTTTTGGCAGAAAAGTAAAAAAGAAAAGTTTTTTTGATCTTTTAAAAAGCCAAAAAAACAAATCCGACCATAATCTGGGAAGTAGCCGTCTTTCTGTCGCGAGGGAGAGAGAGAGAGAGAGAGAGAGAGATAGAGCATCCCAAGCAGGAGCGCACGCAGAGAAGACGATGGCGTGCATCGTGGCTTCATCGCGAGCCCACCGCTCTCCTCTCTGCTCCGACGCAATCCCGACGCGCTCGGCCTCGTGCAGACGACCCAGTACGCTCTCCTGGGCTTCCTCATTCCCGACTGCGGACCTCAGGGCCTCGCTCTCAATCGCTTCAAGACCCGCTCTTCCCAGGATAAACGCCGAGCTCGTTCACCCCCCCATCAGTTCTTGACTCCTTCGCATTGCTTCTTGCGAATTTCTCGCACGAAAAAATGAGAAATAAGGTCCAGTGATTAGCCTATGATGACACTGTATACTGTTTCCGTTCGAGCGCTGTCAAGAACCGTAGAAGCTTATTCCTTTTGCCTTAAAGTGAGCGTAAGGTTGGAGCTTGTCATTTCCTAGCCTGAAACCCGTCAAATCCCTTCAATTTGTTAGTCTTGGATGATGATTGGATGGAATTATTATGCTCCTGAGTTGTTTGTGGAATCATTTAATACTAAGTAGCAATGGTCGATGGAAACTCAGCTTAGCCATTGAATTGGATTTCAAAGGATTTTGCTTGAGACTCTTGGTTAAGGTTGCAAATGGTTCGATTTGCTTTCTAGAAAGTGCCCTGTCTGAGAGTGCGCTTTAAATTCGTGGTTTCTGCGAGCTCAACACTGTTTGAAAGTTGAATTCTGCTGCTAAAAGCTGGCGCATGTGTGTCCTTGTTGACCAATTCATGAGAAAAAATCCAATACGCATATAAGGCGGATCCCTTTTGCCGTATAAGGGAGCCTCAGTGGCATAGAGTATGGCTTAAACCCCTTTATAAATGAATAGATGAAAATGTTCTGTCAAGTGCCTGGTTGCTGCTTTGAAGAATTCGAGTGCACCCTGCTTACTGCACAGTTGCAGACTAGCAGGATAACATTTGAGTCATGGTCGGCGATCCTCTAATTACAAGACTTTACCTCCCGAACAATTGTAAAATGGGGGATCTTGCAATTCTTTCGTCCTTTTTATTCACAATAGCTAGTCGTTTTCCTCTCCTTGAGATGCTTCTAGTTGTCATTCTATTGTGTGTTGATCTAATTCACGGTACCTCAGTTGAGATGTCCAGGTTCCTGTATTTATATTCATACGAAAGTGAGAGACCCCTTAATTTGTTTCACGTGTATCTGTGAGCATAAACTCCATCTCAGAATCATTGTTACAGCTGCCTTTCCCAACATCCAGGGCAGCTCCAGGGTGAAGTTTCTTGACATAGCTTAAGATTAGCTTTTTTAAGATGCTAATTGCTGAAGTATTTACCTGGATATTAGGTGAGGGACTGGTTTCTAGTCTATGGCACCTTTTTTTGGGACCAACTCTGGCAACTAATTGAAAGTCCTGCATTGCCATTTGACTATTTTAAGGATATTTTCTGGAAACTTATCTTTATATTATTTTTTCATGTCTCTGTGTATGTGTTTTAAATGTTTAAACAAGCATAGTGCCAATTTGTTTAAAAACTCTTTCATGTTCTATAGATGATTATTTTGAAACTGAACTATTTTTTTTAAACAGATAGTTCACTGATGCTAAGTTCACTGTAAATTATTGTGGGATCACTTTTGTTGTAAAATGGCTCTAGTTTTGTGGTGAGCTTTTTTAGCTGAATTATTTCCTGATAAATCTTGCATTTGTTAGTGGGGCAAACGATGTTCTAGATGATTAGTCCCAATTGTCCATGCTTAGGATTCAGGAACCAGGGGCAAAAGCTCCATTTTGTGAGGGGCACTATAAACATGGTCTCGTGGTTTGGTTCAAAAAAATTTCTGGCTTGCATGGATGACATTTCTTTATGTCCTTTTACTATGGTTGGTACTTTTTCTTTTGGAATTCGGTATCTTTTATAAGGATACAGCCATTAGAATGCTCCTAATTTTTTTTTCTGCAGTCAGCTTGGCCATATTGACTGAGATACAGACTGTAAGGCTAAAAGCCATGTTTTTCATCTTTGGGTGAGCTTAAAATAACTATTCCGCTTTAGAAGGAATTTGTTCTATTTGGATTGCCAGGAATCGTTCATTCAGTCTGCTTGGACCAGGAGATCTCACGGTGAATTAGCAAAGAGACCCAACAAGAAGTCATGGAAGCAGAGGACAGACATGTACCTGAGGCCATTCCCGCTCAATGTGTTCTTCTCCAAGATGTTCATTCACGCAAAAGTGATGCACCGAGGAACAAGTAAGGTGGTGGCTGTCGCGACAACAAATGCCAGAGATCTCAGGAACAATTTGCCATCACTGACGGATGTCAATGCATGTAGGGTTATAGGACAGCTGATAGCTGAGCGAGCAAAGGATGCAGATGTATATGCCATTGCTTATGAACCAAAGGAACAATTTGCCATCACTGATGGATGTCGATGCATGTAGGATTATAGGACAGCTGATAGCTGAGCGAGCAAAGGATGCAGATGTATATGCCATTGCTTATGAACCAAGAAAGGACGAAAGAATAGAGGGCAAGCTGGGGATCGTGCTTGATACTATCAAGGAAAATGGCATTATATTTGTGTGAACCTCTCTTCATATTCGATAATGAAATTCGGGTGAATTTGTCCTTGTCCCTCATTTCCTTGCCCATGTGAGAAGCAGCACTTTGTCTGTACCAGAAAAAGAAAGCAGGGGATTTTGCAATGCTTTTCATCGCTGTCATTCTCAAGTCCAAAATCGCTACCCTTCAAAAAATGAAAAGCTCGTTTCACTCTGCCATATTGTGGAAATGATGACTGGAGTGCTGAAGCACACAGGATCCAAGCAATTTGAGTCACGGTCAGCCATCCTCCAATTACCAGGCTTTACCTCCCTAATGATTAAAAAATGTGGGATGCCGCACTTCTTTCGTACTTTTTATTCGCAATAGCTCAATCGATGTTTTCCTCTCTTCAAGATGCTGTTAGTTATCAATCTGGTGGGTGTTGATCTGATTTACGGCACCTCGGTTGAAATGTCCTGGTTCCTGTATTAATTATTCATATGAAAGTGAAAGAACCCTAATTAATTTCGTTGGTTTTCTTATCATGAAATTTTGCCCGTGTATCATTGTCACAGCTGCGTTTCCCAATATCCAGGGCAGTTCCAGGGTGAAGTTTCTTGACATTGCTTGAGATGATTTTTTTTTAAGATGCTAATTGCTGAAGTATTTACCTGGATATTAGGTGAGGAGAGGAGCGACAAGGGCCGGTAGGCGCAGAAACGATGGCAGAGAGAGTCGTCGACGTGAAGATAATGTTGGAGGAGGCTTTCAAAAAAACGGAGGTGCCACCTGCTCAGGGTCCTCTTCAACTTCATGGAGTGCAAGCTGAGTCTCAATACCGACGTCATCGCATCAGTGAACGTTGCTGCCGGCTTTGCTCAGCTTCACCATGGTCAAGTCCTGGAACTGCCTCCTAGGGTAGTGCAGCCTCCTAAAGTAGCCCTTTCCGTGACAGGACAACACTGTAATCTAGACGTATGTCGTGGCCCCCTCGAGGGGAGGATAGCACTGGGACGGCGAGCTATCCGTTGGGCATGAGCTCGCACTTAGCAATGCATGCGAATATAGTATGCTTTGACAAATCCAATATGTACAATCATATAATAGGCTGAGTATAGGGAGGGAGATTCCCTTGATTTTTTTTTTATACTTAAATATAGTTATGTTAACACGGAACTTGAGTCTCCAGCATGCAAAATTCTTATTTAGTGCATTTTTTGTATTATGATTATCGCTTGTGAGCCATGTGCTATAGACTATGTTTGATCATTTGAAGTTCTAATCAGGATAAAACTGGAAAGGTTAAGATAAGAAATCTAGGAAATTTTATTGTATTTTATCCATTGTTTGGTGATTATAGTAATAAAATCGAATATATTTATATCATATCATATATATTATTTGATATAAATGACATACCAATATAAGTTAACCATAAAAATTATAGACATATCATATATATTATTTGACATAAATTTCATACCAATATAAATGAACCATAAATTTCATAGACAAAGAGGGTAAAAATTTCTCACAACAATCTTATCTACTTTATTCTTTATTTTTTATTTATTTTACTCGCATTTCTAATTAATTTTTAATTTCTTTCTTCCCCTTCCATCATTCTTTAATAAAATTTTATTAAATAGAAAACTCTACTAATATAACTAAAATACTAAATCACCTAAAATGTAATAAATATTTTTTATATATTGAATTTATATTATAATATAGAATTTAATTCGGATATATTAATAAAATTAAGATTAAATTAAAAAGTCAAATTGCTATTTCTTGTTATTTTGATTTTCTTATATTTGAATTTAAATATTACTTATATTAAAATATAACTTTAGTTTGTTAATATAAGAAGGTTGTTATTCGAGAAAATTAACTTTCCTATTATGGATATTAGAAATCTTATCTACCTTTATCCCATCTTCTCATGAAATAATTTTATATAGCCTATTTCCACCTTATATATGACTTTATCCTGTCTTAAGTAGACACCAAACACAAGATAAAATAGATAGGATAAATTTTATTATATTCTGAATTTTATCCCGACCACCAAACGCAACCTATAAGTCTTGAGCATACGCAAGTTAACTTGTGACAATAGCGTGCTGGTCGTGTCATGAAATGGCAAGTCTAGCATGTTTCGATCATGTTTTCACTAATTAATTTATAAAAGCTCCATTTGTTTCGCGAAAAATAATTAATTTTCAAAATATTTTTTTAATGATGACCACTTATATATTTTAAATAAATAATTAATAAAAATATTTTCTTCTTCTATGAAAATATTTTTCTCAAAAATTGTTATCAATAATGAAAAAATTTCATCAATAAATTACTTCAAGCGATATAAACAAACATATTTTTATTTTCCCCAAAACAAAAGAAGCCTAAATAGACCAAATCTCGACTTTATGCATTTTGCTCAATTTAAATATTGCATCAAATATATTTACTTTATTTTAAAGCTAGAAATATCTTATTCTTTTACAGCACGGCAACGTTGACACGAAGAATTGCATACAATCCCCACAAGTGGATATATACATGAACTTTCCATTTCTTAGGAAGGGTTTTTGTATGTTTATTAAATTTTCAAAAAAAAATTAAATTTTTAGCGGAAAAGTAAAAATTTATTTTTGGATCATTGAAAAGAACAAACAAATACGATTGCAATTAGTGGCCGCGTTAAAAGTCGACATGTTTTACATAAATAGTTATCTATTTATCAAAATAAGAAAAATATATTTACCCAAAATGAAAGTGCAAATAAAGATTGCATTTAAATTCTCCAAACATATATTTGAAAAATATTTTCTTAATAATCGTTGTATCGTTAAAAATAATAAATAAATAGAAAATATTTCCATTATCAATAATATTTTATAACTAAATATTTTCATAAATAATAAAAAAATATTATTTTTTATTTTTTTGCAAAATAAATGCGTTGCAAATGCATCTAATCGATAAGTTGGTACTTATCAAGACAATAGGAAAGAAAGTAAGTTCAACGAAGATTAACCTTCTTATGATTTTTAGCCGCATGTAGCACCTTTTGGACTTTTAACCATGAATTCAAACATCTAATAAAGAATGTCAAATCGTCGAATTGTCACATACACGATAATTTCCCCATATCTTAAAGCTGGTAGTCAATTTTCCTTGAAATTTGTATTCTTCATGAATAGACTAATGTGCAGCCCCCTTGTTGGATTGAACATTTCTGACTAGACCTACCATTTGTGATGCTTACTACAATGGAAATGCATATCAAACATAAATATGCAAGTGAATCCACAATAATAATGAGTTTGTCCATTACATTGCCTATTTATACGATCCTCCATCGTTTTATGCACCATCCCTCTTTGCTCTCACTAATTAGCCTCACCATCAGCCCCCACATTACCTCTCTCTCCCTATGTTGGCTCTCCCACAGTGTGACAAAAACCTCTCTAGTCTTTTCCTCTAAGACAAAAATCTAGCTATGTGTCTGATTTGTTCTCCATTTGATTCATCAAAGATATGTTCCATCGTTACAAAAACAATATTGATTCCAATTAGATACTGATTGAATCAGTGATTTACCAAAAAAATTGCTTCATTCACGGTAACATGCTCTCTCTCTCTCTCTCTCTCTCTCTCTCTCTCTCTCTCTCTCTCTCTCTCTCTCTCTCTCTCTCTCTCTCTCTCTCTCTCTCTCTCTCTCTCTCTCTCTCTCTCTCTCTCTCTCTCATCATCCTTGCCCCACTGGGCACAATTTATATAAATTGAGTCTAACGATGTTGTAATTTTATTTTGATTAATAGCATCATGAATACAAATTGAGGGAGGAGGCAACCGCAATAATGTAATTTCATTCTGATTAATAGCATCAAATATGCAAATTGAGGGAAGAGGCGACCGCCTTCATCTTCATAGGTACCAATTACAAAAGCTATCAATAGTGGCCATTTCATGTTTAATTTAAGTCGACTTTTGATATCATTCCCTATTCTCGATTTAGACAATTAATCTAACTTCTGTAATTTGCTCTTGTCAGAGTAGGGAACAATTCTAGGAGCCACCTAAAGACCCAAAGTTAGACAAAGCCACCACATTTGGCAACCCTCCATCGATCCCAACTCCTTTTTACTCTGAAGTTGTTGAAGGTCGTGAGCTTGCATGGGTTCTACGTTGTCCCATGGAGCTCCGATTTTGTATGTGTGAAAGCCAATCTTCAACAAATAGAGCCAATTTAATGATTCTATAAGTATCTTGTATTGCTTGTGTACTGCACTTATATGCTCATTGTATATATAATCTCCCTCCACATATAAATTTAGTGAAGACGTGGCATTTTCTTCCCCTCACCCCCTCCCCTTTAATTTTCCTCTTGAAGATCCTACCATTGGTATTTAAAACTTGAGCCATCAAGAGAGAGACCCAAATCAAGGACCCTCTTATGTGTGTGTAGAGAGAGGATTTTTGGAGTAGATTTGCTTGCTTGGCCCATCAGAGAGAAGGCCGGACGATATGCCAAGGAGAGTAGTGATCGAAGCTAATAGGTGGCAAGGACACTAGAAGAGAGAGTCATCGGCAAGATAAAGTTGGAGGAGGCTTTCAAGAAGATGGAGGTGCCGCTTGCTCGGTGTCTTCTTCAGCTTCATTTTGTGCAAGCTCAATCTCACTACCAACATCAGTCGAGTCATCAACAAGCCTCTAATAAATATTTTAACAGTTTTAAAATATTTAATAGTGATGTTTTTAATAGAAATTATGATAGTCATAAAAGCCATTATTCTGTAACGATTTTTGTAAATGTTTTTATCCACTATTATTATGTAACAATTCTCCAACGTTTTTATAATGTTTTATAACAAACTTTGTAACGGTTGGGTGACGTTTTTTATTTATTTCTTCATGGAATTTTTGTAACAAATATATAACAATCATATATTGATTATCAATAAATTTATAAGAGTCTTTTAATGCTCTTCATTTCATTTGATTCAAATCACAATTCTTGATGATATATCAAATTAAAAAGACAAATTTTCTTTCCTTCTTCTTTTCTTTCTTTGTTGGATTATAGAGGTTGTTCACATTCTTTTTGTACGAAATAAAAAAGAAAGTTTGTTGTATTTTAGAAAGATAACCACTAAAATCATGTGCATAAATTTTCGTATTTCAATTAAGTAGAATTATCCTTAAAAACATAACTTACACACCTCAAATAATTAATTTTATTTTCTCATCTTTTTGATAGAGTTCTTACAATTGTTATTTTTCTTATTATCTAATATAATTCCAAAAACGTTACTTTTCAAAGATGTTATTGGAGTGTAATGCGCCGGGATTGGTGATTATGGTTATTAAAATTTTCATAATATTTAAAGTTTTAGCAGAAAAGTTTTAAAAAAAAAGTTATTTTTGATCTTTAAAAAGCCGAAAGCAAATCCGACCATAATCTAGGAAGTAGCCGTCTTTCTGTCGCGAGGAGGGAGGGAGGGAGAGAGGGAGACACCATCCCAGGCAGGAGCGCACACAGAGAAGACGATGGCGTGTGTCGTGGCTTCATCGCGAACCCACTGCTCTCCTCTCTGCGCCAACGCAATCCCGCCTCCTGCAGACGACGACCCAGTACGCTCTCGTGGGCTTCGTCCTTCCCCACTGCGGACCTCAGGGCCTCGCTCTCAATCGCCTCAAAACCCGCTCTTCCCAAGGTAAACGCCAAAATCCGTTCATCCCCATCAGTTCTTGACTCCTTCGCATTGCTTTTTGCGAATTTCGCGCGCAAAAAATAAGAAATTGGGTCCAGTGATTAGCTTATGATGACACTGTATACTGTTTCCGCTCGAGCGCTGTCAAGAACCGTAGAAGCTTATTCCTTTTGCCTTAAAGTGAACGTAAGGTTGGAGCTTGTCATTTCCTAGCCTGAAACCCGTCAAATCCCTTCAATTTGTTAGTCTTAGATGATGATTGGATGGAATTCTTATGCTCCTGAGTTGTTTGTGGAATCATTTGATACTAGGTAGCAATGGTCGATGGAAACTCAGCTTAGCCATTGAATTGGATTTCAAAGGATTTTGCTTGAGACTCATGGTTAAGGTTGCGAATGGTTCGATTTGCTTTCTAGAAAGTGCCCTGTCCGAGAGTGCGCTTTAAATTCGTAGTTTCTGCAAGCTCAATACTGTTTGAAAGTTGAATTCTGCTGCTAAAAGCTGGCGCATGTGTCTTGTTGACCAATTCATGAGAAAAAATCCAAGACGCATATAAGGTGGATCCCTTTTGCCGTATAAGGGAGCCTCAGTGGCATAGAGTATGGCTTAAACACCTTTACAAATGAATAGATGAAAATGTTCTGTCAAGTGCCTGGCTGCTGCTTCGACGAATTCGAGTACACCCTGCTCACTGCACAGTTGCAGACTAGCAGGATAACATTTGAGTCACGGTCGGCGATCCTCTAATTACAAGACTTTACCTCCCTAACAATTGTAAAATGGGGGATCTTGCAATTCTTTCGTCCTTTTTATTCGCAATAGCTCGTCATTTTCCTCTCCTTGAGATGCTTCTAGTTGTCATTCTGTTGTGTGTTGATCTAATTCACAGTACCTCAGTTGAGATGTCCAGGTTCCTGTATTTATTATTCATACGAAAGTGAAAGAACTCTTAATTTGTTCCACGTGTATCTGTGAGCATAAACTCCATCTCAGAATCATTGTTACAGCTGCCTTTCCCAACATCCAGGGCAGCTCCAGGATGAAGTTTCTTGACATAGCTTGAGATTAGTTTTTTTAAGATGCTAGTTGTTGAAGTATTTACCTGGATATTAGGTGAGGGACTGGTTTCTAGTCTCTGGCACCTTTTTTTGGACCAACTCTGGCAACTAATTGAAAGTCCTGCATTGCCATTTGACTATTTTAAGGATATTTTCTGGAAACTTATCTTTATATTATTTTTTCATGTCTCTGTGTATGTGTTTTGGATGTGTAAACAAGCATAGTGCCAATTTGTGTAAAAACTCTATCATGTTCCATAGATGATTATTTCGAAACTGAACTATTTTTTTTAAACAGATAGTTCACTGATGCTAAGTTTACTGTAAATTCTTTTGGGATCACTTTTGTTGTAAAATGGCTCTAGTTTTGTGGTGAGCTTTTTTAGCTGAATTGTTTCCTGATAAATCTTGCATTTGTTAGTGGGGCAAACGATGTTCTAGATGATTAGTCCCAATTGTCCATGCTAAGGATTCAGGAACCAGGGGCAAAAGCTCCATTTTGTGAGGGGCACTATAAACATGGTCTCGTGGTTTGGTTCAAAAAATTTCTGGCTTGCATGGATGACATTTCTTTATGTCCTTTTACTATGGTTGGTGCTTTTTCTTTTGGAATTCGGTATCTTTTATAAGGATACAGCCATTAGAATGCTCCTAATTTTTTTTTATTGCAGTCAGCTTCGCTATATTGACTGAGATACAGACGCTGAGGCTAAAAGCCATGTTTTTCATCTTTTGGTGAGCTTAAAATAACTATTCCACCTTAGAAGGAATTTGTTCTATTTGGATTGCCAGGAATCGTTCATTCAGTCTGCTTGGACCCGGAGATCTCGCAGTGAATTAGCAAAGAGACCCAACAAGCAGTCATGGAAGCAGAGGACAGACATGTACCTGAGGCCATTCCTGCTCAATGTGTTCTTCTCCAAGAGGTTTGTTCACGCAAAGGTGATGCACCGAGGAACGAGCAAGGTAGTGGCTGTCGCGACAACAAATGCCAGAGATCTCTCAGGAACAATTTGCCATCTCTGACGGATGTCAATGCATGTAGGGTTATAGGACAGCTGATAGCTGAGCGAGCAAAGGATGCAGATGTATATGCCATTGCTTATGAACCAAGAAAGGACGAAAGAATAGAGGGCAAGCTGGGGATCGTGCTTGATACTATCAAGGAAAATGGCATTATATTTGCGTGAACCTCTCTTCATATTCGATAATGAAATTCGGGTGAATTTGTCCTTGTCCCTCATTTCCTTGCCCATGTGAGAAGCAGCACTTTGTCTGTCCCAGAAAAAGAAAGTAAGGGATTGGGCAATGCCTTTCATCTCTGTCATTCTCTAGTCCAAAATCGCTACCCTCCAAAAAATGAAAAGCTTGTTTCACTCTGCCATATTGTGGAAAGGATGACTGGAGAGCTGAAGCACACAGAATCCAAATTGATTAGGGGACATTTTTCATCAGCAAGTCAGAGTTAGTGAAGGGTTTTTTTGGCCCTCAGAACTGTAATAATTGAATGTGCACAAGCAGTTGATGCTAAAGCGAAAAATGCCAAAATGCAGATTTTGACATTCATGTGCGGTGAGCAAAGATCGATCATCGATGGAATTTATTGAGAGTTTAGGCGCCCAATCATGCTTCCTCTTGTATTCAAAAATTGCCTCATACAGGGCAACTTTGCCAATCTTAGCTAGATAAGTGTGCTTCTCTTGACAGACCCCATACGTGTTCCTCTTATTCTCTTTTATCATATAATACTAAACTCATGAAAGCAGAAGCGAACGCAAGTTAACAGTTTAATTTCATCAAACAAAAAAGCAAGAAATGTGACCGGAGAATTTGGCTGTCCAATACAACTAGTCCGACCTTTAAGGCGGAACATTGTCCATCGAGCAATCAAGTGCAGATCGAATGACCAAATTGGAAGCGGTGATCCGGCTCACAGCTTTTGGTTTTTTCTTTTGGCTAAAAATCCAGCTCTCGAGCTTGGATTATCAAAATGGCACACTTCAGCGCGATCACCTAAATAGCTAAAAGCCTCTCAATTTTCTAAAGAAAATAAGTAAGCCTTGCTCTTTTATAGATCAAAGCACGCAAAATTGGAGCAGATACCGAAACACAACAATCCAAAAATTTGTTCAGATCACTGTAAGGCCACACTAAGTCGTTCATCGCCAACGTTCGTAAACATGCTAAAAACTTCTTGAGGCCAAACCTGAAGAAATTAGCAGTAACCGAGCCCCGCGTGCAAGCTGCCATTCCCTGTTTGAAAGACTCCGCGTCCTAGGCTTCGGGATCGGATTTTTCGAAGTTGTCGAGCAACAACCTCGTGTTGCACTGCCTCTTCAACGGAATTCCGAACTCGGAATAGATCGGCCACGCCACCGCCTTGGGACGCTTCAAGAACCCGATCATCTTCCTCCCCGGAACTCACGTGCACTTCACTCGCCAAAACCCTAATCCCTCCTCCACATTGCTCACCCCACTCTCTTGAAAAATCATAATGGAGTCAATTAGGGGTATCAACGGGTCGGGTTTTGATATTACCCAACCCGACCCAAACAATAAGAGCCATGTTCTCCAACCCAATCCGAAATGCATAAAACATGAAAAAAAAAAAATGGATCAAGTCAGGTCAGGTCGGGTTTCGGGTTTTTTATTAAAAATATTATACATTTCTACACGAAACAATTATCAAAATCTCACCCCCTATGTACATTCAAAAACTTTGTCCACTGCCCATGGGGCCACATCAGATAGGGCACCTTTTTAAAAATGCTAAGTGCCCATGGGACCACGACGAAGACTCTTCATCCTCCGTTGGACCTGCGCTCCAAGTATCTAATCCTGGCCAAGATCTGGTGCCTCATGCTGGTTTTTTTCGGCACGTTCGTTGGCGGCGTCTCCCCGTACTTGCTGAAGTGGAACGAGGCGTTCCTGTCGAGGGGGACGCATTCCGCCGGAGGTTTTTTACTCGCGACGGCGATGATGCGATTCCCCATGGACGCTATCAGGACGTTCGGTGACCTAACAGGGAAGGAGTTCTCCTCCACGTTCATGCTCTTCTCCTCAACGTTCGTGCTCTTGATCTCCGGTAGCTTGCTCACCATGCTCGCCCACTTCGCTATCTCCTATGTTTACGGCAAGAAGGAGGAGGAAGGGGGCAGTCGCTCCAATGGCGAATTGGAGGTCTCAGGTAAATGGAAAACAAGACCTTTTCTGTGTCCTTGTGTATCTTTCCTTTTTTTTCCATGTGCGGGTTCCCAATATGAATGCGTGTGGAGGGGCCAATTGCGTGAATTTAATCGTTGCCTGCAAACTCTGTTTCTGCTCTGTGATGTGCATCAGGAACAGAGTCCAGTCGTAGCATGCAGCTTGAATTTGCCAAAACGGAGCAAGGACCATGAACATGGTTACTGGTTCATGCTAGTGTGGGGAAGTAGAAGAGTTTGGGTGAATTTCAAGTGAATTAGTCAGAAGCACAGTCTAATCAATCCAGTTTATTTGGTGCTCTGTTTTTTATAGCAGAGCGTTGTAGGGGAAGCAATAATCTTTGTTTCCTTCGTTATCCTCGAGAACAGTTTGCCGATCGATCATACCTAGTTAATTCCGAAATTGAAACTTCCTGAAGAGTTTCCGTTCGTCCACCGTTATTTCATTTTTCTCCATTATACAGAGCCGATTGACACCATTTGATAACAGAAACAGGGTGCTCTTGCCCGAACAGAACAAAAAATCGGATTTTTAAGATCAAATTATCTGTCTAATACGGTAATTGAGAAGAGAGTTTAATGCCTATTTCGAAAGATTTTTCATTTTTGACTCCATTTTAAGCTTCTTCTTTTTTTTCCTCAGCTCAGCTATGTGCAGAATAAAGATACGCAAAAGATGATGTTGAAGCTCTTATCCGACCGAAATCTTATAAATCTTTCCATTTTCATACCAGGGGCATTGTGCACGGAAAGGACAGCAGTGCAAACGGAGAGATCCATCATCACAACTGGAGCGTCGCCGTGGGATCGCCCAGCGACAGCATCCTGTTGACCATGGCCCTCTTTTCCACTCGGTCTTTTTAGGCATCGCCATTGGAGTCGCAGAAACGAAGCCAGATGCGTGGAAAACCACGCGGACCACTATTAAAACTCGAAATCTCACCCTCTGTACATTCAAAAACTTTGTTTATGGGCTGAACAATATTCTGAGCCTAACACAATCAAAAGATAACTATTTACTTATTTTATAATTGTGACCCGAACCTTATTAAAACTCGAAATATATATCATATTTGTTTCATGGTCAAGTCGTGTTCGGATCGTCTCTGAGTTGAGTCAAGTCAGGTTTTTGAAGACCCCTAGAGTCAATCACAACATTTAAAGAGAAATTCTAGGCAACTTCAAAATTGTGCAGGCTTCAATTTCCACGCCGTTGCGCCCATATGATCACTAAAAAATGGCTGAGTTTAACTGCTGTCGAAAATCTTTCCAATCAATTATAAGTGCAACCACATTAATGTATAATTAGGAAGAAATGGGGCTCCACACAATGAACATAGCTTTCAATGATAAATAAACCAGCCACGCCATTGCCTCAAGACCCTTTAGTTACGTTTAGTCGTCTAAATTTCTAATCATAATATGACAAGATAAAATAGAATATAAAATTCAAGATATTTTATTATATCATATTCACTGTTTAGTGATTATTTTCAAATTATTTATATCATATCATATTTTTTTTTGGTATAAACGGCATATTAATATAAATAAACCACAAATTTAGTAATGGAGATGGTAAAAATTTATTATAACACTATTGTCTACTTTATTTTTATTTTATTTTACTCTCTTTTTTATTAATTTCTTTTTTGTTTCTTTCTTCCCATTCTATCATTCTCTAGTAAAATTTTATTAAATAGAAAACTGTACTATATATATATAAAATATTAGAAAAACTAAAATATATAATAATTATATATTTTTATATTGAGTTTATATTATAAAATAGAATTAAATATGAATACATAAATAAAAATAAGATTAAATTAAAAAACCAAATTCTTATTTTTTATTATTTTGAATTTCTTATATTAGAATTCAAATATTACTTATATTAAGATATAATTTTAGATTTGTTAATTTTAAGAAATTTTAACTTTCCTATTATGAAATTAGAAATCCAATCCACCTTTATCGCACCATTCCCATGAGATAATTTTATCCAACCTATATCCCCTTATATTCGACTTTATTTTATCTTGAATATGTACCAAACACATAATAGGATAAATTTTATCCTATCCTAAATTTTATCCTAACTGCCAAATGCAGCATTTGAGATCTCGATCGTCTTGCTCCCCAAACCTTGCATGCACTTCACCCACCCAAACCCTAATACTCATCCACATTGCTCACCCTACTCTCTTGAAATATCATAATGGAGTCAATCACAACATTCAAAGAGAAATTCCAGGCATTTTGGAGTTGTGCAAGCTTCAATTTCCATGCCGTCGTGGCCAATATGATTACCAAAAAAAGGCTGAGTTTAATTGTTGTTGAAAATTTTTCTAATCAATGGTAAGTGTAACTGCATTAATGTATAACTGGAAAGAAATGGGGCTCGAACATAACTTGCAACGATAAATATAAATTCCATGGGACTTTGGAGTTGTGCAAGCTCCAGGTTCCACGCCGTCACGGCCGAGATGATCCCCAAAAAAAGGCTGAATTTAATTGATGTTGGAAATCTTCCAATTAATTGTAAGTGCAACTGCGTTAATGTATAATTGGAAAGAAATGGAGCTCGATACAACCAACATAACTTCCAATGATAAATAAAGGTTTATCTACATTACATAAGGTTCTATTGGGTACATGTACTACCGATGTTCTATATTGCAAATTTGCTGTCCACGTATCCACCCATCAAAATTATTGACAATTTAGCATTCTAGAGTTTAATTTTCTCAACCAATTAAGTAATCACCAGGGGATGTATATGGGCATGTTTCTAGAAGACAACCAGCTCTAACAAAACTTATCATCATGACATGTCTTAATATGGGAATTTGCTAAACTCAAATTGGGCAAGTGTATCCACACCAATAATGAACATGACTAAATATTTACCGATTTATGGAGCCCTTCATCTTTTGGTGCTCCCCGCCATAACCAATTGAATTTCTTATTCTTTCCCAAGTCCTAGTGATGCACACGAAACAAAATTTAGGCATCACACCTTAATCACATCTTTGGAATTCTCTTTTGACATGCATCCAACAATCATGTCTCGCATACTCCAAGTTTGCATGTAATTAAAAATTCGGATCAATGATTCACAAAAAAAATGATTTGACCCTGGTAAGATCTCTCTCGTGTTGATTATGATATCTTGGGTTTTTTTTTCCTGTTGATATGATATCTTGCACCTGTTGGCCTGGCACTGGCACTAGGTAGGACAGGAGATAACTCTAGTAGCACTGAAGTCTCCGGAAAATCGAAGCAGCACTTTATTGCTACGGACAGTCCTCAAGTTCTATCTGGTCCAATGCAGTCCCTACATCAGCCATCTCAGTAGCCACATGGATATGAAGCTGGGAATTATAGTGGACATCCCATGCATATCTATGGTGTGTTAGAGAGCTGAGGTTGGTTTCGGTCCCCTGTTGTTCTCTGCATGGAATTTAGTTCCATGAAAGGGGATTCCTGCTGAAAAATAAAAGAGGAAGAGAACATGGGAAGAAGTTAAAAGGGTCGATTGGTTCCGTGTTTCATATATCTGATGTAAAATTGTATGAGAGGCGGCCAATTTGTATGGTGTGTATGGGAGCTTTCCTCCACATTATGCAAAAAGAACTTATCCTTTATATATTATTCCATGGATTATTATACAGTCATTTTTTCCCCTTATGACACATATTTTGTTGATTTGCATTCTGAATTTATGCATATGCTCTAGCTCGTGAAGCATATATACTATGGGATGAGTCTTGTACTTACGCTAAGAGCTCTCCAAGTTGAGGCCTCGAATACATAGTTATTCCACTTGGAGAGTCTCGTAACATGACAATGCTTTTACGTAAATTAGTTTAACAAAGAACATCTAAATTCAAATGACAATAAATTTTCTCTTAATTCAACAACTAATCATAGTTACTGCAGTAAGTGTGGTCATAATATATAAGATACTTCAATTTCTTATATATGAACTCTTTTAAACGTTTAGGATCCGATCTGAAAATTGGATAAATATCAAAGGCTATTCTTGTAGCTTTCCATCTTTTATTTCAAACATTTGCCTTTACATAGTTACATTGATCCTTTTTTCTTTATATATCCTACTTTAATTATCAACTCACTCTCAAATTTTAATTCTACCTTTTTGTGCAACATAAAATTGAAACCATAGCTGAAACTATAAGTCTCCATCTTAACCCCTTTGAGAAAATAGAGATTCGAACCCTCCACCTCCTCTTTCTTATATAAAAAGAGTAGCAATGCCCCAAAGGTTATGTCAGTCCTTTAAATTCAACCTCACATAAGGAAATATAAGCAAATCCTCCTAGTTTGCAATAGACAAGTCACAGCCTCAAGTCAAAAATCAACTCGGTGTTTATCATATAACAACTTTTATACTCTCCTAAAACGAGTTCAGGAGACAATGACATATTGAAATGAAAATTTCATCAGCTTAAACATGATTTGAACATACATAAATCAAATTAAAAATAAACTCTATCAATTTTAAGGGGCCATGTTTAATTTCCCCTTTATATTCATATTTCGATCATTTCTTTGAAGAAAATAGATTTCTGTGGGTTCTTTTTTTTTCTAATCTCAAAATTCTATTAGACAAACATATCACACACTGACTTATGGAATTATCGAAGAGGGTTAAAAACAACCCATGCACTAATATGGAGTTACTCATCATACACACGGTTTTAGTATATGAAATAAAATATTTAATAAGTAGTACAGAGATGATATAAACTATTTTTCTTAAGCAAAGTTTCACTAATCGTCTTAGAAGAGGGTGTATTTACTTTGTTTAACATGAACCTACGACTAGAAATATTACTCGATAACTTTTTTGTGCTTTTGAGTATTTACTATATACACCAAATAACCATTTATGATATAATTGTTGTTGGTTACCAACAATCCAACGGCTGGAATTTTATTTTCCCGTATAGTTAAGTAATCATTTGCGATATAAATTGCCATGTTTGCACAGAAAATATATTAAAGAAGAACCTGCCAATTATACTATTTCCCATAAGCTTCAACTCGTAAAGATAACGTCTGCCTTCAATTGTGATGATTTCATTTAGGGAAAATTTTTATGTCTACCACCTAACCCTACAATTATAATCGATAGTAGCATGATCTGTATTTTCTGCTTAAATTAGCTGAATTAGCATATGCCAGCATCTTCCTCTCAAAATTACAGCAATCCAATCACCAAAAATGGACCGACCAAAATAAAAATCACCAAAAATGATGCCATAACGTATGACTTATTCATACATTTACTATCTTGCCAATAATTACATATGTAGCCAACCAAAAATATAATTACATATGTAATGTTTAATGTCTAACCTTCAATTCTCTACTGCCGTCAATTTGTTTCCATATAATGAATAATTGCTTTGTAACTCTAAAAGACATCAACAATGCTATCCTTTTAAACGATTTTATAGTTCTCAAAGTGCTTGTCCATAATGGTTAGATCCTTTACAAATTGAACCTCGGATAATATCACATTATACGCCTATTAACCTCAGATAATACATTGACCAAAGAATGCAATATTAATCTTAACATAAGGGAAATTCACAAAGCTTTTTTTGTGCACTCTGATCTTAAAAGCTCAATCTCCCATATTCTCCTCTTTTCAATCAATTTGATATATTGTCAAGAATTGTGGTTTTGAGTTTATATTCGAACAAAGAAAGAGCCACCAAGAAACCCTTATAAATCTATTAATAGCCGTTATATAATAATAGAGTGTCTATGAAAAATTAAATTTGGAAGGCCTCACATAACCGTGACATGACCATTATAAAGCCACTATACAACCGTTACAAAATTGATTGCAATCAAGACAATTACAAAACCATTACAAAACCGTTAGAGTACACTTGGTCGTCTAGATTTCTAGTTAGAATATGATTGAATATGATAAAATATGAAATTCAAGGATTTTGCTATATCATATCCATTGTTTAGTGATCCAAGATAAGACACAGTAAATGAAATCCAAGGATTTTGTTATAAATGAAATCCATGGATTTTGTTATATTATATACATTGTTTAGTAATTGCATTAATAAAATAATATATATTTACATCATATCATGTACATTGTTTTATATAAATGGCATATCAAGATAAATGAACTATTTTAGAAACAAAAATGACAAATAATTTATTTTTATTTGCTTATTTTTATATATTTTCCTCTCTTTTTTAATTTATTTATTTTTCCCTTTCCATCATTCTCTAACAAAATTTTATTAGATAGTAAATTGTAATAATATACCTAAAATACCAAAAAACCTAAAATATGTAAAAAAATTAAATATATATTTATATTTACATATTGAATTTATATTATAAGATATAATTAAATTCCAATATATAAATAAAAATAAGATTAAATTAAAAATATATTTTCATTTTTTTGTTATTTTGAATTTCTTATATTAGAATTCAAATATAATTTATATTGAAATATAATTTTAATTTTGCTAATTTAAGAAGTTTATCATTCAAGAAAAATAATTTTCCTATTATGAATATTAAAAACTGTATCCACCTTTATCCTACCTTTCCAATGAGATAATTTTATCCGACATATATCCTTATTATATCCAACTTTATTCTGTCTTAAGTAGGTACCAAACGCAAGATATAAGAAATTAATTTATCATGACCGCCAAACATAGCCTTATAGGATAATGGCTTTCATGACTGTCATAATTTCTATAAAAAAAAAATGTTACTTTCAAATATTTTAAAACTGCTAAAATATCCAATAGAAATTTCATTTTCTTTTTAATGAACTTCAACAAAATGGCAAAAGTGCCTACGAGGGAGAGTTTTTTGCTAATAAAATTTTGTGATGGCAGCAAAGACATCGAGAGATGAAGAGCGTGCACGCACTTGAAAGTAGCAATAAGTGCCTGAGAGGGAGAGTTTATGCTAGTTTACAATATAATAATCACATACTGGAGAGAGAATACACTTATAAACGTCCAACTTTCTCTCAAAAAAGAAAACAATCATAGATATCTAAGCCTCAAAAAACAATTACACCGGATACTCAATAACTTTAGCAAAACGACCCAAAGCTCTTTTCTTCTTCTTCCTTTTCCCTCTTTTGGATTATATGGGCTGTTCATGTTCTTTCTATTATTCAGTGCAAAAATAAAAAGAAAATCCATTGTATCTTAGGAGAATAGTCGCTAAAGTCCTATTTTGTATTCCGATAGGCGGAATTATCCTTAACGATAGTATTTGGACAGCCCAAACAATTGATTTCATTTTTCAAACAATTATTATTTTTCTTATTATCTAATATAGTTGCAAAAACATTACTTTCAAAAGCGTTATTGGAATTTAGTGTATTGGAACGGGTGCTTAAGCTATGGTATGGTTATTAAAACTTTCACAATATTTAAAGTTTTAGCAGAAAAGTGAAAAAAGTTATTTTTTGATCTTTAAAAGGGAAAATGACACCAAAAACCCCAAACTATGCCCCTTGAGACAATTTTACCCTAAACTTTTTTTGTGCATCAACTTTTTTGTGCCACAAAAAACCGAACTATGCTACTTTGGACACATTTACCCCGACTTTTTAAGCGAAGGGCATTTTCGTCTTTTCCTTCTTCTTTTAATTTTTCTTCTTCTTCCCAGCAGAGGGAAAGAGGAAAAAAAAAGGAAAAAAAGGAAAAGACGAAAATGCCCTTCAATTAAAAAGTTTAGGGTAAATGTGTCACAAGTGGCATAGTTTAAGGTTTTTTGTGGTACAAGAAAAAGTTCAAGGTAAAATTGTCTCAAGTAGCATAGTTTAGGGTTTTTAGTGGTACAAAAAAAAATTTAAGGTAAAATTGTCTCAATGGGAATAGTTTGGGGTTTTTTATGGTACAAAAAAAAGTTCAGGGTAAAATTGTCTTAATAGGCATAGTTCAGGATTTTTTGTGGTATTTTCCCTCTTTAAAAAGCGAAAAACAAATCCGACAGTAATCAAGGAAGTAGCCGTCTTTCTGTCGTGAGGGGAGAGGGAGAGGGAGAGACAGACAGAGACTATCACGGGCAGGACGCACACAGAGAAGACGACGGCGTGCGTCGTGGCTTCATCGCGAACCTACTGCTCTCCTCTCTGCTCCGACGCAATCTCGACGCGCTCGGCCTCGTGCAGACGACCCAGTTCGTTCTCCTGGGTTTCTTCATTCCCGAGTGTGGACCTCAAGGCCTCACTCTCAATCGCCTCAAAACCCGCTCTCCCCAAGGTGACGCCGAGCTCGTTCACCCCCATCGGTTCTTGACTCCTTCGCATCGCTCATTGCGAATTTCACACAAAAAAATGAGAAATGTTTCCGCTCGAGTGTTGTCGAGTAACGGAGAAGCTTATTCCCTTCACCTATGAGTGAGTGTAAGGTTGGAGCTTGTCATTTCCTAGGCTGAAACCAGTCAAACCCCTTCAATTTGTTACTCTTAGATGATGGTTGGATGGAAATCGTATGCTCCTGAATTGTATGTGGAATAATTTGAGATTAGGTAGTCGATGGAAACTCAGCCCAGCCATTGAATTGGATTGCAAAGGTTTTTGTTTGAGAATGCAGTCGTTGTTCGCTGCAGAACTCGTGGTTAAGGTTGCAAATTGGTTCGATTCGCTTTTTAGAAAGTGCCCTGTCCGAGAGTGTGCTTTAAATCCATAGTTTTTGCGAGCACAATACTGTTCGAATGTTGAATTACACAGCTCAAAGCTAGCGCATGTGACCTTGTTGACCAATTCGTGAGAAGAATCCAAGAGAGAGACTCGCTCGTGTATTAGGTGGATCCCTTTTGCCGTATAAGGGGGCCTCAGAGGCATAAAGTATGGCTTAAACACCTTTAAAAGGAATAGATGAAAATGTTCTGTGAAGTGTCTGGCTGCTGCTTTGAAGAATTCCAGGACACCCTGCTCAATGTTCTGTTGCAGACTAGCAGCATAACATTTGAGTCACGGTCAGCCATCCTCCAATTACCAGACTTTACCTCCCTAATGATTGAAAAATGTGGGATGCCCCAATTCTTTCTACTTTTTATTCATGATAGCTCGACGTTTTCCTCTCTTCAAGATGCTGTTAGTTGTCAATCTGGTGGGTGTTGATCTAATCTACAGCACCTCAGTTGAAATGTCTGGGTTCCTGTATATATTACTCATACGAAATTGAAAGAACCTTAATTTGTTTCGTTGGTTTTCTTATCGTGAAATTTTGCACGCGTATCATTGTTACAGCTGCCTTTCCCAATATCCAGGGCAGCTCCATGGTGAAGCTTCTTGACATTGCTTCAGATAATTTTCTTTTAAGATGCTAATTGATGAAGTATTTACATGGATATTAGGTGAGGAGAGGAGCGACAAGGGCTGGTAGGCGCAGAAACAATGGCAGAGAGAGTCGTCGAAGTGAAGATAATGTAGGAGGAGGCTTTCAAAAAAACGAAGGTGCCGCCTCATCAGCGTCCTCTTCGACTTCATTACGTGCAAGCTTAGGGCCTGTTTGGAAATTATTCTATTCTCGGGAACAATTTTTTATCAGAAATGATTTTTTTTTTATTTTGTTCCCGAGAATAATTTCTAAATATTTAAGGTGTTTAATAAACTGTTTAAAATTCTTATTCCGAAAATAGAAATGTGTTTGGTAAGAATTTTTTTTTTATTCTTTTTATTTTTAATTTTTGTTATAATTTTCTTTTTTCTTTTTCTTTTTCTCTTTTCTCTCTTTCTTCCTCTTGGCCACTGCCTCCGGCAAGGCTTGGCCTCACACTGCCTGGGCAAGCTCGAGCCTCGCCCAAATCTGCAAGGCCGAGTCTCGCCGGTGGCCAAGCAAGCCTCCGACAAGTTTGTCGAACTTCGCCCTAGCCTAACAGGGCTCTGGCAAGCTCGCTGGAACTCGTCCGGCCGCTTGGCGACGACGGCCCAGGGGCAGTGATGGGGTAATGATAGGGTGGCAGTGGGTTGGGAGGAGGAAGAAGAAGAAGAAAGGGAGGGGAAAAATGAAAAGAGAGCAAAATTTATTCTCAAAATTATTCTCAGAAGTGAGAAACAACTTTTTTTTAATTCTCGATTCTACTCCAAATCTATTTCCAAGAACAAAAAATTTATCAAACGCATTTCTACTTTAAATATGTTCCCAAGAATAAAAGAACAGGATCAGTTATTTTCGAGAATGTTACCAAACAAGCCATTAGCCTTAATACGGATGTTATCCCATCAATGAACGTTGCTGCCCGTTGCTGCCGGCTTTGCTCGGGTTCACGATGGTCAAGTCCCGGAAGTGCCTACATGGGTAGTGCAGCCTCCTAAAGTAGCCCTTTCTGTGACAGGACAACGTTGTAATCTAGACGTACGTCGTGGCCCCCTCAAGGGGAGGATAGCATTGGGATGGCAAGCTATTCGTTGGGAATGAGCTCGCACTTAGCAATGCAAGCGAATATAGGCTGCTCTGTCAAATTCAATATGTACAATAATATAATAGGCTGAGTATAGGGAGGGAGCTTCCCTTATTTATTTATTTTAATACTTAAATTTAGTTACGTTAACACGGAACTTAAATCTCTAGCATGCAAAATTCTTATTTAGTGCATTTTTGGTATTATGCTTATCATTTGTGAGCCATACACTATAGGTTATGTTTGGTCATCCAGAGTTCTAATCAGAATAAAACTGGATAAGTTAGGATATGAAAGAGGTACGGACCTCTAGAGTGCCAAAAGTTGGCATAGAGGGACACTTAAGTGCCAAAAGTTACAAAAGGTACACTTAAGTGCTAAAATCGGAGCAAAATGGATCACTTAAGTGCCAACAAATGGCGAAAAATTCCGGCCAAATTGCCACGTGTCCATTTTCTCGCGACTTCATTTGTTTGCGGAGCATTTTTTTCAAAATAAAAATCCACGTGGCAATTTTAAAAAAAAAAATTGTCCACGTCAGATTTTTTAAAAATTAAAATCGATTTTACTTGCCGATCCCCTCCTCCCCCTTTTCTTTTTAATAAAATCGATTTTATAATAATATATTTGTAATTATTTAATATTATTTAATTAATAATTTTTAAATCCACGTCAGCCAAAATGACGTCATTTTGGCTGATTTTTTGCCAATTCAGTTTCCGGCGAGCCACGTAGACAAGAAAATTAATAAAAAATTGCCACGTAGGATTTCCGGCAGGGTTCCGACGACTTGGCACTTAAGTGATCCATTTTTTTTAAAAAGTGGCACTTAAGTGTACATTTTGTAACTTTTGGCACTTAAATGTCCATCCATGCCAACTTTTAGCACTCCCGCTATACTTATGCCAGATATGAAATCTAGGGGATTTTACTATATTTTATCCACTATTTGGTGATTGTAGTAATAAAGTCGGATATATTCATATTAAATCATATATATTATTTAATATAAATGGCATACCAATATAAACGAACCATAAATTTTATAGACATATCATTTCTATTATTTGATATAAATGACATACCAATATAAATGAACCATAAATTTTATAGATAGAAATGGTAAAAATTTCTCACGACAATCTTATCTACTTTATTTTTATTTTTATTTTTATTTTTATTTTACTTTACTCTCTTTTTTTAATTAATTGTTTTATTTCTTTCTTTCCCCTACCCTCATTCTTTACTAAAATTTTATTAAATAGAAAACTCTACTACTATATCTAAAATACTAAATCACCTAAAATGTAATAAATATATATTTTATATATTGAATTTATATTATAAGATAGAATTTAATTTAGATATATTAATAAAAATAAGATCAAATTAAAAAGTCAAATTGTTATTTCTTGTTATATTGATTTTCTTATATTCGAATTTAAAATATTACTTATTAAAATATAACTTTAGATTTGTTAATATAAGAAATTTGTTATTTGAGAAAATTAACTTTCCTATTATGGAAAATCTTATCCACATTTATCACATCTCCTCATGGAATAATTTTATTTGGCATATTTCCCCCTTATATCAAACTTTATCTTGTCTTAAGTAGGCATCAAACATATAATAAAATAGATAGAATAAATTTTATCAAATTCTAAATTTTATCCCGACCACCAAACACAACCTATGAGTCTCGAGCATACACAATTTGCTTGTGACAATAGCATGCTGGTCATGTCATGTAATGGGAAGTCTAGCATATTTTCAATCATGTTTTCATTAATTAATTCATAAAGGCTTCATTTGTTTTGCGAAAATAATTAATTTCCAAAATATTTTTTAATGATGACCGCTTATATATTTTAAATAATTAATTAATAAAAAAATTCCTTCATCTACGAAAATATTTTTGATAAAAATTGTTATCAATAATCAAAATATTTTTTATTAACTAACAAGCAATACAAGAGAACATTTTTAGATAAATATTTTTCAAATTATTTATTTTCCCCAAAAAAAAGAAGCATAAATAGACCAAATTTCGACTTTATGCATTTTCCTCAATTTAAATATTGCATCAAAAATATTTACTTTATTTTAAAGCCAGAAATACCCGATTCTTTTACGGCATAGCAACGTTGACATGAAGAATTGCATACAATCCCCACAATTGGTAATATATATATATATATATATATATATATATATATATATATGTATGTATGTATGTATAATTTTCCTTTTCTTAGGAAGGGTTTTCGTATGGTTATTAAATTTTCAAAAAAATTTAAGTTTTAGCGGAAAAGTAAAAATTTATTTTTGGATCATTAAAAAGCCCAAACAAATATAATCGCAATTAGTGGCTGCGTTAAAAGTCAACATGTTTTACACAAATACTTATCTATTTATCAAAATAAGAAGAATATCTTTACCCAAAATGAAAGTACAAATAAAGATTGCATTTAAATTCCTCCTGAAAATATTTGAAAAATATTTTCTTAATAATCATTTGTATCGCTTAAAATAACTAATAAATAGAAAATATTTCCATTATCGATAAAATTTTATAACTAAATATTTTCATAAATAATAAATATTTTTATATTTTTGCAAAATAAATGCATTACAAATGCATCTAATTTATAAGTTGGTACTTATCGACACAATAGGAAAGAAGAGCAAGAAGCATGTCAAATTATCGAATTGTCACGTACACGATAATTTTCCCATATCTTAATGTCGGTAGTCAATTTTCTTTGAAATTTGTAATCTTCATGAATAAATTAATGTGTGACCCCTTGTTGGATTGAAAAATTCTGACTAGACCTACCATTTATGATACTTACTACAATGGAAATATGTATCAAACGTAAATATGCAAGTGAATCCACAATAATAATGAGTATGTCCATTACATTGCCTATTTATACCATCCTTCATCATTTTGTGCACCATCCCTCTTCGCTCTCACTAATTAGCCTCACCATCAGCCCCCACACTACCTCTCTCTCCCTATGTTGGCTCTCCCACAATGCGACAAAAACCTCTTTAGTCTTTTCCTCTAAGACAAAAATCTGGCGATGCATGTGATTTGTTCTCCATTTGATTCATCAAAGATTATGATCCATCATTTCAAAAGAAATATTATGATCGAATCAGTGATTTACCAGAAAAATTGCTTCATTAACGGTAACATGCTCTCTCTCTCTCCTCCCCACCCCATTGGACACAATTTATATAAATTGAGTCTAATGATGTTGTAATTTTGTTTTGATTAATAGAATCATATACATGCATTGAGGGAGGAGGCGACCGCGATATCAAATTGTTGTTATGATTAATAAAATCATATATGCAAATTGAGGGAAGAGGCGACCGCCTTCATCTTTGTAAGGTACCAATTACAAAAGTTATCAATAGTGGCCATTTCATGTTTAATTTAAGTTGGCTTTTGATATCATTCCTTGTTCTCGATTTAGACGGCTAATCTAACTCCTGTAATTTGCTCTTCTCATAGTAGGGAACAATGGCTTTGACTTCTAGGAGCCACCTAGAGACCCGA
This sequence comes from Angophora floribunda, assembly GCA_014182895.1. Classification (NCBI taxonomy): domain Eukaryota; kingdom Viridiplantae; phylum Streptophyta; class Magnoliopsida; order Myrtales; family Myrtaceae; genus Angophora; species Angophora floribunda. The sequence goes on from CM024710.1 coordinate 23,939,727, forward strand.
AGTTAGACAAAGCCACCACGTTTGGCAACCCTCCATCAATCCCAACTCCTTTTTACATTGGACTTGTTGAAGGTGGTGAGCATGGGTTCTACATTGTCCCATGGAGCGCCAATTTGTATGTGTGAAAGCTGATCTTCAATAAAAAGAGCTAATTTAATGATTCATGAGTATCTTGTATTGCTTGTCTACTGCGCTTATATGCTCCTTGTTCATGTTCTTTTTGTGCGAAATAAATAAATAAATAAAGCTTCTTGTATTTTGGGAGTACAATCGCTAAAATCCTATGCACAGAGTTTCGTATTTCAATAATCGAAATTATCCTTAAAAACATAATTTATATGTCTCAAACAATTAAGTTTACTTTCTCATCTTTTTCGATAGAGTTCTAACAATTGTTGTTTTTCTTATTATCTAATATAATTCCAAAAACGTTACTTTTCAAAAATGTTATTAGAGTGTAATGTTTCGAAATTGATGCTTGTTAAGTTATATTATGGTTGTTAAAATTTTCACAATATTTAAAGTTTTAGCAGAAAAGTAAAAAAAAAGTTTTTTTGATTTTTTAAAAAGCCAAAAACAAATCCGACCATAATCTGGGAAGTAGCCGTCTTTCTGTCGCGAGGAGAGAGAGAGCATCCCAAGCAGGAGAGCACGCAGAGAAGACGATGGCGTGCGTCGTGGCTTCATCGCGAGCCCACTGCTCTCCTCTCTGCTCCGACGCAATCCCGACGCGCTCGGCCTCGTGCAGACGACCCAGTTCGCTCTCCTGGGCCTCTTCATTCCCGACTGCGGACCTCAGGGCCTCGCTCTCAATCGCTTAAAAACCCGCTCTTCCCAAGGTAAACGCCGAGCTCGTTCACCCCCCCCCAATCAGTTCTTTACTCCTTCGCATTGCTTCTTGCGAATTTCTCGCACGAAAAATGAGAAATTAGGTCGAGTGATTAGCTTATGATGACACTGTATACTGTTTCCGCTCGAGCGTTGTCAAGAACCGTAGAAGCTTATTCCTTTTGCCTAAAAGTGAGCGTAAGGCTGGAGCTTGTCATTTCCTAGCCTGAAACCCGTCAAATCCCTTCAATTTGTTAGTCTTGGATGATGATTGGATGGAATTCTTATGCTCCTGAGTTGTTTATGGAATCATTTGATACTAGGTAGCAATGGTCGATGGAAACTCAGCTTAGCCATTGAATTGGATTGCAAAGGATTTTGTTTGAGACTTGTGGTTAAGGTTGCAAATGGTTCGATTTGCTTTCTAGAAAGTTCCCTGTCCGAGAGTGCGCTTTAAATTCGTAGTTTCTGCGAGCTCAATACTGTTTGAAAGTTGAATTCTTAAGCTAAAAGCTGGCGCATGTGTGTCCTAGTTGACCAATTCATGAGAAAAAAATTCCTTCACATGGGATAACAAAACTTACCATCGATAATATGTCTTGATATGGGAATTTGCTAAACTCAAATTGGGCAAGTGTATCCACACCAATAATGAACATGACTAAATATTTACCTATTTATGGAGCCCTTCATCTTTTGGTGCTCCACGCCATAGCCAATTGAATTTCTTATTCTTTCCCAAGTCCTAGTGATGCACAAGAAACAAAGTTTAGGCATCACACCTCACTCACATCTTTGGAATTCTCTTTTGACATGCATCCAACAATCATGTCTCGCATACTCCAAGCTTGCATGTAATTAAAAATCAGATCAATAGTTCACCAGAAAAATGCTTTGACCCCAGTAAGATGTCTCTCTCGTGTTGATCATGATATCTTGGGTTTTTTTCCTGTATATTAGCACGCGGCACTGCGTAGGACAGGAGATAACAGGAGATAACTCTAATAGCAGTGAATTCTCCGTAAAATCAAAGCAACACTTTATTGCTACGGACGGTCCTCGAGTTCTATCCGGTCCAATGCAGTCCCTGCATCAGCCATCTCAATAGCCACGTGGATATGAAGCTGGGAATTATAGGGGACAACCCCGTGCATATCTATGGTGTGTTAGAGAGCTGAGGTTGGTTTCGGTCCCTTGTTGTTCTCTGCATGGAATTTAGTCCCATGAAAGGGGATTCCTGCTGAAAAATACTAAAGGAAGAGAACATGGGAACAAGTTAAAAGGGCCGATTGGTTCCATGTTTCATGTATCTGATGTAAAATTGTATGAGAGGCGGTCAATTTGTATGGTGTGTATGGAAGCTTTCCTCCACATTATGCAAAAAGAACTTATCCTTTATATATTATTCCATGGAATATTATACAGTCTTTTTTTTCCCCTTATGACAGATATTTTTTTATTTGCATGCTGAATTTATGCATATGCTCTAGCTCGTGAAGCATATATACTATGGGATGAGTCTTGTGTTTACGCTAAGAGCTCTCCAAGTTGAGGCCTCAAATACATGGTTATTCCACCTGGAGAGTCTCGTAACATGACAATGCTTTTACCTAAATTAGTTTAACCAAAGAACATCCAAATTCAAATGACAATAAATTTTCTCTTAATTCAACAACTAATCATGGTTACTGCAGTAAGTGTGGTCATAATATATAAGATACTTCAATTTCTTATACATGAACTCTTTTACACGTTTAGGATCCGATCTGAAAATTGGATAAATATCAAAGGCTATTCTTGTAGCTTTCCATCTTTTATTTCAAACGTTTGCCTTTTCATAGTTATGTTGATCCTTTTTTCTTTATATATCCTATAATAATTCTCAACTTACTTTCAAACTTTAGCATTGCCTTTTTACACGACATAAAAATTGAAACCCATAGCTAAAACTATAAGTCTCCACCCCAACCCCCTTGAGTAGATAGAGATTCGAACCCTCCACCTCCTCTTTCTCATATGAGAAGAGTAGCAATGCCCCAATGGTTGTGTCAGTCCTTTAAATTCAACATCACATAAGGAAATATAAGCAAATCCTCCTAACAGCCTCAAGTCGAAAATCAACTCGGTGTTTATCATATAACAACTTTTGTACTCTCCTAAAACGAGTTCAGGAGACGATGACATATTGAAATGAAATATTTCATCAGCTTAAACATGCTTTGAACATACAGAAATCAAATTAAAAATAAACTCTATCAATTTTAAGGGGCCATGTTTAATCTCCCCTTTATATTCATATTTCGATCATTTCTTTGAAGAAAATAGATTTCTGTGGGTTCTTTTTTTTTCTAATCTCAAAATTCTATTAGACAAAAATATCACACACTAGCTTATGGAATTATCGAAGAGGGTTAAAAACAACCCATGCACTAATATGGAGTTACTCATTATACACACGGTTTTGGTATATGAAATAAAATATTTAATAAGTAGTACAGAGATGATATAAACTATTTTTCTTAAGCAAAGTTTCACTAATCGTCTTAGAAGAGGGTGTATTTACTTTGTTTAACATGAACCTACGACTAGAAATATTACTCGATAACTTTTTTGTGCTTTTGAGTATTTACTATATACACCAAATAACCATGTATGATATAATTGTTGTTGGTTACCAACAATCCAACGGCTGGAATTTTATTTTCCCGTATAGTTAAGTAATCATTTGCGATATAAATTGCCATGTTTGCACAGAAAATATATTAAAGCAGAACCTGCCAATTATACTATTTCCCATAAGATTCAACTCGTGAAGATAACGTCTGCCTTTAATTGTGATGATTTCATTTAGGGAAAATTTTTATGTCTACCACCTAACCCTACAATTATGGTCGATAGTAGCATGATCTGTATTTTCTGCTTAAATTAGCTGAATTAGCATATGCCAGCATCTTCCTCTCAAAATTACAGCAATCCAATCACCAAAAATGGACCGACCAAAATAAAAATCACCAAAAATGATGCCAAAACGTATGACTTATTCATACATTTACTATCTTGCCAATAATTACATATGTAACCAACCAAAAAAATAATTACATATGTATTGTGTAATGTCTAGCCTTCATTTTTCTACTGCCGTCGATTTGTTTCCATATAATGAATAATTGCTTCGTAGCTCTAAAAGACATCAACAATTCTATCCTTTTCAACGATTTTATAGTTCTCAAAGTACTTATCCATAATGGCTAGATCCTTTACAAATTGAACCTCGGATAATATCACATTATACGCCTATTAACCTCAGATAATACGTTAAACAAAGAATGCAATATTAATCTTAATATAAGGGAAATTCACAAAGCTTTTTCTGTGCACTCTGATCTTAGAAGCTCAATCTCCCCTATTCTCCTCTTTTCTATCAATTTGATATATTGTCAGAAATACCCGATTCTTTTAAAGCATAGCAAGTTGACATGAAGAATTCCATACAATCCCCACAATTGGTAATATATATATGAATTTTCCATTTCTTAGGAAGGGTTTTCATATGGTTATTAAATTTTCAAAAAAATTTAAGTTTTGGCGGAAAAGTAAAAATTTATTTTTGGATCATTAAAAAGCACAAACAAATACAATCGCATTTAGTGGCTGCGTTAAAAGTTGACATGCTTTACACAAATAGTTCTCTATTTATCAAAATAAGAAAAATATCTTTACCCAAAATGAAAGTACAAATAAAGATTGCATTTAAACTCCCAAAAAAATATTTGAAAAATATTTTCTTAATAATCGTTTGTATCGTTTAAAGTAATTAATAAATAGAAAATATTTCCATTATCGATAATATTTTATAACTACATATTTTCATAAATAATAAATATATTTTTTATATTTTTTACAAAATAAATGTGTTGCAAATGCATCTAATGAATAAATTGGTACTTATCGATACAGTAGGAAAGAAGAGCAAGTTCAACGAAGATAACCTTCTTATGATTTCTAGCTGCATGTAGCTCCCTTTTGGTTAAGTATGTGCTTTTAAGCATGAATTCAAACATCTAATGAAGCGTGTCAAATCGTCGAATTGTCACATGCACGATAATTTCTCCATATCTTAAAGTCAATAGTCAATTTTCCTTGAAATTTGTGATCTTCATCAGTAAATTAATGTGCCACCCCCTTGTTGGATTGAACAATTCTGACTAGACCTACCATTTATGATACTTACTACAATGGAAATGTGTATCAAACATAAATAGGCAAGTGAATCCACAATAATAATGAGTATGTCCATTACATTACCTATTTATACGATCATTCATCATTTTATGCACCATCCCTCTTCGCTCTCACTAATTAGCCTCACCATCAGCCCCCACATTACATCCTTCTCCCTATGTTGGCTCTCCCACAATGTGACAAAAACCTCTTGTCTTTTCCTCTAAGACAAAAATTTAGCGATAGTCTAATTTGTTCTCCATTTCATTCATCAAAAATTATGTTCCATCATTTCAATAACAATATTGATTTCAATTAGATAGTGATCGAATCAGTGATTTACCAGAAAAATTGCCTCATTCACGGTAACATACTCTCTCTCTCTCTCTCTCATCCCCACCCCATTGGACACAATTTATATAAATTGAGTCTAATGATGTTGTAATTTTTTTTCTGATTGATAGTATCATGTACACAAATTGAGGGAAGAGGCGACCGTAATATTACAAGTATGCTCTAATTAATAGCATCACATGTGAAAATTGAGGGAGGAGGCGACCGCCTTCATCTTCGTAAGGTACCAATTACAAAAACTATCAATAGTGGCCATTTCATGTTTAATTTAAGTCGATTTTTTTATATAATTCCTTGTTCTCGATTTAGATGGCCAATCTAACTTTTGTAATTTGCTCTTGTTGGAGTAGGGAATAGTGGCTTACAGCTTCGAGGAGCCACTTGGAGACTCAAAGTTACAAAGAGCCACCACGTTTGGCAACCGTCCATCGATCCCAGCTCCTTTTTATACTGGAGTTGTTGAAGGTGGTGAGCTTGCATGGGTTCTACGGTGTCCCATGGAATCCCAATTTGTATGTGTGGGAGCCGATCTTCAACAAATAAAGCCAATTTAATGATTCTATAAGTATCTTTTATTGCTTGTCTACTGTACTTATATGCTCCTTGTATATATAATCTCCCTCAACATATAAGTTTAATAAAGACGTGACATTTTCTTCTCCTCACCCCCTTCCTTGGATTTTTCTCTTGAAGATCCTACCATTGGTATTTAAGAGTCATCCAGAGAGAGGCCCAAATCAAGGACCCTCTCATGTGTGCATAGAGAGAGTGGATTTTTGTGGTAACTTTGCTTGCTTGGCCCATCAGAGAGAAGGCCAAACGAAATGCTAAGGAGAGTAGCGATCGAAGTTAGTAGGCAATAGGGACACTGGTAGAGAGAGTCGTCGGCAGGAAGATAAAGTTGGAGGAGGCTTTCAAGAAGATGGAGGTGCTGCCTCCTTAGCATCTTCTTTAGCTTCATTTTGTGCAAGCCCAATCTCACTACTGACATCAGTCAAATCCTCAACGAGCCTCTAATAGATACTTTAACAGTTTTAAAATATTTAATAGTGATGTTTTTTAGTAGAAATTATGTAGTCATAAAAGCCATTACTCTGTAGCAGTTTTTGTAAAGGTTTTTATCCACTAATATTATGAAATATGTGTGTAACGTTATTATTGTAACGGTCAGCCGATGCTTTTGATTTATTTCTTCATGGACTTATTGTAATAACTATATAACAATCATCTATTCATCATCAATAAATTTATAAGAGTCTTTTATTTCGTTTGATTCAAATCACAATTCTTGATGATATATCAAATTAAAAAGACTATTTTTCCTTCCTTCTTCTTTTATTTCTTTGTTAGATTTTACAGGTTGTTCATGTTCTTTTTGTGCGAAATATATATAAAAAAAAAAAAAAAAAAAAGCTTGTTGTATTTTAGGAGGACAACCGCTAAAATCTGGTGCATAGAATTTCATATTTCGATAAGCGAAATTATCCTTAAAAACATAACTTGCATACCTCAAACAATTAATTTTATTTTCTCATCTATTTTGATAGGGTTCCAACAATTGTTATTTTTTTTATTATCTAATATAATTTCATAAAAAGTTACTTTTCAAAAATGTTATTGGAGTGTATTGTGTCGGGATTGGTGCTTGTTAAGTTATATTATGGTTATTAAAATTTTCACAATATTTAAAGTTTTAGCAGAAAAGTAAAAAAAAACATTGTTTTTGATCTTTGAAAAGCCAAAAACAAATCCGACCATAATCTAGGAGTAGCCGTCTTTCTGTCGCGAGGAGGGAGAGAGTGACCATCCCAAGCAGGAGCTCGCGCAGAGAAGACGATGGCGTGCGTCGTGGCTTCATCGAGAGCCCACTGCTCTCCTCTCTGCTCCGACGCAAGCCCGACGCGCTCGGCCTCGTGCAGACGACCCAGTTCGCTCTCCTCGGCTTCTTCATTCCCGACTGCGGACCTCAGGGCCTCGCTCTCAATCGCTTAAAAACCCGCTCTTCCCAAGGTAAACGCCGAGCTCGTTCACCCCCCAATCAGTTCTTTACTCCTTCGCATTGCTTCTTGCGAATTTCTCGCACGAAAAATGAGAAATTAGGTCGAGTGATTAGCTTATGATGACACTGTATACTGTTTCCGCTCGAGCGTTGTCAAGAACCGTAGAAGCTTATTCCTTTTGCCTAAAAGTGAGCGTAAGGCTGGAGCTTGTCATTTCCTAGCCTGAAACCCGTCAAATCCCTTCAATTTGTTAGTCTTGGATGATGATTGGATGGAATTCTTATGCTCCTGAGATGTTTATGGAATCATTTGATACTAGGTAGCAATGGTCGATGGAAACTCAGCTTAGCCATTGAATTGGATTGCAAAGGATTTTGTTTGAGACTCGTGGTTAAGGTTGCAAATGGTTCGATTTGCTTTCTAGAAAGTTCCCTGTCCGAGAGTGCGCTTTAAATTCGTAGTTTCTGCAAGCTCAATACTGTTTGAAAGTTGAATTCTGCAGCTAAAAGCTGGCGCATGTGTGTCCTTGTTGACCAATTCCTGAGAAAAAATCCAAGACGCTTATAAGGCGGATCCCTTTTGCCGTATAAGGGAGCCTCAGTGGCATAGAGTATGGCTTAAACCCATCTACAAATGAATAGATGAAAATGTTCTGTCAAGTGCCTGGCTGCTGCTTTGAAGAATTCGAGTGCACCCTGCTCACTGCACAGTTGCAGACTAGCAGGATAACATTTGAGTCACGGTCAGCGATCCTCTAATTACAAGACTTTACCTCCCTAACGATTGTAAAATGGGGGATCTTGCAATTCTTTCATTCTTTTTATTCACAATAGCTCGTTGTTTTCCTCTCCTTGAGATGCTTCTAGTTTTCATTCTGTTGTATGTTGATCTAATTTACAGTACCTCAGTTGAGATGTCCAGGTTCCTGTATTTATTATTCATACGAAAGTGAGAGAACACTTAAATTTGTTTCCGTGTATCTGTGAGCATAAACTCCATCTCAGAATCATTGTTACAGCTGCCTTTCCCGACATCCAGGGCAGCTCCAGGGTGAAGTTTCTTGACATAGCTTGAGATTAGTTTTTTTAAGATGCTAATTGCTGGAGTTTCTACCTAGATAAACTATTTTTCGATCATGTTTTCACTAATTAATTCATAAAAGCTCAATTTGTTTCGCGAAAAATAACTAATTTTCAAAATATTTTTTAATGATGACTACTTATATTTTTAAATAATTAATTAATAAAAATATTTTCTTCATCTACGAAAATATTTTTGACAAAAATTGTTATCGATAATGAAAAAAATTCATTAATTAATATTTCAAGCGATACAAAACGGACATTTTTTGGTAAATATTTTTCACATTATTTATTTTCCCCAAAACAAAAGAAGCCTAAATAGACCAAATTTCGACTTCATGCAATTTGCTTGATTTAAATATTGCATCAAATATATTTACTTTATTTTAAAGCGAGAAATACCTGATTCTTTTATAGCATAGCAACGTTGACACAAAGAATTGCACACATATATATATATATATATATGAATTTTCCATTTCTTAGGAAGGGTTTCGTATGGTTATTAAACTTTCAAAAAAATTTAAAGTTTTAGCTGAAAAGTAAAAATTTATTTTTGGATCGTTAAAAAGCACAAACAAATATGATCGCAATTAGTGGCTGCGTTAAAAGTCAACATGTTTTACACAAATAGTTATCTATATATCAAAATAAGAAAAATATTTTTACCCATAATGAAAGCACAAATAAAGATTACATTTAGATTCCCCCAAAAAATATTTGAAAAATATTTTCTTAATAATTGTTTGTATCGCTTAAAATAATTAATAAATAGAAAATATTTCCATTATCGATAATATTTTACAACTAAATATTTTCATAAATAATAAAAATTATTTATTTATTTTTATATTTTTTGCAAAATAAATGCATGGCAAATACATCTAATCGATAAGTTGGTACTTATCGATACGATGGGAAAGAAGAGTAAGTTCAATGAAGATTAACCTCCTTATGATTTTTAGCTGCATGTAGCTCCCTTTTGGTTAAGCATGTGCTTTTAAGCATGATTTCAAACATCTTATAAAGCATGTCAAATCGTTGAATTGTCACGTACACGATAATTTCCCCATATCTTCAAGTTGGTAGTCAATTTTCCTTCAAATTTGTAATCTTCATGAATAAATTAATGTGCGACCCCCTTGTTGGATTGAACAATTTTGACCAAACCTACCATTTATGATGGATTGAACAATTCTCACCAAACCTACCATTTATGATACTTACTAAAATGGAAATGCATATCAAACGTAAATAGGCAAGTGAATCCACAATAATAATGAATATGTCCATTACAATGCCTATTTATACAATTGTTCATGGTTTTATGCACCATCCCTCTTTGCTCTCGCTAATTAGCCTCACCATCAGCCCCCAACATTACCTCTTTCTCCCTATGTTGGCTCTCCCACATTGTGACAAAAACCTCTCTAGTCTTTTCCTCTAAGACAAAAATTTAGCGATGCATCTGATTTGTTCTCCATTTGATTCATCAAAAAATATGTTCCATCATTTCAATAGCAATATTGATTTCAATTAGATAATGATCGAATCAGTGATTTACCAGAAAAATTGCCTTATTCACGGTAACACTCTCTCTCTCTCCATTGCCGCCCCACTAGGCACAATTTATGTACATTGAGTCTAACGATGTGTCTGATTAATAGTATTATTTATGCAAATTGAGGGAGGAGGCGACCGCAATGTTGAAATTTGGTTCAAATTAATAGTATTATTTATGCAAATTGAGGGAAGAGGCGACCGCCTTCGTCTTCATAAGGTACCAATTACAAATGCTATCAATAGTGGCCATTTCATGTTTAATTTAAGTCGACTTTTGATATCATTCCTTGTTCTCAATTTTGACGGCTAATCTAACTTTTGTAATTTGCTCTTGTCGGAGTAGGGAACAATGGCTTACAGCTTCTAGGAGCCACCTGGACACCCGAAGTTACACAGAGCCACCACATTTGGCAACCCTCCATCGATCCCAGCTCCTTTTTACACTGGAGTTGTTGAAGGTGGTGAGCTTGCATGGGTTCTATGTTGTCCCATGGAGCTCCAATTTGTATATATGAAAGCCGATCTTCAACAAACAAAGCCAATTTAATGATTCTATAAGTATCTTGTATTGTTTGTCTACTGCACTTATATGCTTCTTGTATATATAATCTCCCTCAACATATAAGTTTAATAAAGACGTGGCATTTTCTTCCCCTCATCCCCTCCCTTTGGATTTTCCTCTTGAAGATCCTACCATTGGTATTTAAGAGTCATCAAGAGAGAGGCCCAAATCAAGGACCCTCTCATGTGTGTGTAGAGAGAGTGGATTTTTGTTGTAGCTTTGCTTGCTTGGCCCATCAGAGAGAAGGCCGAACAAAATGCTAAGGAGAGTAGCGATCGAAGTTAGTAGGCAATAGGGACACCGGTAGAGAGAGTCGTCGGCAAGAAGATAAAGTTAAAAGTTGGAGGAGGCTTTCAAGAAGACAGAGGTGCTGCCTCCTCAGCATCTTCTTTAGCTTCATTTTGTGCAAGCTCAATCTCACTACCGACATCAGTCAAGTCCTCAACGAGCCTCCAATAGATATTTAACAGCTTTAAAATATTTAATAGTGTGCTTTTAATAGAAATTATGTGGCCATAAAAGCCATAAATCTGTAACGGTTTTTGTAAAGGGTTTTATCCGCTATTATTATGAAATATTTGTGTAACGTTTTTATCATAACGGTCGGCTGATGCTTTTGATTTATTTCTTCATGGACTTCTTGTAAAGCTATATAACAATCATCTATTCATCATCAATAAATTTATAAGATTTTTTTAATACTCTTCATTTCGTTTGATTCAAATCACAATTCTTGATGATATATCAAATTAAAAAAACTATTTTTCCTTCCTTCTTCTTTTCTTTCTTTGTTAGATTATACAAATTGTTCATGTTCTTTCTATGCGGAATATAAAAAAAAAAAATTTGTTGTATTTTAGGAGGACAACCGCTAAAATCCGGTGCACAGAGTTTCGTATTTTGATAAGCGAAATTATCCTTAAAAACAAAACTTGCATACCTCAAACAATTAATTTTATTTTCTCATCTATTTTCGATAGAGTTCCAACAATTGTTATTTTTTTTATTATCTAATATAATTCCAAAAAAGTTACTTTTCAAAAATGCTATTGGAGTGTAATGTGTCGGGATTGGGGCTTGTTAAGTTATATTATGGTTATTAAAATTTTCACAATATTTTAAGGTTTAGCAGAAACGTTAAAAAAAAAAAGTTATTTTTGATCTTTAAAAAGCCAAAAACAAATCCGACCATAATCTAGGAAGTAGCCGTCTTTCTATCGCGAGGAGGGAGAGAGAAAGAAAGAGAGACCATCCCAAGCAGGAGCGCACGCAGAGAAGACGATGGCGTGCGTCGTGGCTTCATCGCGAGCCCACTGCTCTCCTCTCTGCTCCGACGCAATCCCGACGCGCTCGGCCTCGTGCAGACGACCCAGTTCGCTCTCCTGGGCTTCTTCATTCCCGACGGCGGACCTCAGAGCCTCGCTCTCAATCGCTTCGAAACCCGCTCTTCCCAAGGTAAATGCCGAGCTCGTTCACCCCCCCAATCAGTTCTTTACTCCTTCGCATTGCTTCTTGCGAATTTCTCGCACGAAAAAATGAGAAATTAGGTCGAGTGATTAGCTTATGATGACACTGTATACTGTTTCCGCTCGAGCGTTGTCAAGAACCGTAGAAGCTTATTCCTTTTGCCTAAAAGTGAGCGTAAGGTTGGAGCTTGTCATTTCCTAGCCTGAAACCCGTCAAATCCCTTCAATTTGTTAGTCTTGGATGATGATTGGATGGAATTATTATTCTCCTGAGTTGTTTATGGAATCATTTAATACTAAGTAGCAATGGTCGATGGACACTCAGCTTAGCCATTGAATTGGATTGCAAAGTATTTTGTTTGAGACTCGTGGTTAAGGTTGCAAATGGTTCGATTTGCTTTCTAGAAAGTGCCCTGTCTGAGAGTGCACTTTAAATTCGTGGTTTCTGCGAGCTCAATACTGTTTGAAAGTTGAATTCTGCAGCTAAAAGTTGGCGCATGTGTGTCCTTGTTGACCAATTCATGAGAAAAAATCCAAGACGCATATAAGGCAGATCCCTTTTGCCATATAAGGGAGCCTCAGTGGCATAGACTATGGCTTAAACCCCTTTACAAACGAATAGATGAAAATGTTCTGTCAAGTGCCTGGCTGCTGCTTTGAAGAATTCACTGCACAGTTGCAGACTAGCAGGATAACATTTGAGTCACGGTCAGCGATCCTCTAATTACAAGACTTTACCTCCCTAACGATTGTAAAATGGGGGATCTTGCAATTCTTTCGTTCTTTTTATTCACAATAGCTCGTCATTTTCCTCTCCTTGAGATGCTTCTAGTTGTCATTCTGTTGTGTGTTGATCTCATTTACAGTATCTCAGTTGAGATGTCCAGGTTCCTGTATTTATTATTCATACGAAAGGGAGAGAACTCTTAATTTGTTTCACGTGTATCTGTGAGCATAAACTCCATCTCAGAATCATTGTTACAGCTGCGTTTCCCAACATCCAGGGCAGCTCCAGGGTGAAGTTTCTTGACATAGCTTAAGATTAGCTTTTTTAAGATGCTAATTGCTGAAGTATTTACCTGGATATTAGGTGAGGGACTGGTTTCTAGTCTCTGGCACCTTTTTTTGGGACCAACTCTGGCAACTAATTGAAAGTCCTGCATTGCCATTTGACTATTTTAAGGATATTTTCTGGAAACTTATCTTTATATTATTTTTTCATGTCTCTGTGTATGTGTTTTAAATGTTTAAACAAGCATAGTGCCAATTTGTGTAAAAACTCTTTCATGTTCTATAGATGATTATTTTGAAACTGAACTGTTTTTTTTTAAACAGATAGTTCACTGATGCTAAGTTTACTGTAAATTCTTTTGGGGTCACTTTTGTTGTAAAATGGCTCTAGTTTTGTGGTGAGCTTTCTTTAGCTGAATTATTGCCTGATAAATCTTGCATTTGTCAGTGGGGCAAACGATGTTCTAGATGATTTGTCCCAATTATCCATGCTTAGGATTCAGGAACCAGGGGCAAAAGCTATCTTTTAGACCATTTTGCGAGGGGCACTGTAAACATGGTCTCATGGTTTGGTTCAAAAAAATTTCTGGCTTGCATGGATGACATTTCTTTTTGTCCTTTTACTATTGTTGGTGCCTTTTCTTTTGGAATTCGGTATCTTTTATAAGATAGGGCAATTAGAATGCTCCTAATTTTTTTTTCTGTAGTGAGCTTAACTATTTTGACTGAGATACAGACTGTAAGGCTAAAAGCCATGTTTTTCATCTTTGGGTGAGCTTAAAATAACTATTCCACCTTAGAAGGAATTTGTTCTATTTGGATTGCCAGGAATCATTCATTCAGTCTGCTTGGACCCGGAGATCTCGCGGTGAATTAGCAAAGAGACCCAACAAGAAGTCATGGAAGCAGAGGACAGACATGTACCTGAGGCCATTCCTGCTCAATGTGTTCTTCTCCAAGAGGTTCGTTCACGCAAAGGTGATGCACCGAGGAACGAGCAAGGTGGTGGCTGTCGCGACAACAAATGCCAGAGATCTCAGGAACAATTTGCCATCTCTGACGGATGTCAATGCTTGTAGGGTTATAGGACAGCTGATAGCTGAGCGAGCAAAGGATGCAGATGTATATGCCATTGCTTATGAACCAAGAAAGGATGAAAGAATAGAGGGCAAGCTGGGGATCGTGCTTGATACTATCAAGGAAAATGGCATTATATTTGTGTGAACCTCTCTTCATATTCGATAATGAAATTCAGGTGAATTTGACCTTGTCCCTCATTTCCTAGCCCATGTGAGATGCAGCACTTTGTCTGTACCAGAAAAAGAAAGTAAGGGATTGTGCAATGCCTTTCATCGCTGTCATTCTCTAGTCCATAATCGCTACCCTCCTAAAAATGAAAAGTTTGTTTCATTCTGCCATATTGTGGAAATGGTGACTGGAGAGCTAAAGCACACAGCATCCAAATTGATTAGGGGACATTATTCATCAGCAAGTCAGAGTTAGTGAAGCGTTTTTTGGCCTTCATAACTGTAATAATTGAATGTGCACAAGCAGTTGATGCTAAAGCGGAAAATGCCGAAATGCAGATTTTTTGACATTCTATGCGGTGAGCAAAGATCGATCTTCGATGGAATTTATTGAGAGTTTAGGCACCCAATCATCCTTCCTTTCGTATTCAAAAATTGCCTCACACAGGGCAACTTTGCCAATCTTAGCTGGATAAGTGTGCTTCTCTTGACAGACCCCATACGTGTCCCCCTTATCCTCTTTTATCATATAATACTAAACTCATGAAAGCAGAAGCGAACGCAAGTAACAGTTTAATTTCATCAAACAAAAAAGCAAGAAATGTGACCGGAGAATTTGGCTGTCCAATACAACTAGTCCGACCTTTAAGACGGAACATTGTCCATTGAGCAATCAAGTGCAGATCGAATGACCAAATTGGAAGCGGTGATCCGGCTCACAGCTTTTGGTTTTTTCTTTTGGCTAAAAATCCAGCTCTCAAGCTTGGATTATCATAATGGCACACTTCAGCGCATCACCTAAATAGCTAAAAGCCTCTCAATTTTCTAAAGAAAATAAGTAAGCCTTGCTCTTTTATAGATCAAAGCACTCAAAATTTGGAGCAGATACTGAAACACAACAATCCAAAAATTCGTTCAGATCACTGTAAGGCCACACTTAGTCGTTCATCACCAACGTTCATAAACATGCTAAAAACTTCTTGAGGCCAAACTTGAAGAAGTTGGCAGTAACCCAAGAGGTTGGACAATGAATCCAGGAATTACAGCTTTAGATCCGGAAATAAACAACAACCATGAAGGGCAAGTATAATAGTGCAGAAATTTCTAATCAAATTAGAGTCTGTACAAGCTGATCAAATCAATATCCTTCCATGTAGGCATGTGACTGTGAAGTGAACTTCTACACTTTCTAACTCTGCAAATAAGGGTAGAAAGGCAGCGTCCCAGTTTGCCTTGCTTCCTTGCCAAGCTACCTTTCAAGAAGGGATCAAGTTATCTTCGATCCACCGAACCATCAGAAGATTGTCAAACTAACCTGTCATCCTCTTAAAACAAGACCTCTAAAGATAAGATGATCAAGGATTTGAAAATTGAAAATCTAAACTCGATCGGTAAAATTTTATGTATTTCAAGGAATAAGTCCGAGGGTCCAGCACATTTTCTTATGACTAAGTTTAACAGATTGTCATGCGATACAGTCAAGAAAAAAAGCCAGCATATGTCAAGTGGACTGTATGCTGCCCATTAACAATGCATGAAGATCAGATCAGATTCATAGCTCAGAATCAAGTCCCATTCTCCAGGTAAATTGTAAGTACGACAATGAAACAGAAGTTTGAAAGCACATTTTGGAATGCTAAAGTGCATCTCTCTATGATTTCACTGTTCTCTTTCTAGAGAATGAAACAAATGGTTCTCACCAGTTCCCACCCTCCTCTTCCATATTCTCATTTGTAATTGCAAAATGTGGAAGAACTCTTTGAAGTGCGAATGCAATTTCCTTCCACAAAGTAAAAACCCCATTCCACATCTTCATAATCCACAGCATCAACTTTAAGAATCTTGGTTTCAATATCCTTTTCGATTGTTGTCGGTGCTTAAACATAGATAGAAAACACCCTGATATACTGCAATCACATATATCGATAGGATCATATCCTCAAACTATTATTCACCAGAGAATTCAAGTTGAAAATCTTACTCAAGAACATTATTTAGACAAGATGATCCAAAAATCAATCCTAACTCGCAACACTGCAAGCTGGATGAAAATCACATCTTCATCTTTCAATGCCTCATGTAAGTTCACATTCTTTCTTAGGAGGAGTCACAAGGCATCTTCAGATAAAAGCTTCCCATGTGTTCCACTCTCTAAAGGTTATTTCCCAGGAAACTATCAGTTAAGCAGCCAAGTACAAAGTCATGAATATCGATGACAAATCGAGTGACACTAGGCGAGAAAGGTTCAGCAATAAGTTGATTTCAGCAAGCCTCTAACTCTCCGATCATTTTTTTTTCCATCTAGAGTAAAAACAGCTCAAGGTACAGCTATATCGAGACACTGACAGAGAGGTCTATCTCAAGACAAGCACGTCTATATTCAAATATAGACTATTCTCAACTGCTTAACATTTATCTCCTCATCATGGAAAAGGGCTGTTCTTTCGCTGATACACAAAGCGCTCCTGTATTCATATCTTCAATCACACAGAAGCATTCCCATCCCCATCAAAACATTCACTGAACACTCGATAGGGAGGCATTAAGGTATCTCCCTATATCAAACACAAGTACATACTCGTCAAATACCATAAACAAAGGGCACATTCTAACAACAAGTCCGGTGGTAATGGAAGATTTATTCCAGTAAATAAATGGACATCTGAAACCAATGTCGTTACATATCACGATCGGAGTTAAGATCGCACTCTGCCAATCATCGCCATCCTCAAAGTTTATCTCCCCTCCCCCCTCTCCAAAAAAAAAAAAAAAAAAAAAACCTGAGAAGCAAAGCCAATGTAACTACTCCGACACATTCAAATCACTACGGACTCGAAATTCTCCAGTATGGAGTGAAACTATACCCCAAAAGTAATCATCACCTGAGCAATTTAACTCAGGCCCAGATAAAATACGACCCCGAAAACGAGAACTCACTACTACTTGCGCGAGCCCATCGATTGAGAAGGCGGGACGAAATGGAGAGAAGACAACCCGGTGGTGTCGGGGCTCTTGAGCTGATCGAGCTGCTTCTTGCCGCGGCGGAGCAAGTACTCGATGTAGAGGAAGTTCTTGCGGTCTACCTGGCGGGCGCCGCGGCGGAACTCGGAGGAGACGATCGACTCGATGCGGCGGCGGTCGTCGGGGGACTTGGAGCGGGCCACCCGGAGGAACCCACGGTAGAGGGCGAGCACCTGCTTCTGCATCCCGGAGAGCCTCCTCGGTACGCTCGCGCCAGCCATTTGCCTCTCATTTAGGGTGGTCGACTCGCCGGCGTTTCAGGGCGGAGAGAGAGAGAGAGAGAGGACAGACTCCGTTGGAGATTCGAGGAGAGACGACGTGGAGGAGGATCCGGCAAACTCTTGAGAGCCGAAGCGGGGTCGGTCTGGCAATGAATGTAAAGCGAATTTTGTTCTTTCTCTTTCTTGGTATTCTTCTTATCACATATAAACAAATGATTTTTTCCCCTATTCTTCACTTTACCATCCAAACTAATCTCTTCTATTATTATGAGAAGAAATTTGGGGGGAGGATTTCATTTTTGGTTTAGGAAAAGGAACAAGAACTAAAAAAAATGTTGTGATGGAATGAGAGACTTGACACTTAGATATTTTCATGTTGTGATTAACAACTAGTGCATGTACACTATAATAATAAGCAAAAATCAATGCAACTCTTGAGATCTTGTGGGACATTATGAACATCTGAAAAAGACGAAGTGGGGCATTATTATCATAATAATTATTATAAAAATTTGAGCTTTTAGATAAATAGAATACATATGTTCAATTGTCAAGTCGATTTGAGACGCTGGCAATGGTAATAATTGTGGGAGGATTGGGTCCACAGTTATTTTGTGGCGAAGAAAATCAACCAATCAAGGATGAAAAGTAACCACCTTTACCATTCTCGTTATGTCGCGACAGCTGCTGCTACAGTGTCCACACACGGCTTGCTGCTTCCACTTGCCGAGAATCGACCTCAAAAGCTTGAAAAGGGGGACCTTTCCTCCACCTGCGCTCGCGAACCCACATCGCATCCGCCTCGAGTCCGACCCGTTCCGTCCCCAGTTCTCCCCGTCCGAGCGCGCCCCTGCTGCTAGATCTTCGCCGGCTCCTCGCCGCGAGGCCGCCGACGCAGAATGCCGCACGGCCACAGCCGTCTGGGCGCCGGCGGCCGCTCGCCGCCCTCGCCGCCCTCCTCGCCGCGGTCCCGCCACGGCCGGAACAAGAGCTTCGGCGGCGGCGGCAGGGGGCCGAAGAGGAGCCTCGCGGAGAAACTGGTGCTGGTGATCGTGTCGGCGGTTTTCAGGCGGAGAGGCGTGCTCTTGTTCGCGCCGGTGCTGTACATTACGGGGATGGTGTTGTATATGGGGTCTTTCGGGTTCGACGTCGGGCTGAGGAGGAATGCGGACGGCCCTGCGCCTCCCGGATCGGTGTACAGGAGTCCTCAGGTCTTCGAGAAGCTGTGGCCTTTGATGCAGAACGAAAGCAATTCCAGCTTTAACGCGGTAACGATTTTGTGCTTTCATTCTAAAGCTGTTGGCTTTAATTGGACTGTCGGATGCTTTCTTTAAGTGTCGCCCATATGGGTGGTAACTGGCAAAGTGATCAATCCGTCTGTCAGTTTGTCCATTGCCCTGCTTTGCTTTGTGATTTTGATGTTCTCTCTTTTGAGCTACTTTGTTGACGTAACTCCCGTAATGGAGAAGCAAAACCGACATTGGCAGAGCTATGCGGGTGCTGTGGCTGCTGCTGTTGTTTGGTGACACTTTTTATCCGTTACAGTTTTATAATTTGTGTATGTGAAGATCCCTGCTGAAAAATTGCCGTGCATTGCCATCTTTGGAGAGAACTGTCGGTTGCTTAGTTCTGTAAACTATGGCACTTTGGTGGTAGGCTAGGTTAAATTTAATTTGCTAACCTCTTACTAGTTGGCTTGGAATTGATTTAGTGTTAGATCTCATGATAAAGTAAATATTTTTTTCTACATTTATGATTAGGATTTCACACAGAGAAAGTTTGAATGTTATAAAAAGGATGTCATATTCTTCTATGGGATGAAGTGAATGGTATTTTGTAAATGCATCTGCAGTTTGCTGTTGAAATATTAAAGTTACTATTCACTGTGATTGTATCTGATATCTTGTTATTTCAAAGCATAATTTGTCGATCTCTACAAAAATGCAAATTAATTGGCTGATCTTCTGTTACTCATTCATGCAGTTGACAATGGCATGGAGTCCAACATTACATCAAAGTTGGAAACCTTGTGGCAGCATGACCATTTCTCAAGCAGGTTGGACTTTCTGTTCACATGGTTTAAATACAATATTTTCCCAATAAGTTGGTTACATGATATGTTTCTGTGCTGAGGTCTGCAATTACTGTGTGTGATAATCCCCTACTTCCCATGCTAACCACCTTGTTCCTCAATATATGCAACATAAGACTTAGCCATAAAGAAATTATGCAATGGCACTAGCATGCTTGCAGATTCACTCATATATTGGCATTCAAATTCTTGCTTGTTTTTGTGTCCAAAAATGCTTTTCCAGTTGGAGAGATATATGCTGTACTATGCTTGCAAATATCACTGGAGAGAAGTAATTGCTAACAGTGTTTTTCTACTACTAGGGTCCAAACAATTGCCTGAATCGAATGGTTTCCTTATAATTGAAGCAAACGGCGGGTTGAACCAACAACGCTTGTCGGTGTGTTCTCTCTCAACTTTAGTGATGTTCTGCATCTTTGATACAGCTTGTAAATTGTATTGCCCCATGTATTAGTTCTAACACTAATGCAACGTACAGAATTGGTGATACTTTCTCAATGAGGGATCACACACTCTTGTCACCTTTCAAGAAAACAAAACCTGTCTATGCTTTCTTTTACATTTATGCCCATCATGATAGGGAAGGTTAATTGTATGTGTGCATGCATGGAAAAAAATGAGGCTTGTATTGGTTATTTGTCTGATCATGCAAGACTATATGTATGTAGTCTTCGATACAAGAAAGAAAATTTAAGCTTTCTACAACCTTGCAAGGTTTCAAAGCATAGAGAGAATGGATGCAGTTCACTATAATTTTTAGTTTTTGGTTTTAGATAGCAGGCCCTGCTTGACTCATTGCTCCTCTCCCTTTATCTGCCAACCTTATGTAGAAATAAAATTTGTTGTGGATCAAATCTTCCAGATTTGCATGCAAATGTGGCTATTGGGAGGTTTGAATCAATTGGCCACTTTGCAATGACTAGAATTTGGTAAGAATGGAGATACTTATAGGCCCTGACTAAGATGAATAATGGCTAGCCTAGTGTTCTAGTCCAATAAGTTCTTGCTTGCTTGGTATGAGTTGAACATTAAAAAGGACTGTATGTCCGAGTATGGTTTTTTGTCTATGAGTAACTAATAGGGAACTTTCTCCTGTTAGGTTTTGCTCGTCGGAATTATGTCCGGCCACATTGACCTCTTAAAACAAGTCCCTGGCCCATCATCAATCTGACTACTAATGCTGAACTGTAAAATAAAAACACCTGGATAAATGTTTCTTGCATTAGACATTGTAGCAGTTAAACTCTTGCTGTATGTCTTCTATCCCTGTATTATAGCCAACGTAGTTGTCACCGATGAAGATTTATCTCTCTCCTTGGCAGATATGTGATGCGGTGGCAGTAGCTGGACTGCTGAATGCAACTCTGGTTATTCCTATTTTTCATCTCAACAGTGTTTGGCAAGATTCCAGGTTATGATTGGTTATTACTATTCAGTATGTAAGCATGCATTAGGTATTTCAGCGTGGTTCTTCATATTCAAATACAAGCAGAAGAAGATTGTTGTTTCAGGACCTATTATTTGGGGATTTTCAAGTTCTGTCTATCTGAATGTATGGTCTTGGACCATTAATAAAAATTCTTCTTTAGAGTTCAGTCATCTAATCGATCCACTTTCTAAGTGAACTTACAAGCCTTCTAGCAAGGGAAAAGCTTAGAAGCTCTAATCTTGAATTTCGGAGCACTGCCTGACGAACTGCATCATTTATGAACTTCTGTGGAGTATCTCTTTAAGTGAGATTGTGATGAGTTCTAGTTTCACACAGCTTTTAGGCAATGGTCCTTACCTTTTGTTACCCAGTGAGATTACAGAATCGTGAATATTGTCACTGTTGACAAGCCTTACTGATCAGTAAGATTCCAAAGACAACATGAAATATTGTACTCAAATGCTGGGTGTATTCAAAGATGTTAACTAGGTCTCAATTATGGTAGTTCCTAAACTGTCTTATAGTTCTCATCAGAAACTAGTAAAAGAAAGGTGACACGGGTCATTCTTACTCTAAAATAAGTGTACCTTAAACTTGATTTGTAGGGCACAATATTTTGTTTCTCTTGTGAGTTTTGGGGTTTGAACTTTTCGACTTGTTTAGTTGGGTATCTTGGTTTTTCAGATCTTATGGGTTCTCAGTGTTCTTCTACCATGACATATGATTTTACATCTATAAGTAGGGGTGGAATGAAAAACATTTGGGTTGATAAGTTAGGGTGTACTGAAAAATCTATCTTGTAGCATGACATTTGCAATAATCTCTCTGCAAATGACGGTGCTTCAGACCTATTTCTTATGCGAAGCATGCTTTTCTTACCACTAGGAGGTGACACTTTTCATTCTATCAATATAATTCTATGTCTCAGGACATCACTTCTAGGTTGATCTAAGCGCATGCCATCGTTAGCATTTATGTGCTCTGAAATATGGAAACCTCACATCTTGTTCCTTTTGTTTGTTTCAGCAACTTCTCAGACATATTTGATGAAGATTTTTTCATTGATTCTCTCAAGAATAATGTAAAGATAGTCAGAGAGCTCCCAGAAGATATGCTTCAGCGATTTGATTATAACATAAGCAGCATAGTAAATTTGAGAGTAAAAGCTTGGTCCAGTCCTAAACATTATCTTGAAAAGGTCCTTCCGAGGATGAAGGAACTTGGGTATGTGCCCTTTCTCTTCCTGCAATGCTAACTTATTTCTCCGAAATCTTTTCTTAGCATAACTGACTCCATTATAGCAGTCACATATGTAATATTCACTTAGATTGTTGTTATCTGAAGAACTGAAGCAGGATCCGATCTGCCTTCCTAAATGTTCCTGATTAGGTGAAGAATCCATAGAGTTTTATGCTAGTGGTGGGTTGTATAGCCTGTAATGTCAGCTCTTAGGAATGATAAAATATCACTAAATTCCAATGTACGATATCCACGTGCATCCAGGCCATACGCCCTTTTTTCTCTAATAGTTAGTCCTTGCAGATCTTTCTTCCTATATCATAGTCACATATTGTGGGAAGGATTTAACCTAAATCATGGTACGACTTTCATCGTTGAATGAATTGCATACACATCCCCCATTGCTCGGAACCGATGCTTTACCTTGTATCCATGCTGAGACATGCACCGGTTTGTTTAGTGATGCTTACAAATGTATGATCAGCTAATATGTCTGGAAGTGAGAAAGATATCTGGCAACCAATTATACATGGAGCAAACTGTATATTACTTGGAAGGAAGTGCGCAATTTAATATGCAAAGGTAGCACTGCAGATTCTTTGTATGCTATTTTCTAGCTTCAACCATTCATTCTTTCACTTGATAGATCACATAATCTTATGATTCAACCATTCATTCTTTCATTGATAGATCAACCATTTCATGACATTCTTCATTCTGTTGCTATGTTCAATTTCGTCCACAACTACTTATGGGTTCTAATTTTTGTTACAAGAGACTTATATGATTCAGGATAGGCAACTTGTGTGCAAGTCCAACTATTCAACTTGAACATGGAGACTTTGGACAAGGTTAATCTGAGCATTGTTTGCTCGTGTGCATTGTCTGCATAGTCATGTACCGGAGATCTTGGTGGGGCAGTTTAGAAAGCAAGGCAGTTTCAAACAAGAGTTTAGTTCTTTACTTTATATTGTTGGGGCTTGTTTAACCAGAAGTGAAAATGCGAAGTGGCAGATTTATTGGTAGCTATGGGGAAAATCAAGCTGCTGTCACTAATTGATGTGCTTTGGCTCATTTCTTATGGACCTAATTACTACATTTAGGGTTTTTTTCTGACATGTCTATGGCCCTTCTTTTGTATGCCTCAGCAGACTTCTGTTTCAGAATTCATGCTGGAGCATCTTCGTTTAGTATGCCTCACAGAGCACGTTGCTGAGTCAGGAACCTGTAAAGATCTTAAAGAAAGAATGTCAAATTTAAAATTACATGTTTCCAGAGAAACATAAAAGTTTCCGACCAGATTTCTGGCTTGCAATGTGGGACATGTTAGAAATACAAGCTGCATCGTTGCCATTAGTTGAGGTGTGAGTGTGTAGGGCTGCTATTAAAATGATTAAATGTAATTCAATCCTATTGATCTCTATGGTCAAACTTTAAATCCTTTTTGCAGATTGTCTAGGGTTATATTCCATAATTAGTTGATATACCCGTGTTGTGCACAGGTTCACCCGACAAATAGGATTAAAGAATCACTTCTTGGAAAGTATTCATACATGTTAGCTAATAAATATGTTGGATTTGACAGCATTGCCTCATTAACTTATATGTTACCTAGTATTTTCATTCATTCATTGCATCAGGTGATGGGCTCAAAAGTTCAAGTAAATGTGATTATAGTACTAAGAGCAATAGAATGGTTTGTCAGTGCCCACAGAAAATAACAAAAAGAATATAAAAATATCTTTTTTGCTAGCATCCATTTATAATAGACAGTATGGTTTTTGGGGCACTGTTTGGAGTAATTAATTTTTTATAAGAAACTTCTGTGCACTTGTTAAGACACTATCTCAGTAAATTCCATTAATAATTATTTGGAAAATCATTGTAGGACCTTCAATCTTGTAAGAAAGTAAAAAAATGTGGGTAAGACATCATCTATTAATCACATATATGAAAAAAACACTAAAAGAATATTCTCAATTGGTGATTTTAGCTTTGATGACTATTCAATTTACATATATCTTATTAATAAGAAGGATTGGGTTGGTTCTAATTAATGTAAAGCAGCTCAACCACAAAGCTCCATTCTACCCAAATTTCTTATTATTTATAGATTTTGGTGGGTGAAGATATTAGATGCCCTATATTCACTAGATGATCATGACCAATAGACATTTACAATAGTTTCACATTAAGAGGCACGTTATCTGTCTTGAGGCATTAATTATCAATTTAAAGCAATTGTCACCTGTACCAAAATCAGCACTTTATAAACCTTTTTTAATATCTTTCTTCAAACCACAATCTTGGGATGGCGATGCAGATAACTTCTTCATTTTACAGAGCTGTGCGCATTGCCCCCTTTTCCAACAGATTGGCAAATGCAGTTCCTTCACCAGTACAAGGTCTCAGATGCTTAGCCAATTTTGAAGCACTGAGGTTTGCAGAACCTATAAGAGTTCTTGCTGAGAGGATGGTTCAAAGAATGATTAAGAGAAGCTCAGAAGGTGGGGGCAGATATGTGTCGGTGCATCTTCGATTTGAGAAGGTGCTTCTCCTTCCTTTCCTTATCACTGTAGTGCACAAGATTAAAACACATAATCTTAGATGACCCAAATCTGACACTTCATCCTTGCTCAAGGATATGGTTGCCTTTTCATGCTGTGAATATGATGGTGGAGAGGAGGAGAAACGTGAAATGGATATTGCTCGAGAAAAAGGATGGAGAGGAAAATTTAGGAGAAAAGGAAGAGTGATAAAACCTGGTGCAAATCGGATGGATGGAAAATGCCCTCTTACTCCACTGGAGGTACAATCTATGTCAACCTTTATATGTTAATTCATACTTCCCTATGAATGTCAGCTTATGTAACATGTAGCTCCTTTGGATGGTTAGTTTGCCCCATCATCAGAACTTTTCACCCCAAGTTGCCCAGACCTCAATGGCTAAATTAGAAGTGTGGTAGAGTAGCCAAAGTTCCACGAATTCATGTGGCAGGTGATTTGACTTTTTTTGGGCCATAACATTTAACTTCAACCATCTAAAATTCATATCTAGGATTTGGGGCTGTAATCTCCTGGCAATGATGTGGACATTTCAAGTTCTAGCTGTGATTAAATCAATTGCTTTACATTTGGCTGAGTATTTTGCCTGTTCTTAGTTCTTTGAGCATTTGGCTATGGTAAAATAAAGGTTCTTTTAACTCATGCATATGGATTGTTAAAATATTGTCCCGTATTGCTGACAATGGGTCCTATATACTATGAATAATAATATGGTCTCCCTCCACCTATCAGCTTAAGCTTTTGGGTTGGACTTTCTAACATGTATCAAAGCTGAAAGGTCCCGAATTTCCTACCGTCCTAATGAAGGTGTGGTTTAATATTTAAATATTCTCACATGAATGATACATAAAAGGGACCCCAGGTGGAATACAAAATAGTGCAAGAAAGGGAATAAAACTGGTGAAATATAGAGGAAACTAGTCTTATGGGCTTGAGTATCTATGTGCTGAAAGCTGGATTGTCTTTCTGGGTTAGAGTAATGAAATCAGTGTCATCCCTAGAGGAGTGCCTGCATATTATTCTATTCCCTTCAGAATTCCTTTCTCATTCTCTGAGCATTCATCATTGAATGACCTATATAATATGTGCATTAGCAGTCAAATAGTTATGTGGTTCATTGGATCATATCTGATGCTGGTGTTATGTTAGCATGTGTGGGACTTTCAGATATGCCTTCTTGCTTTAGTATTATCACATTAGATAATTGTCATAGTGCTTTTCTGCTCTTGCTTTCTTTCCCTGCCTCTTCTGGAGTTAGAAGCACGTTTTACTTTATGTATTCATGTCTTTATGGATAGGCAATGAAGGCTTGATGGACAAATTAAAAGAATCCACATCTATATAATCAGTTCAGCCCTTCCTTCTGTTAGGGTTTTCATAGTACACAATGAGATTGCCTACCTAAGATTGGAGTTGTCACTTAAATCTTCATGATACCTGTTTTAAATTGCTTTTTTGTGCTCTATTAGCAAGCGAATGTGCCTCCTTCCTGACACCTGTTTTAAATTGCTTTTTGGTGCTCTATTATCCAATGTCATCACTTTGAGATACAATTTTATTACTTTCGAGAAGATGCTTTTACTTATATTGATTTTTTTTTTCTTGTTCTTTTTCAAGGTATAGTTTTCTAAAACCATTTTCGATAAATGAAAATTTTGCCTACTCCCATGCAGGTGGGCATGATGCTTAGGGGCATGGGTTTTGATAACACCACTTCAGTATATGTAGCAGCAGGAAAAATTTATAAAGAAGAAAAGTTTATGGCTCCTCTTAAGTTGATGTTTCCACACCTACAAACGAAGGATTCCCTTGCCACCCCCGAAGAACTTGCTCCATTCAAGGTACCATCCTGGCCTCTGTCTGAGCTCTTTATTAGATAAAAATTTGGAGAAAATTAAAGGATGAAGAAATTAACTTCATAAGATATTTCTGATGTAGGGCTTCTCATCTAGATTGGCAGCTCTTGATTATTCAGTTTGCCTTCATAGTGAGGTATTCGTGACAACCCAAGGTGGAAATTTTCCTCACTTCTTGATTGGCCATAGACGGTACTTATTTGGAGGCCATGCCAAGACAATTAGGCCTGACAAAAGGAAATTGGCATTGTTGTTTGATAACCCCAAAATCAGGTTCCATTGGATTCAACTTCCTTTCTCTTTCTACTTTTTCCCTATCCTTTTGGTTAATGCTCCTTGATTATGCTATCCATAAACAAAAGGGTTCTTATGTGAAATTATCTCAAGTTCTCACTACTGAAGCAGCAGTCTAATTGGAAGGTGGGGGTTGTGGGTCAAGGGTTCATTGGGATCCAATCTTGGTTGAACTATGGATCCTTAATCTATTTGGGGAATTATAACCTGTTCTTGTGTTCAAACCTTGAATGTAGAATGGTCAAGTTGACTCATGTTAGGCTGTACTGTGCTTTAAGAATGACTAGATGCTTTTTACAGGTAAATAATGGAGATATCTGCTTAAATTCATTACTGCTGAGCCGATATGAGAATTGCAACTTAGCAGAGCTGTGCAGTTTAGGAGAAGTATTATAAATTTTCTTTAGTTTTCTCCCTATAAAACCGATATTTGTCAGTTTTTGAACTTTTTTGATTATCAAGGATTCTATGGCCAAAAATCTAATTGTACTTTAGGTGGAATAGCTGCCATTTGCAATTTCTTTTTAAACACCAACTGAAGGGACATTAAGAGATCAATCTATTTTTCCGATTATGGCCAAATGGGGCCTTAGGTGAAAAGCACAGCCTAAAAGGGGCTTATTGCATGGTTTCCACTGTTCAGTGTAGGTTAAGGACTGTGTCTAATAGCTACGCTTCCTCCATATATCTGCAGATTTTTATTTGTTCTGGTATGTATATCAATTGATGGGATAAAATGCAAGCTCTTCCAGTGTCATGCTGACAAAGCACATCTTGCAGGTGGGAGAATTTCAAGCGCCAGATGCAAGATATGCTTCACCGAAGTGATGTTAAGGGAAGTGAGCTCAGAAAGCCTGGGGGCTCACTGTACACTTTTCCCATGCCAGATTGCATGTGTAAGCAAAACAAGATGAGACATAAACAGTGATATAAGAATAATAATCATCTGAGATATTGTAATGATATATGTCCTATAGGTTAAAAGTTTATTACTCGATGTATCTTATAAAGCATCACATGTTAATTTTGTAAATCTCAATTCTTTTATCACAAGGGAAAAGTTAATTTTGATTCTCTCCAACTCTTTTTGGCCATTGTAACTGCTATTCCAAGTACAAATTCTTTTATATTTTAGATAGTGTCCCTGAAATTATGGGTCCTGGATTTGATAAGATGATGAGAAATAAAAGGTACTCATCATATAAAAATCGAGTGGCGTGGCTTCTTGCTTGTGAAGATTGAGGTGAGTCCGGGTTCTTTTCTTGTCTATCTAACAAATGCCTGTAGGTTACATGCTGTTTGCTTAGATCTGCTATCTGTTTGAGAGCATCGTCATCATCAGAGTTGCCATGGAATGACCAAATCAAGTACTTTATGTAACTTGAGGACCCACTAGTAGATTGTTCTATGAGTTCACCAGATTTCCATTGTGATTTTGCTTTCTACTTTGTGTTACTCTTTGATGATGCTTTCACTCTATCATTGTGAGTCATGACAGGTTTGAAATAGCCAACCCGGGTGCATATCTGCTGTCGTGCTGTAGACATTAGCGTACGAGAACATACAGATACGATTAGCAATGCACTCTCTTTCTCGGAGATGAACAGGCCTATCACATATGTTATCCAATGTGAACTCGCCGGTTCAATTGGGTTCTGAGAAAAGTTGAAATGTCGCACGATAGTGTAAACTGATTTTGAGAAAGACTTTTCTCTGGTCATCTTTTTGTCGTTTTAGCATATAGAAAGATGGAAATATTGCCTCTCCATCTATGGCGGATTTTTTAACTTGATAGAATCGACCTTTCATCTTCTCATAATGGAAGTGGTGATGTTGGGATTTTCTTACTGATGTATTTCGCTAGAAGTAGACGGGGATATAAGATTAGGGTTCAATGCATGACATGGATCTCAAAAATTGTAGAATGTGCGGTGAACAGTCAGCCAAGGTGTGACGTCTTTGCCTTGTGCCTGCCCTGCCCGGGAAATCTTCGGCTTACACGTAACAATGTAGCTGCAACAAGTTGAGTGCGTCTGCCTAATTCATTAATCCAATGCAACTCTCTCTCTCTCTCTCTCTCTCTCTCTCTCTCTCTCTCTCTCTCTCTCTCTAAGTGCGTCTGCCTAATTCATTAATCCAATGCAACTCTCTCTCTCTCTCTCTCTCTCTCGCTTACATATACATACATATATGCCTATATCATTCTCCTTTCTTTTTTTTTTATTATATTCCTTTTTTCAGTGGACTATGCTATTTTATTCGGACCGCCAAAAAAAAAAGTGGCAAATTGGGAAATTGTTGATTTATTAAAATGAAGGATGCAATTGGAAAGAAAACAATCTTATACCTTTTCTTGTTAGCCTTTTTGTTCGTTGTCCTAACCTATCACCAATTTGGAGGCTCAAACTTCTGTTTCTCTAAACCTTGAAAAGTCTTGACATCTAGAACCCCTTCTACATCCAAGCCAGGTTCTTAACTGGCTTTCCAAACTCATCCCAATAAAAAATACATGAAGTCAACAGCAGCTCTGATCCTGTTTGGCTTATTAAATAATTTGGACGAGTAGATACATCGATACAAAATAAAATGTGTAATTACCCGAATGAGCTTTCTCTACGGTTCAAATGTTATTACCAAAATCAGTTGATGTACTTTATGAGAATACTATTGTAGTACTATTAATGGGGTTTGAGTTTTGAGGAACCTATCTTCTGAGTTTCAAGCCCGTCTAATGTTTATTACCATACTGGTGCATGGTTTTCTAAAGTTTCAAGGCGGCCTCAATTTCTTTTTGGGGTATTTTCCTAGTTAATATAGGTTGATTCACCAAAAGCACAAAAGAAGTAATCACCACATGTGCCGAAACTTTGTACTGCCCTATTGCTAGTTCTCAACACTGGCCATTCCAAACAACCCAAGGCCCGTTTTGTATTGGTGCCTTTGACCCTCCAAAAGCAGTAATGAGGAAGAAAGAAAGAAGGTAAAACTTCCTTTTTGTCTCTTTCCTTCCAAAGACTCTCTCTCTCTCTCTCTCTCTCTCTCTCTCTCATTCTTGAGTGAGAACAGATAACGTGACACTTTTTCTTTCCTTCTTTCTAATTTGGGACACATCTATTTAGGTTGGACCCAAATGAAGTCTTTGGAAAAAGTCCCTGACTGGATGCAATGCCGATGCCCCCGGTTCATCTCATCCCGTTCCTTTCGTCATGACTTTGAAAAGGTCATTTCATTTCATCCCTGTTTTGATTGATGCCCCCTGTAATCTGTGCATGGTGTAATGAGGAGAGCTAAGCCAGCTGGAGGGATGGATAAACCGGAAGGACCTCACAAGTCAACCGAGCCCACGGGATATACCACGTGGCAAAACTTTTGATCTTGACCTCAATCTTTTGCACTTCTCTTCCTTCTCTTTTCCTCTTAAATCAACCCTCGATTTACTTTTCTTAGCCTGCTTAATTACAACCGTTGCTATCGTAGACCCCGAGTACACCCCACATATAGAATCATAACATCAATGGTTGTCATGCACAGTTACTAAACAAGAACCTGAGCACTATAATTAGAAACGAGATTTCAAACGAACTAGGAAATGTCGTATGTCATAACTACAACACTTTAGCACCACTGAAAGTTCTTTATAGTTTATTAAAAGGGTGGATTTTCTTATAAATTGCATCATGATCACTTTATGCATCATAACACATCAAAGAAGAAAAGTTTCAACTAATGAAATATTGACTTTTTTCCAGCATAGTATAAGTAGATATTTCATGTTAATTATTTACATAATTTCAGAGAAAGGCTATTTATACAAAATATTTTAGAGAGCAATGACATATAAAATCTTAGGTGATTCATCATCAAAGGTCGTTCATGTAATAACATTATAAAGCCTCAACACTTCACAACTTGATTTATGAAATTTCATTTATTGATCTTTTCAACATTTCTCATTCATTTAAAACCACAAGCATCAATTAAAGAGCAATATTATATATCCTAAATTCTATCCTCAAAATCATCATATTAAATAACATGATAAATATAATATAAAGTCTTTACAAGATGGGTGATGGCGGCGGCTATAGTCAATCCCAATCCAATAAAAAGACCAGCGCTAAGAGTTTACATGTCTCAACGAGATGGATGCATCTCACTATCCATTGATACGTGAGGACCAAAACCTATCAAAGACTTAGAGAAGCGCAGGCCATACCTTGTTCCTCGGCTCTCCCTCTACTTCGAACTCCCGGACTCCTTTATTAATTGAGAGGGGGGTCGCGTGGCCATGTAATGTGACGTGAAAAGTAGAGCTACCTACCTTATCAAAAGCCCCCCCTCCTCCCCCGTGGTGACCACTTGTCTTTCTCATCAAGTCGGTCAAATCTCCTTCTCTCTCTCCCTCCTCAAAAGGGCAAACCAGGATCGAGTCTCTTGGCTCTCTCCCTCTCCCTCCCCCTCTCTCTCTCTCTCTCTCTCTCTCTCTCTCACCCACCCACCCACCACTTATTTTTCAACTTCCCTCGAATCAAATCCCATTCCCCTCTCCTTCCCTCCCTCCCTCCCTTTTTGCCCCATCTCTTGCGTTTTCAAGCGCCCACGCCCCCCATCCGTCAATCAAAGCATCAAGCACCATCACATCTCAAGAGAGAAGGCAAAGGGTCGCGCGCACGAGACATGGGACGATCCCCTTGCTGCGAGAAGGCGCACACCAACAAGGGTGCTTGGACCAAGGAAGAAGACCAGCGCCTCATCGACTACATCCGTCTCCACGGCGAAGGTTGCTGGCGCTCCCTCCCCAAAGCCGCCGGTAACTCTCAAGATCATGTTTTCTCAAGAAAGGATTGGAGTTTTTTTTTTTTTTTTTTTTTTTGGCTTGAACTGGATTCATTGAAATCTCAATCTTCTGCAGGGCTTCTCAGGTGCGGCAAAAGTTGCAGGCTCAGGTGGATAAACTACCTCCGCCCCGACCTCAAGCGCGGCAACTTCACCGACGAAGAAGACGAGCTCATCATCAAGCTCCACAGCTTGCTCGGCAACAAGTGCGTCTCCCCACCCACCAATCGAACTTTAAAATCTTACCTTTTTCCTTTAAAAATCTCTACTTTGACGAGCTGTCTCGTGGAGGATCGCTCTGTTTCTCTGCTTGGGACCCTTCCCTTTCTATATTTACTCGCTCAAGTTTGAGTTTTGAAATTTGCCCATCGTTTCCAGGTGGTCTCTGATCGCGGGGAGATTGCCCGGGAGAACCGACAACGAGATCAAGAACTACTGGAACACCCACATCAAACGCAAACTCATCAGCCGCGGAATCGACCCCCAGACCCACCGCCCCCTCAACTCCGCCGCCCCCGACGTTGCTCCGGCAGCCACCTCCCCTCCCTCCTTGCCCGTCACGGAAATCAGCCTCATTAGCTCGAGCCTCGATCGCAAGCCCAGCGGAAACGCCTACTACGGCTGCAAGAAGCCCGAGCCCAAGACAGAGCCTCTCCAGGAAGACAACCACTGCACGACGAGCAGCGGCACTACCACCGACGAGGAGCTGAAGCCGCCGCGAAATCGACCGCAAGCCCCGAGCGGAAGCGAGCTCAACTTGGAGCTCTCGATCGGCTTGGCCCCGTCCTGTCAGGAGCTCAATCGCAACCCTCGTCGGTGACTGCGAATACGGCAGAGTCCAAGCTTCAGGAGCTCCCCTACCCGTTCCTCATCACGCAAACGCCCGTGGCGGCGGCTGCGGCGGCGGCAACGGTGTGCGTATGTTGCCAGTTGGGGTCTCGGAGCGGTGGGATGTGTCGGAATTGTCAGAGCAACGACGGCTTCTTTGGATACTACACACAGTTAGGTTCATAGTCTTTCGGGAAAGAAGAAAACAGAACACGGAAGATAAAAACTTTTAGATTGTAATGTTTCTGATTAAGTATAAATGCTCACTCACTTCTGTCACCTGTCCGAACTGAATCAAGCCCATCCATTTTGGATTATTTGGTCATCATGACATTGTTGAAGTAATTAGCAACAGATGCGGCGCACCTGCTCCTGATTCAGTCCTCTCTCTGTTCCTTTCTCCACCCTTCTGTTCTTCCAACTTGTTCTGAATTCTTGCCGACCATTTTTTGTTTTGTTTCACTCGTTAAAAACGACTGCAAGGGAACAAGAAAGATAAAAGAAACAAAAGGGTGTTTCGTTTGGTGAATTAGAAGAAGATAAAAAGTAGGATCACCATTCATTTTTAGCTTTTTGGTACTATGAATGAACGAGTCCTGGCAGATAAACAGGTGATGACCCTACATCACATCTTGATCTCTAACATACAATAAAGTTTCTGGAAAACAAAAAAAAAGAATCAAAGTCAAACAAATACGCCGACGTCTCGTCCATGTCCATGTGGATTATCATCATCTGCATGCTGATTGAAGAGCTTAGATTTAGGCATGATGTGATGTGGAAAAAGCGTTTCATCAGATTAGTCCGGGTGGGGCAACCACAGAGGAACAGCTCAATGTTAAGGATATGTCAGAACCTTTTGTTTAGTGACTGATGCGTTGGCAGAACCTCTTTTATTTTATTTTTCAATTTTTGGAGAATTCCTTCTTCTAACTTGAGATTTTTATATTATTGATTGACTCGTCCACAATGTATTGTCTGAGTGGGAAAAAAAGTTTTTACACATCATGCGCAAGCCTAATTTTAGCTTTTCGAGGCCAACGAGATATGACCAAAAGGTCTCTAATTGCTTGCTGCACATGGGATTGCAGGCTGAGCACCCTGGTTTTGTCCAAATGCCCACCGCCAGCACAAACATTTCTTTTCAAACAATAGCTCGCTTCAACTTCAACTAAGTTTTTGTTGGCGAAGGATTTCAATGCATTTTTTTAATTAAATTCCGATTCCATTTTGGGAGTATAAAACCCATGATTAATCCAACCTGAGAGCAGAAGTCCAAACTTCCATATAAGTTTACAAGAATATTTCAAACGGCAATAGACTATGATCTTTTGCCAAACTCCCATGACTTCATTATTCAACTTATAAATTATTGAAAAACTCAAGAGGAAAAAAAAACAGTGAGATGCGCTCTAAATAATGTAAAACTCAACCGGTCTATATGATTATGGATTCGGTGACCGAACCTTATGTAATTGGTGTAGATCTAAGAATGTGACTTTCAAGTTAATGTATGAATGGCACGTTAGTAATAGAACAATTATCCTAATGATTTCATTCAAATGCGGTACATACCCAATAGTTAAAAAATGGAACGAACAAAAGCGTCGTTATTCGAAACAAGATGCTTACCGAATTCTCATGTGACTGCAAACCACAATCTTACCAATAAAAGAAAAGTTTGACTTAGTGGTCCTTCGTAGCCCCAGGCTAGGACACTCGTAAGAAAATTGAATTTGGTACGTGTAACCCAACAAACTTCATTGGTTGCTCGAGACAATATGCATGTTCCCAGGACACGAAAAGGCAAGGAACAAACAATGAAATTTTGGTGGAGCTGTTAGTGAAATTCAAACGCGCCGATCCACGCTGGTCTGTAAGATCGACTCAAGAAAAAGGACCGTCTGAAGACTGATTTATCATTATTATATGACCTTGAAAACAGAGTGTGTGGTGAATCCAGTTCTGCTCTGCCATTTGCGGAGATTAATGCAAAAGCCAAAAAAAAAAAAAAAAACAAAATAAAGTTTTCAAAATGTGTCAATTCAATCGGCTCACCGGCTTTCACATGGAATAAAACCGGCCTTTTGTCCTCACCGAGCACTACAGAGAAATTAATAACAAAAGACTGATGAGGTTGACAGCATCAATCAAGGGTTCTTCAAACCCATTGGTTTAGTTCACGTCTTCTAGAAACATTAGTTATGCAAAAAAGCAGAGGAAGAAATTTCACTATTCTAGTATCTAAAAGTTAGCCCAACCAGGCAACAACCACTTAATCAGAGGGCGATGAGCGACATTATTATATGATGAACCACGTGTATGGAGGAATCTCAATCAATGGGGTCCAAGGGGGAAAACGATGGATTCATCCCCACCTACACGTACCAACTCCTCCTTTCTAAAGAGAAAAAACAAATATACAATGTTGAGTACAGGTGATTGTGTGAGATTGAAGCTGTTGAGATTGAGATTGAGTGTGGGCAGGGGCGTTTGGGGCGGGGAGGGGGAATCGCACGCAAGAGGGGGAAATTGAAAATTGTGGTGAATAAGAATTGATTTCCCATGCTGGATGGGAATGTAAAGCATCTGTTTGATTGGAGGAGAAGAGAGAGAAGGAAGGGGAGAGGACATGTGACATGTTTGGAGGGTAGGTAGCCGAATCTGCTGCTGAAATAAATATTGTGAAAAAGAAAGAAAGGAACACGGAAGTGTAGGAGAAAGCAAACAGTTTGGTTAGTTAAAGTTAGGTGGGGAGAAGTGGTGGTGGAGGTGGTGGTGGGGGATGGGGATGGGGATGGGGTGGATGGCACTGTTGAGTCATGAGAGAAGATAGAAAGGGGAAATATATGATCTACGTCACACGCCGCATATCAACATGATATCAGAGTTAATTTAATTGACCGTCCTTATTCATCTGGACGGCGAATATAAGAAAAAGTTTTAACTCCCGAAAAGGGAAATCGTCAAATGATTTCAATACAATCATATCGTCGGTATGTCGTGCTATGAATATATGCTTTCTAGAAGAGAGGAAGAGGAGGAGGAGGGTGCTCATGTGCACATTCAGTGAGAAGGGAATGGGAATGGGATTCCTGAATTAATGGGCATGGGATTTTTCTCTTTTCCTCTTCTTTTTTCTTTATTATTGCTTTTTTTTTCTACATATATAATTATGTTATCCAACCGAAAATGAACCCTTTTTGAAGAAAGTCCAACTGTGGGGCTGGGACAATGAAGGCATCAAAGCTCATTGCTGTTGCTAGCTAAGCTTGCTTCTTCTTCCTTTCAACCGAATCCAACCCCTTTTTTGCCTCTATTTAAAATCAAAACAAACATGAGGGTACGTTATCAGTTTACAGTTTATATCAATAATGCGTTCCTTAAAAAAGTGGGAAATATACTTAAATGTGAAGACTAGGAATTTTGCTACAACACGTACACATGCCTCTTCACATGCTTTTCTTCATCGTCCTACTGATATGTCTTCAGATGTAAAGCCTAAAGCATGTGCAGTTTTCTGGGCATGCTCTTGATCGCGTGATACCATTGAATATGACGTTCAAGCCAACATGACATTACATAATCAATGTACATATTGAGTGTTTCACTTCACTTGGTATTTTGCTATCCCCTTTTGTCGAGCAGTATGAACGTTACATGATATGGAAATTCTCCATCTTCTCCTACGTTGTGTATGACAGGAAACTATCGAATTTTTTGCCTCCTGAAAATGGTATGTAAGCATGGACGATGTTCCAACCATTATCATTAGGCTTTTCGCAATGCGGTTTGACATTGTCCAGCCACCAGCGTTGATAAATGTCACATTGTCTGTTGATTTTAGTTACATACCAAGTGCCTATAGAAAGGCTTGTGTCAACCCCCTCCACCTTTCTCTTTTCAGTACGTGACAGTATTGCATACTTACATTTTACACGTATACAAATTATACGGTGCGTATCTCTTTCTTTCTATCCCCTTTCTTCTACTTATCTTCGTCATGTAATTAAAGACAGACTAACATCGAAAGCACACTTAATATGATTTGACTATTGATTTTCGTCCTCAACTGACTTATGCTGCCGCACAATTCGTTTTACTGGAATTGATTGATCTATGTAGAAAGGCCGTATATCAATTTAGCTGTGGTATATTATATATATATATCCTAGAACCGCACCATCATTAAAAAGGACATGAAATACCAAATGCACGGAATCATGTAAAGTACACGGTGATCATATGGAAGAATTGACGATCAATCTATGCCCTTAGACTGAAGGAAATCCATGTCAATATATGCTCATTACTCATCTTGGGAATGAAGAATTTGCGTGTTTAGATACCTAAACATACACGAGCAGTAGTCAATGAATGATAGACTAATAGACTAGACGCTCACCTTGATGAAAGTATATCATTATATGTACAATTCGACATGGAGATTGCTTCAAATTGACATTAACACACTCGATATGCCGACTGAGATGGACCATCATCCTTCGACAAAATCGAATATTTTGGATGGTGAGGTAAGCGGTGATCTCTCACGATATATCTTGAACTATACGACTTATAAGCAGCCGGTTCAAATGCCGTGCAAGTGGAGGGAAAACAGCGGCAGACAGACCGGGAGAAGTTGATGGCCATCACCATCGCTCATCAACAGTAATGAGACATTGGACTTGGTGCGTTCTCGTTGCTACAACTCACAAGCCTTGATCAAAGGAGAGGCATGGGCCACATTTGACGGCGATGCTCGAAAGCCCGCCAACTATGTCCACGTACTAAAAACTACAGAGGCATCAAACGTTCGAGATGTGCTGCTGGTCGAATGGGTTAGGCAAGTTTGCCATGTTGCCCCATTAAGGAGTTCAGTCCCAATAAAGGCAGGCCCATCTGTGTGGACATTATATTTAGATCGCCAAAAACCAACTAAAATAGATGGGCTCGTACATGGGACCAGCCCAACTGAAACTTTGATAGCCAATGTCAAGAATCACAAATTCTACCAACAAGAACAACGGTCATTCCCGCCCTTTCTGATGGTCAATTTCCAGGGAAATTCACTCTTCTGCTCCAATTGCAATTAGAGGCTGCCTAATGTCTTCTTTTAACTTGGCCTTTTCACGATTGTCGCCAAAATTCCGATTTGCCAGTGGTCTATGGCAACCTCAAAATAAAAATTTGTCAAGTCACCATGCACATCTTCAACACAAATAAACAAGACACTTTGCACTTGAGAGAGCACATAAACTCACCCACCCAAACAGCGCCTAACTGGATAATTGACGGTTCAGCTTCTCTACACATCTAATAAAAACTTAGGAAAAGACACCCTTTTTACAATGCGGAATCACGACCAACCCAGGGATATGATATTAAAAAACAACACAAGACACCACCACGCTGACCTGGGCAATGCGGTCAAAAACCAAACATAACTAGCCAGACATAAATGACATGGCTCGTCTAAAGTCCAAAGATTGAAGGGCTGACTCAGGGAAGGGTTTGCCCCCCGGCATCCACAATCCACCACTGTGGGGCAGCAACACCTGCTGCTGCCCACCTTGTGGCCCTTCTCCAACTTTGGCCGGCTCATCATCTTTCTTCTTCTTCACAAACTCAAAGAACTGTGCCACTTGGGATGCATACCTGACATTAGTTAAATAGAATTAATGTCTATCTTTAGGGCAGAATCAGCACACTCAATGAACAAATTTTTGATACATGAGAAAGGTTCCATCATTTCATGCCAAGAACCATGAAAAGGAACAAATGAAGGTAAGATACGCCAAATTAAACTGAAGATCAACATGAAAAAACAACTTAGCGAACAAGTATTCCTAATTTAAAAGAAAACACAGGGAAAGAGCACTCTGAATAAAAAGAAAAGCATAATTTCCAGACTCCCAATCAATGAATCAGCAACTGCAACGATAATATAAGGATCTTGTTCATGAATGCAGAAAGAAACTTTGCATGAGATGTGCAGTACTACTCGGCCTCAAAGGGTCCGACAATGCTCCAATGACACGAAGCAGTGGGGGAAAATCAGCACCATCATAAACCTTCAAAATGTAGTGTACATCATAAAATATTGAGTAGGAAAAAGTGATCTTACTGCCTCTTGGCTTCAATGTCCTTGCTGAAATCAATGTTGGGCTCACAATCAAGGACCAAAGCAGGAACCTGCTCAAAATGAAGAGAACCATAAGCAGAGAAAGCTCACACAAGTCTGGTATAATTGAGAAAATAAGACATCACTCATACCTTTTGAATACTGGAATGCATATGATCACCCTCCAGATAGAAAACACGGTCCCTTATATCTGGATGTAATGAGTTGTCAAAATGAAAAGGGGGCTTACTCACTGACAAAACTCCATGCTTCCCACTTTCAAATGGGAAAAGCCAGCTCTCATGCTTATCATGCAAGTCTCGGAGGTATTCCAGGGAGACTCCACCTTCCTCTGCTCTCTTCCGAAGCATCATTCTCTTATGACAAGTATCGGGGCTTGCCCTTAGATATATAAAAGCATCAGGGATGAGACCAGGTAAGCATGAGACAACTGGATCAAACCATGAGTCATAGATGCTGATCTCCATCTCATTCATCCACTTTGCTTCATGGACAGCTCTTACAAAGACCTGTATTCAGCAAAAAGATTACTTAATGCATCAACATTCCAAAACGAGTTGGTCTTCATATTAACAAGTAGTTAGGCAAGAAAAGGAACAGACAAAGAATCCATATCTTTTACTGTTTTTGCTTTCAATTAATCATGGGACTGATTTAGCTGTCAACCTACCCAACATCCTTTACATCAATTTTTTTAAATCAAGAGATTCTGGATGTAGCATAGATATAAAGACTAGCTAGCTTCATAACCAGAAAAACTATATATATCCCATCATTGGGTGATCTGAAAATAGAGGGGATTTCAAAAATGTTGGAACTCCTATACTTGTGGCTAGCTTATTTAAGAGGGAGACTTCTCTGAATATTCTACATCCTTTTTAAAATTAATCTTTTACATCCATTGCGCCTGTTGGTGCCTCTTAATCAACTTTTTAACTTGTGACAGAAAATAAACTAACAGTTTGCAGGCAAGAGCCAATAAAAGAATGATTGACCAAAGTTTGACAAAGTACAAACCATTCTATCACTGAAGACACTTCTCTCCATCAGTCTGAGTGGCTTAACCCCGCCAGAAGACTCTCTCTCCTGCATAACCCTTGTAACAAACACATAATTCTGAAAAGTATAGGCATATCTTTCTGGATCTGCATAAAAAGCATCCAATATATTGAAGTGATCAGGCCCAACATCCTGCCACTTATTGATAGGTTCTGGAACCACCTCAACAAGGTCACGCAGCTCCAGCGTTTCATTAGCAATCCTTTGAAGGAATGTCGTCTTCCCAACACTAATGTTCCCCTCAACACAGAAAGTGAGGCGTTTCTTTGGTGCCGGCTTATTATCCATGTCAGAATCCTTCAAGTCTTCCTCCACACTCTCTCTAATGTAGGTAGTGATACTCTCAGCATGGTTTTTGTGAATGATTCCGACAGAGCTCCGTAAATACTCCACCATCCTCTCACTGGACTTCCCAAAGAACTACAAGTTAACAGAGTCTTTAAATCAGCAGAGGATCACATGGGGGCAAACAAGGGCTGCACTCCAACTATGTAAACCAAGAAGTGAGCATTATAGTCATAAACCCCAGGCAAGTACATGCGGTCAGCATAAAGAACTATTTTGAGACAACTACGCACCACAATCAATATACAACTGAAGTTAGAGACTTTGAGAAATCTTCAAAGGTAGATCTACATAATCGACAGTGCCTCATGGCAAAGTCCAAGCTCACAGAATAATAAGCAGACTTGGATAAAACACAAGCAATAAAATGCTGGTACACAGTAACTCAGAGAAAGTAAAGGAGCAACCGGCACCTCAAGCACAAAAATGTGAGAACTATAAACGAAAACGAAGCCCTGAAAGAACAAACATAGGCCCCCTAAAATTGACATCTAAAGGCTAAACGAGAAAGCCCAGAAATAAAAACACCATTTTAGCACCTTATCCCTGTACAACTGCTTGAGCTCAGCGACTCCAGCAATCCCCTTGTCCACCAACTTCCTCAGATTCCTTGGCCCGACACCCGGAATCGTCAGCAAATCCAAGTTACCAGCGACGCTAGCAGGCTCTTTCTGCTGCCTCCTCTGCACTCTCGCCGCCTTCTCGTCCGACACCAGTTCATCCTTCTCGCCGAGACCCTTCTCAAGATTCTTCGAACCCTCGACGGCGGAAGCCGCGAACGACCCCTCCGAGCCCGTGTGGACCCACTTCTGCCACGACCCGCCGCGGCCTCCCTTGAACACGACCCACGCCCGCGAAGGCGCCGTATTCTGAATGGAGCATCGACAGATTCCGCAGCTGGTGGAGTAGGAACGAGAAGAGACGTAGCCAGAGGGCTTCTTGGACAGAGCAGCCGCTAGAGCCGACCCACCACAGCCATTGGCTGCTGGGAGCGCACCGGGTGGCGAACCCATTGTCCGAACGGGTGCGTTAAACCCAGAAAAGGGAGGGCTTTTATGGAAAGCGAAGCCTGTTGTGGTACTGCTGGCGGGAGTCTTGAACTTAAAACCTAGAGAAACAGGAGGTTTAGCGGCGCTACAGAGGAGGATAGGGCCAGGAGGGCTTCGGCTTAACAGCTTCTGCATCGCGCCTTCGCATCTCACCGCGATTTCCTTCCCTTTTTCCGCACTTGAATTTGAGACAGAGAGAAAGGAAAGAAGAAAAAAATTTCCTTTTTGCTTGAACTTGAGAAGAGAGCCGAAGAGGCGGGAGAAATTGAGGTCTCTCTGCTGCAAATGCTTAACAGTGCTGCGTATCCAGAAAAGCAAAGGAGGCTTTTTTACAGGTTTTTGCTTGCTAGGGTTTTGGAGGGAAGGAGGAGACAGAGGACGACCGGACAGACGACAGAACGGAACCGGGATTATGTTGGTAAAAATTTTGGAAGTGTGAGAAGAGAGAATGAGAAGGACAGTGGAGGGAAAAATTAGGGTTTTTGAGGATTGTCTGGGGTTCTGTGTCGTTCGGTTTGTCCACCGGACCGGATCAGGTGGAATACAGAGAGGATTAAATTAAATTCAAAAAAGAACAAATGGGAGGAATTTCTTCCTCTTTTGTTCTTCATTTATTTATTTTGCCTTTTTGGTACAGAGAAAGAGTTGGGACACAGCCAGGGACGTATCCGAGGTCTGCCACGCTAGAGAGGAATGGGGTTGATGTATTTTTTTTTATTTTCCACGGGGGGGGGGCCACATTAAACATGCATTTAATTAAGGGTTTATTACAGTAATCAAGTGCCGTAGAGACAGGTAAAGGAGACACGTGTCGTCCACCCGTTTGATTGTGAGGACCCCACGTGCAAACTCCTTTGTTTTCCTACGCCTTCATGATATATTTATATTTACACACACACACACACACACGAATATCTTTGTCAAAATAGGATACAATTAAATTTGATTTTATTTGATAGGTTTGATGCTGACAAACGTTTTTCCTTATCCGTCTGGTTTCAGTTTTTTAACCATAAAGAAGCCAAAATCAAGAAGATAACAGCAGCAAATCAGCAATAAGACTTGCTTTAAATTACATAAGCAGTAACACGGTGCGCATGCTCATACAATTCCACTTCACCATATTTTCTTCTAGTCAACCCCTGCTCGCTTTATATGAATGCCGTGTCTCATTTCTTTTCTTTACATCAGGATCTACCAAATGTGTTTCCTATGATAATTTACATTTACCAAATATAAACCTAAGAAAGACTGGCTGGGAACACCTGATGCTGCAGAGAGGCACCTCTCTGTATAAATCTTGTAGAAGCCATCCGAATAACTATTGTTTGATGCAGCTGCGGACCTGTATGAACTTTCGCATGAAAATGTCTGCCATACATACAGCAGCAGACCTGTATCATATTCCGAGATCAAACGATGGAGAACCAACACAGCCAGCACTTGGCTTGGGAAGAATCATCTCTTCCTTCTCCTTGGAGCACTCAGAACTGCGTTGGAGAAGCAACGTAGCTTGAGCTTCTACAGCATCGAGATCGACACCCTCGTAGAAGTGATCATCAGAGAAGAGGTCGCAGTCGGCGGGAACTCCATTGGCATGATTCTGATGGACGGGTTCTTCATTTCTAGTATCTTCCTGAGAAAGGAATTCTCTCTCCAGGTTGATTGCAGTGACAGAATCTGGATCACGGACCCTCGATTTCCTCTTCAATCTTTCCACCACATCACTCCCCCCATCTGCTGTGGACATACTAGCCGCAGAAGGCATTCTTTTTGGGATTCTCTCATGGCTTTTCGACAAGCTTTCAGCACTTTCCCCTTCAGAATGATTTTTCAGTTTGCTTCTGGGTGCATATAAAGAGTGCAGACTCTTTCCTGAAGTACTTGTGCTTCCACTCATCCGCCATCCATTTGGTGACTGACTTAGCAAAGAACGCCTGCTTTCAAAAAGAAAACATTACTGGATCCACAATTTAGTCTATAAATATAAGAAAGA
Source organism: Angophora floribunda (assembly GCA_014182895.1). Lineage (NCBI taxonomy): Eukaryota > Viridiplantae > Streptophyta > Magnoliopsida > Myrtales > Myrtaceae > Angophora > Angophora floribunda. The sequence continues at coordinate 23,983,036 of CM024710.1, forward strand.
ACAGTAGCCACCATACAATGTTGTGAACTACCTGGCTATGAAGAAGTGGAAATTGCATCTGACTTACTTATCCATAGTTAGCATGATACATACAAAATGGAACTTGGAATATAGAATAGATTAAAAGCAGAAACTAAGCACGTTCAGGGCTCTCTCATACATCAGGTCAGGCCTGAGTCGCCTGACCCCACTTCCAATTTCAGACATTTAAATATTTCTATATCCATCTCTATTTGCTGCTATCTTTAGCTGTAATATTAACGTAGACCATCTATCAAAATTGAAGCACTCAGAACTTTACTAAATGATGCCCCACGTCCCTTTCATAATAGCACTTCATTCAGCAAGCACTTAAAAGAAGAAATCCCTCAGCATTTTTCTTTTTTCTGTCAATTTCTAAAAACTTCAGCTAGTTGCTTTGTATCGGTAATCAATGCACTCGATGAACACAAAAGTTGAGTTTTGTTAGCCTTGAAAACACCCTGCATTTAAGTGCAGGTAAATAAATGATGTTTTGCTCTTCAACTAAGCTGCTTCACAAGATGCATAGAGGTTTCCAGTTCCCAGTTTTATGCATGAAAGGTCTGTGGGACAGAAACCTTTTTAAACAAATAATCTAACTTCTTTTCCAAATTTGTATTGTCGATTTGCTGATTTGAAGTTGACTGGAAAACAAATGTCCAAGTTCTACACATAGCAGCACAATAAAAATATATCCCCTCCCTTTATATGATAATTTCAGGCCTAGAGTTTGCTAGATTTGCCATGCATCCACTTTCTGCATATCACCTCATATGCTGATCCAGTGGGCATGCACACAGAGAGAGAAGGGAGGGAGGGAGGGAGGGCGGGAGAGGGACCTGTACACTGCCATCATATCAACCGTACAAGTAATGTCCTGAGTACTTGCTGCTGTAGGATTTGCCCCGTCATCTATGAAGCTATCCTCATATGTATCTCTGTCAAGGTCATCTTCTTCATCACCAGATGCTTCGGCTCCAGAAGATACCCTAAGCAGAACCATATAGCAAGCAAGCATATCAGTCAACATGTAATACGGTAGGGTAATTGAACCTAATCTTTAATCCATATGCAATAGCCTCCCCATTTCATATTGCAACATGAACTCCCCAAAAGCAAACCCATGTGCTAAGGATAGATCAACTAAATCACCAATTTTCTCTCAAGATTTCATTTTGTGTAGAGAATTTTTGTAATGTTGGATCTTTACAAAAGTAGTTCCCCTATATTTTGTTATTTCAATTACTTCAATTCTGAAATTGTCAATGGATCTTAAATCTTAACTAGTTTGGTTGCTCCAAGTTTTCATCCTGTAATCTTAATGTTGCGCAGTGTTCCTACTGATGGCCATAATAGGTAATTGTCAACAAATTTAAGGAGAAATTAGGAAAAAATAAGCTTAGTAAGATATAAAAAATATATATCATAAATGAACAGATTGGCTTGAAAAATCCATCATATTCCTTTCATGTATCTGAAATTCACATCTCGAAATCTAGAAAATTACCGACTTATATAAAAAAAATGACCAATGTTTGATGGAGTAAGTTCCCAAACTTCATCTGATAGTTTTCCAATTAACAAATTTTGAAAAAATTACCAACGTTTATTTAAATACATTACTGACTTTACGTAAGTTAACCACCATTTGTAACTTACTGAAATAGATCATGGTCATTAACTCACAAGATAACTTTAACATGGATTTTGTAACTTTAACCAACTAAAAACATTAATTGATCACCAAGATTTAACAACCCTGCTTTGAAATTACAAGCAGCTATTCATTTTCACCAATCATGGACAATCTGTCTGTTTTATATGACTGAACAATAAAACCGTCCTTCACCAATATGCAATCATTTCTTGGTCCTGCTCCTTTGAAAAATTACCACTTTCTCTTGCTTACTGCCATGTCATATCAAACATCAACCAGAGCAATCCTGTCATAATAGCAACACATCAAAAGAAGATGCTTGCTGCAAGCTTGGATGATTTAAAGAGATACTTACTCAGCTTCCTCTTCAATGTAGGCTCTGGCATTGTTGGTCCTCTTCTTTTCACCTGAAGGTAAAATGAACACCACATTGGTAAATATGCATGCAAATCCATAGTAATGGTACATAGTTGAAGCATTATGAGAATTTATAGCAATGTAAATAATAGAATGAAAGTTAGGATCCCAGAATTGAGAAACTGGACTAATATAATGAAAAAACTGCTTACAAAATTCCATTACCCTGGTAATAGTTATTTTGATTTTGAAATGTGCTGGCACCAGGAAAAGATCCATCAGATTCCACCATTTCGACAATGCAATTATCTCTGTGATTCAGGTCCCGCCTATGTACACAGTCTCCAACTCTTCGCAGCCTTCTGAGCTTCTTTCTACCTTTCAAACTGTTTGAATTAGTATTGGCAGTCAAACACCAATCCTTACTATGGCCACTGTTGATAGCGTTTTCTGGTGTCATCTGATTGTCTGGAGAAGCATGGCCACATTTACTTTCGTCGGAACCATCCTTAATGTTTGCTATGGGAGTTTCTATTCTGTTATATGTAGGAGAACCAGAAACAATTCCTCTGCATGAATCAAATTCTTTTATAAGTTCCTTCTTCTTCCCCTGACTTGGTGACATAAAGAGGTGGTTGCTGCCAAGTATGGGAGGTGAAACAAGATCTGGGATGACAAAGGCACTTTTGTCTTTACCATTTGATTCTCCTGCAAAGCCATATTGCCCACAACATTAACTTTGGTCAGAGGAAATTTCTAGGTGCCAAGTTTTATGGCAAACAAACGTACAAAGGGAAATGTTAGGACACGTGATACCATTAATAGGAGATTCAGGAACAACTCCACTTTCCATGTAGTTGGTAAGTCGGGGACTGAGTTCTGTATCTTCCTCATCATCGTTACATCCACTGGCCAGAGGAAATGACTGCTTGACTTTTAAGGCTTCTGGTGTTCCATTGGTAGCTTCTCCTCCATCTGGCAATACTCCAGTCAGGTTTTCTATCTCAGTGTCCTTCATGTCCATAACCGTTCGTTCATTTTGCTGAGCTTCACTCTTCAGACATCCTGTCTGAGCAGAAGCTCGTAGCACAGAACCCCCAAATGGCATGCACACTTCTTCTGATCTTTGAGCTGCTGCTAAGAAACCACCAGAATCTTTCTTGGGGCATTTCAGGTATATGTCATTGCTTCGTGTGACTTTTGTGGAAGGAAGTGAAGGGACAGACAAAATTAGGACATTTCCAAGATTGTCAACAGACACAAAATCTGAACTAAAGAGGTAAGAGTGCACTGGAGAAGTTTTGCTAGCTATAGTAGACAAGCAAGGGCAATCTGCAGTTTCTGAGGTCCGCACAGGTGTGCCTGATATCCTCCTTTGCTTACATGTATCAGGACAATCATCAAAGTTCAGCAAATCTGTCAAAAGAATCAACACAAAAGCATTTTCCAAGCATGTAATTATCTGAAAGTGGAAAATAATGATGTACATAAACGACAAGGAAAAATAGAAATATGGCTATTATAAAATTTCTGGAAACACACTACACTCACTCCATAAACTAATCTAAAAGCACATAAAATGAAAACATGAGTAAATGCTATAAATGGCCAATACTTCACTTGTTAAATTTACAAGGTTCTCGACAAAAAATTAATGAGTATGTACATACACACACACAGAGACTCAGATACAACCTGCTGTGTGCATCTAGAGTATATACATTCACACATGCAGACTCACACATACAACCCGCAGTGTGCATCTACTTAGGAAAGAGAAAATGATTCAACATGCAGCAACCTGCTGTAGTTATTTTAGTCCACAAACATGGTACAAACTATTGGAGGAGGTTCTGGTTACTAGAATAAGTGTATGCACAAATATTAGATGCTATTAACACCAGCAACTCAGCCCATCACTCCAAATGACATAGTTGTCGATATTCTCATAGAAGTTCATGATGCCTTCCGTGTTTATGAACCCATACATGTTCTACCCCTCTTGACAGTTTGCTCCCTCAGCTAGTTTTGGAACAATAGAAAGATCACATGTGCATGATGACAAACGGCCATCACCAAAAGCTCAATCGACTACTACCATGAATTGTAGATGGGTTGTATAGTTTTGTCGGGCTATATTTATTTCAAAGCAGAACAAGAAACCTTCAAATAGACAACTCAACAGAAGTGAGGACATCTCATCCAGAAACTACTTAAATAGCAGGGCTATCAAACTACAATACCTTGACCACCATTGTTGTGTTGTTCTACCGACTTAGATCCAGGTTGCTCAACTAAAAACTCTTTCTCCTGAATCAGATGCATGAATAAGTAACACTGGCAGAGAAAATAATGAACAACAGTATATTGACGGGACAGGGACAAACCTTGATGGAGCGACCATCTTTATCTTTAGAAAAAAGTACTCCTTGCAAATGTTGCATCGCATCAATCATCATACCTGTTCTGCATGAATGCATAACTATGTGCACTCTACATGGAAAAGTCTGGGAGTGAGGAAAAGCAATAAGAGATGGTCTCCATTTATTTCCAGAATTGTTGAAGTACTTGGCAATGATATCAGATTCCGTGACAGTTAAATTCTTCTTCCACATTGGCATCTCAACAACGTCATCATCTTTTACTTTCTTTCCACGAGGAACGAACTTTTCAATTGATAGCTCAACAAACTGGACATCTGGTTTGAAAATATGTGGAATCTACAAGAAGTGGTATTTCCAAGTTATAGAATAACTGTGACGTGGAAGAATGAGGAAGTTCCACTTCATAATATCTCACCATTCGGGGACTCAAATGGAAATTAAAACTTGTAATCCCTCCATTCCGCATATGCTTACTTACTGCCTTGCTGTTAGCTTGCTTCCGCCTGTAACCCTTCAGCTCTGACCCCTCACAAGCTAACACTAGTAAACTTAGTCAAGGACAATTTGAGGTAAGCTTTAAGTAGTCAACCCACAATGATGACACAGGACCTCGAGAAAAGCAAAGAGAGGGAAGAAAGAAAACAAAGGAACAAAAAATAAATAAAGCATTGGCTTTCAAATCCCACTTATATGTAAGCAACAAGCAACTTAATCTTTTTGTTAAGGCCAGAACAATATTCACCCAAGTCAATTGTATAAAAAAAATATCAAAGGATATCCACACGTCCGTCATGTTTCCTTCCAGTTCTTCCCATGCGTTGTACCATACGTAGAGGTGAGACATTAGCATCAAAACATATAACTAGATCAACTTCCATGATATCAAGACCTTCTTCACCAATTGATGTGGCCACAATGACATTGTATCCACCAGCTCGAAATTTCTGCAGGCAAGCAAAGTCAGAATAACTCAAGGGTCATAAGAAGCAGCATATGATGACCTCATTACCTCCAGAACAGCCTGCTGAACCTTTTGTGACTGTCCCTTAAGTGATTTTCCTGTAAAAGTATGTCAATCATCAAATTGTTTGGCAACACCCACAATTTAGAAATCAGATGAATGCATGTTAAAATTAGAAAAGTAATCATCAATAAAAATAAAGTGTAAATGTAAGAAAATTCCGTCCATTAAAATTTCCCATATTTAAGACTTTAACTGTCAGCTGAGAATTACCATACTAATGGAGAGGAAATCCTGATACAGAAACCAAGCATGAATTCAGAAGTCAACAATTCCAAATCCCATGCTGTTCAATAGTGTGAAAATCAACGACTAATGTTTGCCTTCTTTCATTTCTTCACATGTTCATGATTCAGTATTATCAAGATCCTAAATTACAATCTAACTTCGTTACTTGTTTTGAGTGCCGCGACCAGTAACCTCAAATGTAAACTACAACTTTCCAGCAATTGCATTTCAAAAAAAATATTTGATCCTTTCCTCCCCTTTAATCATATCATAAATGAATTATGCTGATTCGTGACAATTATGAAACCTTTAACCTAGACTGTGACTGTAGTACACACATAGAGCTTCTAACAAGCTTATCGTTGCTATCCAAATATAAATCCTACTTCTCAAAGAACGTAAAGGGAAAACGGCCATATCAAGCAGTCCACAGAGACAACAAAGGGAGAGTCTATCTTTTCAATCCAGGTTATTCTCCAGATGACTTTATTATCCTCCAAGTAAGCGGAGTGCCTAAAAGCATCTTCAATGGAGAACCAACATATCTGCAACGGAAGAACACTCCAGAGAGTGCATGCAACAATAGTACTCAAGGTTGGCCTTGATGGTATGAAATTGGCAAAAAGTGATGGCTGCCATGCATCAGTGCTAGTAGCATATATCCAGAAATGTGGCTGACTTAGATCAATTTAGACTCTAAAATAAACTAAGAACTCTTAACTGGAGGACCCATGATAGAATCCTGACACTTATAGGAAGTAACACAAAACTGACTGCTTGATATCTCTACCTTGACAAGGTAAGCTTTTTCCATTTGCATTGCAACACGTCCACATCCATGCATTGTCATTTGCCTTGTTAAGTGATTTCTCGATGTATTATGGAGAAAACTTGATCATATATCTTAATACTCATGTTCATCTGACTGCTACTTCTAAGAAAAGTAACCTCATAATTTTAAAAATGACAAAGTGATTGCTAAGCAAAAAGACATGAATCTCTCAGACATATAATTTCTAGAAATCTCATGGTGACAGTAACAAATTCTTTGTGAAAAATAAACCTGAACTTTGCCCAACAAATTGTGCCGCTTTGACTATATCCCCAATTTTTGACAATGCATCCATAATGTCCCTGAATCAAGTACAATTAAGAGATACAGCAAAAGAAGTCCCCTTAAAAAATGCGATGAAGTAATTTCAAGAGATACTGCAACAAGCAATAAGAGGTCCATATAATGACATTTTACCTGACACTTCCCCTAAAGTTTGAGAAAACGATAACCCTTGACTGTTGAGGATCATTTTTTTCTGCAGAAAACAATAGGCATCAGATTAAATCCCAGAATGTAAGATCCATAATGCCATAAATCCAACTAAGAAATCTATCCATCATCAGATTAGATGAAAGATATCGAAAAAGAACATTTCCTAGGTTATAAGGTCTGTTGTAAGCCAACAAGCTGCCTGTGCCATCTGCTCAGACAAGCTACAGCAATAGCACCAGTTTCTGTAACAATTCTATAGTTTGGTCATCACATTTGTCGAATAATAAACAATCTCTTTAATAATCAACCGATTAATCAATTAAAATTTTATAATGAATTATAGATAATGGCTGAAGCTAGACAACTAACTGCTATTTACAAATGCTTTGAGTTTCCATTCACTAATTGTCCTAAACTATTTTCTCCATTTCGCTTGTGGTTTCAGCAAAGACAATTGGAACTCAAACTGACATAGTGAACAATCCTGTTAAACTTTGTATGATTTCTTCTTGGCATATGTTGCTGCCAATGCCATATTTCATGTTAAGATGATATGGTGGCACTACACATCCAAATGAAGTTTCAGAGTACATCCAGAGTACATCAAGAATGACAACTTAAAGAGTAACATAACTAGGATTGCTCTAAATTGTAATTCAAAAAAAAAAGGAGATGTAAATAGCAGTTTGTAGCGCTTCAATTTTGCTTTAACTAAAAACCAGCAGTTACAAGCAGGAGCAAAGAAAAGGAAAAACCCCAATAGTGATATTTAATCCTCTAAAACTTTCCAGTTGCATGACTATCATGAATGAGTAGTTTATTTACATTCACTCTATACAGATTCAAAAACAAAAAACTAAAATCCTAAACATTAAGAAGGATCAGCCAATAACACAAGCAACAAATATCCAGCACATCACTGGCCAAAGGCAACCTATATAGGCTGTATAATCAAGAACTTGCAAATTTAAAGAATACCGTGCCCACGTACTGAAGTGGTCAATCAACACTTCTAACATTTTTGATAGTTTTGGATTAGGTGCACCACGAGATAAGTTTTGCTGCATTAAGAGTTTTGCTTTATGAATATCTTCATTTCTACTCATCAAGCTCGCAAAAGACCTGCAGAATTTAAATGGAGTTCAGAAATAGGTTCTATTTTATGTCAACATTTGACACTATACCATGATAAAAATGGCAACGTGAGATGATATTTTTAATCTGCTTATGACTTGTACAAGTCTGTCATTAGAGTCAGTAAAAACAGGAGTATCACCCATGCAACTGAATAAAAGCAAAGATACAAAGGGTTACATATTGTTAACACTAATAGATATTCCTTTCAGATGATCAATTAAAGTGGACAAAATGTTCACTGCAGAAGCAAATGCAGAGGGTGTCTCTATGATTTCACCACCTGCAAGCCCATCCTCATATGAAGGCTGCTATGTGTATTATTCCTTTGCTTTTTGTGTACCACAAAAAATGCAGTTAAGGTTGATGAGAGAAAAGGAAAATTTAATGACCAATAGAAACCCAGTGCCACTGCACCAAGCTTACCATACCACAGGTGACCACCCATGTTCAAAACTTGGGAAGCAATAAATGATTTTTGACCACTAACAGGGCATAAGTAGTTTTAGGCCAATAGAAGCTTGGTGCAGTGTAACCAGGTTTACCATATCACAGGTGAGACCACCAGTGTTCAAAACTCGGGAAGCAATAAGTGGTTTTCAACACTAGTGGGGCATAGGAGGGTTTCCATTGGTGTCAAAATAGAGAACCAAAAACAAATTTAATTAAGGGAACATATCCACTCAAGAGCCACATTTGTAGAAGCCTATTCTATAATTGGCTAAATGTGGGAGAGAAGGGTGCACAATCTCATGCCAGTCTTAAAAATACTTTTGAACACTCAGGGATCTGCAGGTATATATAACTGTCATCTACATCTGGAAAGCTCTATATCTATAGAGACAACATGCTTAGGCAGCATGCCTCCAAGAGCAAAGAATTTTCATCCTTTACACAACATATAAATATATATAACACAAATGAACCTTGTCATACCCCTGTTGCAACTTTTCTTCAAGCATCTCATATGCTGGCTTTATGCCATGGCTTGAGAGTAATTTGCGAATGTGATAAAGGGTGATAAGGGCTCCAAAAAACCTTTCAACCTCTCCATATTTCAATTGTGCAAGTTCAGGCGGAGGTGCTTGACGAAATCTATCCCTTGAATTAAGCAAGTCTGATGGACTCAACTGCAAAAGTTTAAAAGATGATTTTCAAGTGCATGTCAGGGAATAATGAAGAATGACAGTAACAAGGAAAAGCAAATGATGAGCCAGGCAATGCACAGGAGAAAATCAAATGCAACCCACACAGAAGGGAAAAAAAATTGCGACTGAAATATTTCTTTAAAGGGGAAGTACATTTTTCCTGCACTTTCCGAGGCATACTTTCCAGGAAAACTTTCCTGTCATGTACAACTTATTAGAGCAACCAATTGGAATCTAATAATGATATTTTATCTGAGAGCAGATGTGGTACCGTTCAACTCCAAAAGGATATTAGTCAGGAACCCTTTGTTTCCAGCATAACAACCATCATCATTTGCAAGACAAGATTCATTCATCATGTTCAGCCATTCAATATGTACAAAACAAGCACTAAGAATGATGCAAGGTCAAATATACTTTTGTCACTCAGCATAAGTGCCAAACTACTTATCACTGTTCCACAGAACAGAAGTTTTAGGTAATATTTTATCAAATATCTATAACTTCTGGGCAATATAAGAGTAGCATAAAAGAGTTTACAAGATGTCTTAAACCATATCTCCCTCAATGGATATGTTTCCTTTTCTTTTCTGAACAGATTCTAGAGAATGATAATCGTGTGAAATCCATCTTAAAAATGAAATAAAATAAGGTATAGAGCAAAACTCCAGCAAGAAACACATGACACTAAAATCATACGATGTTGTCCATAGCAAATACCTTAAAAGAAATACTAAAGGCTTGGAACCCATTGTTATACAGATCTTAGTTATGTTATCAATAATATATTTCTGCAACAAAAATCTCATAATTTATCCAGTTTAAAAAGTACAAAGGGCAGAAAAGGTAGGTGATATCATAAACTTCCAGGATTTTTGTCATGGGATTTCGATGGTGTACCACCATGTTGACAATCTGTGCCCCCAATAAAGTTCAACTGGGTGTAAAGTCAAACATTGAAAACACAGAAATGGAGCAATGTATGAAATCCGAATTTGTGTTATCTCATAAGGTGTCTATCGACATGTAAAGTAGATGGAATCATACAGCTTGATAATCCCGATTCAGCAGTATGCCCATTGCATTAAGTCGAGCTGCATAGATACGGATGACATTCAAAAGCAAATCATTTATCTCAATAGCGTCTTTGCCCATAGCTACCTGGGGGCATTAAATAAAGTATAAGTCAGCACATATACTTTCAAGAATAGACAAAAAATGACAGATGGTAAATAATATACCTCAATCAACTCAAGTTTTCTGTCATGAACATATTGGCTGACATCAGAGTCACTTTCGTTGCGATATTCAAGGGTTGATATGATCAAATTGTCAATTACATGCTGAATGGTCTGGTGCTTTGCTGACAATTTCCTTATGTAAGAATATGAGTAACCTATTGAACATTCTAAAACAAGTGTAAACTGGAGTCACAATACTTACATCCTGGCGTCGCTGTTAAAGCTAATATCCTCAGCTGCACAGGTCGGGCCATCAACTGGAAAATTTGAATATAAGTTTTATATCCTTCACAAAAGATGAACCTAAATGCACTCTTGAATAAAATGCATGTGCACATATCTCTTGGAAAAGATAATAACAAATACCTCATAAAGAACTAGAAGAAAGGAAGACTAACCTCTCTAACAACAACACAATACGAATAGTTTCCCATGGCTCGATGGGCCTCGTCAATCACCAGGCAGACGAGATGTTTCACCAAACATGTTCCTGCAAAAATTGATAAGTTTCAACAACAGAAACTGAAGAGCCAACTCTAACAACCTAAGAATAATTGCTCTAAAAACCTAAGAATTAATAATCAAAATACTATCCAATTAAGATATGCAGGCATGCAAGTTCCCAAAAGTCTCTGTAGGCATCATTTCAAATGCAGAAGGAACGATCATGCCTTCATTCTTTCATACACTAAGCATAGAAATGGTTTCTGACATGTCACACGCACTTCAAGAGTATGTGAGTTTAATGCAGACAATTATCATATGTGAAATGCTAGATGGTCATGCCAACAAACAGAAACTCCAACACCATGACTCCAAAAAACAATAAAAATATCACATTACCAAAAGTAAAGCTATTACAAGCAAATGATAAACAGAGAGAGAAGATTCTCTTCATAATTATATATGTCCTTTGAATTTGAATGGCCATCCACAAAGTAAAATACTTTTATTTTAGAGAATAGACATCCATTAAAATGGTCTATATGAACTTTGCCTTCAAATGTGAATAAGAAAGTGAATCTGACAGCTAGATTGCAAAGCTTGTACAAGCATGCAATATACCTGCTATTAATTTATTCCCTCCAGCTTATAAGCATCAACTTATAATCCTGGGCTTTACTTCAACCAGCCATTAATTCCTTCTACTTCATTCATTCGTAATATGAGTAATCTAAACCTGTCAGTGAACTTACTCATTTTGTCTAACTTATGAGGGTGCACTACAATTTTAGAGATCCATTAATTCTCATTTGGCTGACTCAAAAAGTAGCTTTAACAAGACTCATTTCAAAACCAATTTCAGACAAATAACCCTGTTCCACTTCCACTCATGTAAGAGCTTCAAGACAGGATGGATTCCTTATTGGCTTCAACTTATGTGGCTTAAGGTGGACGTCTTAAGAATTTTGCACCTATTTTACCATTTAAATTACTAACATACACATTCCTCAAATCATGAAAAACTTGATACTAACACTGAGAGACGAAAGCTAGGGGAGCAAATGGGATCTAAAGTTTTAACCCTACAATAAAGACACTTTGCTAGATATGATCACACTTTAAGAATTCCTGCAAAATATGACCAATTCTACTAACGACCATGGTTTGTGATAGATTGTGCCAGCTCGATAAACTATAAATATCTCCCTCTTCAGCATCAATTCCGAACATGGTATGTGATAGCAGCTCCAAGAGACACACCAGATTGAATATCTTTCTCTAGCACTTGAGGAGTAACAAAAAATACTCGTTTACTCTTCCAAAAGTGAACTCTTTTATCAGGGCTTATCTGGCCAGTCATGTCGATCGTCCATTCCTGCAATATTTTTAATATGAATAAGACTTCGACAGGCTATAACAAAGAGTCTCACGGAGAGTAAAACCAGAATCTAACCTGTGGAATTCCGACAATATTATGGCATGCTTCTATTTGTTGTATCACAAGTGGACGAGAGGGAGCAGTGAAGACTATTTTCCCTATCATGGAAAAAAGAATTGCAAGAAATGGTCAATGATACCTATATACAGCTGGTAAATAGTAAGCAATGTTTTAAAAACCTGACCAGCCAGTTCAACCGGTTGGACTGGTTTGATCTTAGGGACAATTTAAAATGTAATTCTGGCAAACAATGTTATCGAGCAAGATGACCAAGCATGATATTTTCCCAAGTAACAATTTAAAATGTTTACTTCTTAAAAGTGGTTGCTAATCAGTCATTTGCCCAAGGAAAGGCATAGTGAACCTAAATTCTTCTTGCCCCCACCCTCATCATCTTCATGAGCATGAGAACTTAAAACTTTCAAAAAATATGGATCAATAACCAGACAGTCATGTGTTGAAGAATAGTAGTTGAATCATATTACCCTCAGGGAACCATCTGAAATAGTTAAACATCACGACTGCAGCAATAAGAGTCTTCCCAAGTCCTGTTGGCAATGCAACCAAAGTATTCGAAAAAAGTGCAGTCTTTGTTATAGAAAACTGATAATCACGAAGTGGCACATTCACTGCAACCAAGGGAAAAAAATAGTTTGAGCTTCAGGGCTACCAACAAAATTTAAATTAGATAGCTTTACTTCTGACAAATTATGACTCACATAAATTTAAGCCAAAAGTTCCATTAACCCATGGACTTCAAGTCTCCAAGGAAGCAAAGAGTCAAATTCACGAACTACAGTTTGATTATAAAATACAGCGTGTTCATACACTTAACACTGCTGTCTGACACAGTAACAACAACAAACACATTGAAGGAAACATAAAAGGCAAAAAAGAGAATCTCAATCTTAAACTTCGTCAGTGAAAGCACATCCGATCAATTCAGCACTCTACCCCATCACTCCTCCGGAAAATCTCCATATTTTACAATACTTTAACTAATAAGTAAAACAGAATTGGAGAGTCCCACGATATCATAGAAGCGAATACACGAACAATGCCCTGTAAATAGTATAGAAATGTGCCCTGGAAGACCCCATCAAGACAGTTTCCAAGTCGTGAGCTCAAACCATGAAGAACGTAATAAAAAAAAATGAAAGATGTTGTTTCAAGAAACATCATAATCTTGATGATCAATAACCCCGCCCCCACCCCAGCGAAAACTAAATGGACAGAGCAAAGAAGTCTTTGATTTAACCGAATCGGAACCTGGGTATATCCAAGTTTTAGCCGCCTCGGGATCAATTTCCACGCAGCTCCCTGCATCATTACAGTCGACCCGCATTTGCTCCCCGACCAGAGTCGCCGAATTCTCCGGCTCGGTCCTCGTCGAGGATCTCCCTACGAAGCTATCGAGCGTCGATTGTCGAGAAGCCCCACTGCTCTTCTTGCCAAAGACGCGAGGGACCTCCGCATTGTCCAAGGGGGCGAGCGCGACGCGCGGGGTTCGAAACGGGTCCGAAGAAACGTGCGGCCTCGAGCTCTGGCAAGCCGCGTCGATTTCCCTGACGGCCGCATCCCAGTCGAAATCCTAGAGAGAGAGAGAAAAAAAAAAAACGAAGAGAGGCGGAGGTCAATCAGTCGGGTGCCAAACAAGGAAAACGAACGCGACGACACGGTTTGGAAGAGCTCGTGAAGATCAAAGAGAGGATGAGGAGAAGAAAAGGCAAGGGACGCACGTCGTCTTCCTCGTCGTCGATAGCTATGGGAGCAGCGGTTGAAGCCATGACCATGGACTGTCAGTGTCAATCAGAGAGAGAGATAGAGAGACAGAGAGATTGTAGAGAGAGTGGCGGCAAAAACTCGAAAAGGCAAATGAATTTAGAGGGAAGAAGAAAGGACACAAGGGACGTGAAATTGGGCCGCCCCAAGCCAGGCCCAGGCCCATGAAGTAGGTATCCAGCCCGACCCAGTTAGGACCGCGCTTTCCCTGTCCAGAAATCAACCCGAAAAGCGTTCCCCTTTCGCCTAGCTTCTCTGCAAAAGCCGTCGCGAAGGGAAGAGCAGAGGAGAGAGAGAGAGAGAGAGAGAGCGGCGGTGGTTGATCGTGGGCAAGAGTTGTCATGGCGCTGAGCACAAGCTTGAGATCTGCATCGAAGCTTCTAGCTTCTTCCGCTTCTTCTTCTTCTTCGGCCTCGCTTCTCTCCAAACCAGGTCCGCCATTGAACTCCCCCCTCCAACCGAATCCCCTCTCTGCAAACTTTTCTTCTTAGTCCTGTTTTCCGTCGCTTATTTTCCAGCTCTGGAAATGAATCGGGTGATAAGATTTGTACGGTCGAGTTCTTGGATTTAGCGATTTCGACCGATTCTGTGATTTTCGCGCGAGGAACAGATGGGAGATCTTTGTTTGGGGAAAAAAAAAGTTCGTTTCTTTGTGCGATTGGCCTCTTGTGTTTCGCTTCGGCCGTGGCGTTGTGCTTCGAAAGTAAAGAGAGATTTAAATCGTTCTTGAAGATTGGGAGGATATAGCTGGAACTTGGGGCGCTTAGGGTTTTGGATTTATCGAGTTTTATTGTTAGGGTTATTGATGGTATGGTGGCATATTTGGAGCCTCGTGCCCCTCGACTTTGCAAGCTTTTGAAGAGGAAATGATGGTTTCTGGGGAACTCTTAATAGAGTGGCGTTGAGCTTTTAGTGTGCGTAGGATGTGGACTGATTCTGATTGGTTGTTGAAATTTCGATTAGGTAAAGCAAAACCTATTGCATTGATGAATCCTCGAAAATTAGCTTACGTTTGCTAGCTTTGCATGCAGCAAATTTTGGTTTTTGACTATTTAAAAGTGGGGTGTAGATTGAAGAGAGTTCTAAGATCTATAAACGTTTGACATCTTCCTTCAATTCATATATATCTATTTGATTGGAGAAATGCATAAATTCTGGCAAACTTTGGTCTCTTACCCCCCTCGTCTCTAATCGAGTGAAGATTGATCAACATGTTCATTCAGTTTCTGGGATGCTACTCCTTTTCAGTGCATTTTGTGTGCCCTAACTTGCCCAGAGTACACGATACTTTGCAAAATTAGTACTTTGACTTCACTCACATTTTCTGTTATATTTGGAGGTGCCGGTGACATGCCGAATCATGCTCCGTTTCTTTTATCCTGGTTCTTTTGAATCAAAAAGCTCATCAGGGTTGATGGCTAGTTGATGTTTTATATGTATGTGTAGGGTTTTAATCCATGCTATCATGGGAATAAAATTCATTTTGGTCCAGCTAACTGCTATTCAATGTCATGGGTCAATGTTCAGAGGTTCCTTTGCATGTGGAAAATCATAGAGCTTTTCCAGTTTCTTATCAGCTGGTTTAATCTCAGTTGCCCATTCCTCATGTTTGTTTTAATGCATCTATGTTTTCGGTGGGGAGCAAGAGAGAGAGAGAGTTGGATTGGTGAGCCAGTGGGGAATCGTGATTACTGCAACTTTCACTTATGATTTCATTGTTGGTCAGAACAATCATTCGGCTGAGCTTTGTCCTCGGAGTTTCAAGATAGATTCTTAAATGATTGTTAACTTGAAAACAAATCTCACTTGTCTGTCTTTATTAACATGGTTCGTGGTGTACTTGGTCAGTCTAATTATGTCCTTGCATTTTATTTTAACTTGAGAAGCATTTTCTCAGTGTTTAGAACACAACAGATAGCATAAATGATGGCATGCATCATCAAGATCATCTTATAATTTCTAGCCATTGTGATTGTTGCATTCCCTTTTTTGACAGTCAGCAGAAATTTCCACTCAACTGGGGTGAAAAGGATGGGAGGTGGGCATGCACATGGCCATGATGAACCTTACTACCTTCATGCGAAGCATATGTACAACTTGGATAGGATGAAAAACCAAGGGCTGAAGATGTCTCTTGCTGTTTTTACTGCCTTCAGCATTGGCGTCGCTGTGCCTGTCTATGCTGTCATTTTTCAGCAGAAAAAGACTGCTTCCGGTTAATTCTTAGTAAAGCCTTGTCACTGCAATAATGACTTCTTTGCCCAATGCCCAAGATAGCAGGCCTTTGCCTGCTGCTATCGTTTTAGCTGTTTTCCTCCTGAATATTGTGTCTTTTTGTTGCTGTAAGCTTTTAACATCTCATTGGTTGGAAGACCTTGAATAAGTTCTTTGATTTTGCCATGGTATTGATAATTCAGTACATACTCTTCCTGAGTAAATGTTTATTTTTGTTTTCTGCTCATGTGTCTGGGGAAAGGTCAACTTGTTCGTGCTTAGAGCTATGCTGAATGAAATGTGCCTGTGATATGGGGCCTCTGCATTTATACAGGGGATGCATGTAAGACCTGTCGAATTGAAAAAACTAAAAAGTGGAGAGCATTTTGCCGGTGGCATGTCAAATAGAATCAAGATTCATGCTTCTTGCTAACATACTAAGATTTGCTTGATGACTTTTTAATTTTACCTTACTGCATATTTACAGGGGATGCATGTGAAGACCTGTCGAATTGAAAAAGCTAAAAAGTGTAGAGCATTTTGCCAATGGCATGTCAAATAAAATCATGATTCATACTTCTTGCTAACATACTGAGATTTGCTTGATATGACTTTTTAATTTTACCTCACTTCACGTTAGCTAATTGTACATATCTTAAGACTTTAAAACTCTGAAGACCAAGGATTGCAGTTAGGTAAGTCAACCCTTGTCCAGTTTTAGTCTTGGACTTCTTGCCCAAACCTGAAGCAAAGCCAAATGCCGACCGCACCTTTGCTTTCGCTTGCAGGAATTTATCAAGATGACTATCGATGTCTATGGCCAAAACATTTGGTAAATGTGCGCTTTCTTTGGCCAGATTCTATTATTTTTTACGGTTGCCCATCCGCTTTGTATGCTTTTTTGATACTTCAAATTGTTGGGAGTGTTTTCCAACGGTAGACAATCGTTTATTGGGACAGTTAACAGGGGCAAGTTTGCGACGATATGTTTTATTGGGGATGGGGAACTGGAGAATCCATCCCCCATAGATATCCACAGCAACAAGAGACGGGTCGAAGTTTTTGCTGGGGTGGAAACTTCTTGTTGGACGTGAAGATGATGAAGGATCCACCTAGAGTTAACCGCTCAAATTGGACTTCACTTTGTCTTGGAGCGTCGTTCTGTTTATACTGCTGACAAAAAAAAATTCTCTCTTATTTGCTGTCCCTGAATCGGTTTTTATGTGATTCGACATCATAAACTCAACGAGCATGGAGTCTGAGTTGAATTGTGCTCACAGTTTCTGGAATTAGGGAGGGAGTAACGGTAGTGTGTCAAGGCACCGTTCTGGTTTCGTATTCATCTTTGGATTACTTGACAGTTTCGTTTCTCAAAGAAGGCCGGAAGGACCAACCTTGGCAACAAGTTGCAGCAAGTTCCATATCCTGTCGACCCGGCTTGACTTGATCTCGAGTCAACATCTCTGAAAGATGCCCCTCTAAGAACCGTATGCACGTCTGGATCGAAGGAGCAGCCATGTAATATTATAATGCAAGTGATGCGGATTTGACATGTAATTTCCGGTCCAGTGCTAGACATACTAAGACTAATCTGTTAAATTGATCTGTTAAAGCCCCTTTGATTAACAGGAATTTGGCCACCGGAAAGTATAAAAAAATGTAAAAGTAATTAGATTTAAATAATAATAATAATAATAATAATAATGCATTTGGCGGCACTTCCAAGTGAAACGTGTCTTTTTCATGGTTTGAGATTTACTGTTTAAATTACGGTACGTGAAATAAATAAATAAAATTAGCTGAGTGGTTACCATGGTAAAGTCTTCTCATTAGAAAGCTGTCAAATTCAGGCCTTGGTTAGCCATCCATATATCTACTTGTTTTTTTTCTATTTTATTCTCGATTATTGCCGTGCACAGCCAAAATTCCACATTTCTAAACCTACCTCAATGTTTAAACGAGTAACTCATACTCAACCTCTTGTATAAATATAAGAAAAAATCATTTGAAAAAGTTTATTCACAATAGAAAAAAGAATTCTTCTATAATCCAATTCTTTGTTCATAAATTTCAAAACACAAAATGCCGCGATTTCAATAAACTATGAATATGCTCCTGCTATTTTCAGTCTCCAAATGCCTTTTTAACTTACTAAATACTGATTTCAAGGATGTGGAAAAGGACGGTGAATTGTTTTTTTACCACAAAATGAAATTCTGGGAAAAAATATTTTTAAAATCAAACAGGCCCTAAAAATATATATTAGTTTAGAAGCTTCTTGATTTGTCGGTTGTAATTATACTTCTCGGATAAGCACAAGGGAGCAGCCGATCTCACGAGTCAAGAATTGTAGGTAGTCCAGCTTGGACGCATCATGTTTTCGCACCTTTAATATGCTTTTTGCTTAATATTTTAGTCATTTTTTGTTTTATAGCTTTAATTGCCTTCTTGCCTTTTTAATGATCAATCATTATATTATAATATATGTTATATTTATAATATGAATGATGGCTCAGTGTCATTGTCATTCTAGCTCAGGTTAAATGATCCCCCTTTTCGGAATTTTCTCCGTGCGCTACTCGTTCTTGGGATACAAAATGAATTTATGGATTGCCATAATTACCAAAATCAGGGATAAGCTCAATTCTCGTTTCAAGAATAAAGATAATTCGTGCAAGAAGTAAGGATAATAGCACAAATGGTCCATCAACTTTGCATCAAATATTTAATGTCATTTGTAAACCTTTAATTTGTGCAATTTGATCATTGCACTTCGACCCAATATGTAATATCATCTCTCAAATTTTAACTTATTCAATATAATTCATAAAATATTAATAGATATTCTATATAGTTCATATTTCATATTCAAGAGTACATAAGGCACATTGAACAAATTAAAATTTTATAGATAAAATTAAATATCAAATCAAAATTCATGGACTATATTGAACAAATTAATATTTCAATGATGACATTACAAATTTGACTAAAGTTCATGAATTATTTTTGTCACTTTTCCCATAAAATATGAAAGTACAAATATACAGTTGGGTTAGCATGGATTGAGGCGATAATTCCTTTTAAGAAAATGTATTATGCCACATCATGCACATACTTGTTTAATTAAGTCATTACAATCTCAAGAGTACAAACTTGTGTGACCATTCAGGGTACAGTGGGAATCATCACCTTGTCACCAAAGATGATCATTGAACGAGTCTATGCTAGACCGAGCCTGATGCTCGGGTGTAAAATCTAGTTAAAACCGGCTTGACGAGTAAACATCTTTATCCATACCCAAAATAAATTGCCCTATTGGCTAATCAAACATTTGTAAATCAACGCATCTATTTGAAGTTTTGTGATTGCCCGATTTCACAAACTACATTGCAATTAGAAAAGAATTACAACTTATTTATTCCACCCCTAGTATTTTGCCTACTTTGTAAAATGTTCGCAATTACAACGAATCATTTACAAAGACTTCGGAACTATTACCATAATTGATAGGATAACCATAAACCATGCCCTGATTATTGTAATTATTGAGATGATCCGATAAATATAAACTCGTCCATCAATTTAGTCAATGTGACGTTACATAATTACACGCATAATGTGTGCCAACTTTGAATTATGTCATGCCTCGTTCACGGGTCATGTCGAGTAAGCACGCGAAGATGATATGCATGAATCAAGACTTTTTGGCCCCATCGCCCCAGTCGCATTGGAAAACCTAACCGGATACGGCACTCTGAAAGATCGATGAAGAGTTTGAAGGCAAATCAAACATCGATTTCGCGCCGGAGGAGGTAAATTCTTTTGATGGATTGAACACGAGACTAAACAACGGAGGTTTTTCAGGCACCATGTCGAGTTTTCCAGCTTCATCGGAGGATATCAATAAATTATAGTCCCCACAATTTTTTTTTTCTTCCCATTTTCTTGGATGCAAAAAAAGAAAAAAACAAAGAAAATTGAATTTGGGAATATAGCGGGGCGGCGAATACAATTAATCTCCAGTAAATTAATTAAATAAAAAAAGAAGTTGACAAAGAAATTGAAAACGTGGCTCGTGACCGACCAATGAGAATCTTCACAAAGTCACGACGACCAATCATAAAAGCGCCTCTGCACTTCGGGGGGAGCCATGGCCCAATCCCGTTACGGCTGTCGAGTAAATTCCACAGAACTAACTGTCCTTTTTTACGAATAATTATGTTTCTCTTTTCTATTCCGGGTAAAAAAAGAAGTTAATTTCCCTAATCTCGAATCTTCGCCTTCCGATTATGCTTTTTATGGTCAAATGCAACTCGATTGAAGCTTTCTCGACACGTCTCGCGCCGACATCTTCCTGTTCTCACAGCTCGAAATGCTGAAGACATTCTCGACGGAATAGGACTCCTCGAATGATGATCATCTATTAACTCCTTAATTCATCACTGGCTTTGATTTCTAAAAGAAGTTATTGGAGAGAAAACTCGGGAGATTACTCGAGTAGATAATTATATAGAAAGGATCCATGACGATGCAAAATGATAGTACAAGTAATTTCTTTAACAGGATATGCCGAGGCACATGATTCCGATTGATCCAGACCATTAACACATATAATCTTCTACTTCTACATTACCCTCTCTTTTTTTTTTGCAGTTGATTCTATTTGTCAAACTACATACGGAAAAAAAAGTCGTAAGCAACGGCATAAAAAACTAAACTTTAGGCGCGCGATCCAACCTTCCTGGAGTGAAGGACGGGATGGATGGAAGGGGACAGGACAGGAGATGAGTTCGAGTTCTTGAGGCCTCGTTCGGGTCATGCGACCGGGAACCGGATTTACGCGAGGAATAATGTGGAGATGTCAATGCTGAAATGCCATGGATACATCAGAATATGTACCAAAGTTTTTCATGGTGCTTTCTCTCTCTCTCTCTTTCTCTTTCTCTTTCCTCTCGGGGAAGCCAGGTTCGAATTTGCCAGCTATTAAATAATCTGCTGTACGCCTTAATCTTCTCTCTCTCTCTGTGGAACCTGAAAACGATGTCGTCCGGTCGCTGTCCTCCATCTCCCCCCATTCATGGCCATAATTATAATCTGGTTATTGCCCTCTAATCATGACAAAAGAATGAAGCCAACCCTGCAAGCGATGAGAGAGAGAGAGAGAGAGAGAGAATTGGGGGGGATGAAAAGGCCAGTGCAGCCCAGCAAATGATCAGGTCGTGTTCGAGCGTTGCGAGGAGGGAGAAATGATTGGCATCGTCTCGAAGTGCTCGAAGCTCGAGACCAGGTTCCCACTTTTGGATCTGAGTATCGACACTATGAACCAGCGTCAAAAGAAGCAGATCCCAAGAAAAGAAAGGAAGAAGATGAAGTCGGTGGCGATGGTGATGATGATGAGGAGGAACCCAGAAAGAGAAAAGCGAAAAAAGAAAAGAAAAACAAAGACTGAAAGAAGGAGGAGGAAGAAGAAGGAGAAGGAAGAATATCATCATAACCCTAAGCTGAAGAAGCGTCATGGCTGGCTAAAATTCTAAGCAAGAATGATTACGACGAATCCTCATGAAAAATTACCAACACACACTTGACTTGATCAGTGGACAAAAGCAAAGATGAAAGAAAAAACCCAAGAAATTATATCCAAAACAAAACCCCAACTTCACAACTTAAATATGTACCTGCATCTTATTCGTTATCGTCGTCATCGTTATCATGAGTCAGTGTGATGACTGTGATGGTGATCGTCTTCACCGTCGCTACTACCGCCGCCACCGCCGCCGCCCGGAGCTTGGCCTTGCTTGTGGTGGTGATGCTGCTGCTCCAAATTCATCCCCAGATTGACCCTCCCGCTATTACTACCGCCGCTACCGTATCCACCTCCTCCTAGCCCTCCCATGATCCCCATGCTCGTCGTCTCCGTCATCCCTAGTCCCATTGGCTGCGGCACTATCATCGACCCTAGCTGCACCGGCGTCAACCTCCCCCCTCCCGGAAAGTTCACCCTTTGCATCGCCGCCCCTCCCGCCCCCGCCGGGAACGTCCACATCGAGGCCTCGTGCATCCCGGCCCCCGGCGCGGCCACGGAGGCTCCCCCTCCTCCGCCCCCACCGGCAGCATCCAAAACGTGCTCCCGCCGTTCGTGGTGGCCGGGGCCACCGCCCACATGGCGGGAGCCGGCACGACCCCCGACGACGACCGGGCCGAGTTGGGTTCTTGTTCTTGCATTCCGGACCTTCCGGATTTGTTACCGGCCTGCAAAGCCGTGGAGCCTGCGTCGGGGCTGCTCTGGTGGGACGAGTCTTTGAAGAGGTCTTCCCTGAACGTCTTCGTCATGTAGCTCTCTCCGGGATTATCGCTGTTCCCGCCGCCGCCTCCGCCGGCCTGGTCGGAGCCGAGGACCTGCGTGTACAATTGGTGGTGGAACCCGAGCGCGCCGGCGCCACCGGCGAGAAGGCGCCTGCCCACGTCGCCGCCGTCGCCGTAGAGGCTGAGGCCGCCGTGGAAGGAGAGCGGGGCGGACTTGGAAGGGGGGCGAGACGGTGGACCCGCTGCTGCGGATGGAGACGTTGAGGGTGGAGAAGTTGGCGGGGATGGTGCCGGTGCCGGTGGCGGCGATGATGGCGGGCTCGGCTTGCTGGAGGAGCCACTCGATGGTCTCGCCGTCGGACTTGTGGCCCAGCTCGCGGGTGAGCTGGAAGACGCGGGCGGCGCAGACGGCGGGCATCCGTATGCGGCGTCCGCGGCCATCGACTTTGGTGTGGCGGTCCTTGGTGGGCCGCTTGGCGATCTTGGTAATGGCGGTGGAGGTGGGGTTGGAGGCGGGGGAGGCAGAGTTGGGAGGGAGGGAGGAGGGGGGTTGGGGGCTTAGCGGGTTGGATAGAGATGGAGCCCATGAATGGGCCATGGAGGGTTGACCCGTGAGAGTGACCCGGCTCGGCGGCCGAATTGGAGGAGGAAGAGAGAGGGACCAGCTGCAGAGGAGCGGTGGGGGCGGAGTCGTGCTTCTTGTGGTGGTGGTCGGAGCCCGAATTGCTGCTGCTTTTGTTGGCGTTGCTCTGGGACTCCATTTGCTCCTCGTTCTTGGCAATTCAAACGCAATTTCTTATCATCATGCCCATCACCATCATCATCAAGAACTGGCTCACCAACAGGAACCCAAGCTCCAATCCCTGGGATACATGGTGGGGGCGATCCTGAGCTGCTGTCTGCTGCTGACTCGGGGACCTCCCTTGCCACTTCTTCTTCTTCTTCTTCTTCTTCTTCTTCTTCTTCTTCTTCTTCTTAGAGAGAGAGAGAGAATATTAAAGATTACAGGGGGGAGAGGGTGGACGATGCTGGGGGAGAAAACGAAAGAGGGATTGGGAAATCCAAAAGACAAGAGAGGCCAGTGGAAGTGCGTGGGGATCTTGTTTTTCTTTCTTGTTATTGACTGCTGTCTTCTCTGGTTCGTAGAGAGAGAAAGAGAGAGAAGAGTAGGTGGGGGGAGAAGAAGAAGGAGGAGGCTTTAGAGAGAGAAAGAGAGAGAGAGAGAGAGTATAGAGAGAGAGAATCGAGTGTGAGCTGGGTTTGGGTGTGTTGGGGTCCAACTGGTTGCAGGTGGGGGACCCTCTCAAATGGAGCGCCGGCCCCACTTCCCTACCCTCAGCATTTTAGGAATTTTTCCTCCATCCATAATATATATATATATGTCATGTAATGTATACATGTATGTATGTTATATTATACGTGTGTACGCATTAAATATGTAGGAACTCCATTTTATACAACAAACCCCGCCTCCAAATTATCGGTCAAAACCCATCATCTCATTTTCCCCAACGAATCACCCATTAGCAAAATCATAATCGGTATTATATTTAAATCATACAGTTAGCTCGCCAGCACATGACTCGGCGGTGTCTAGGAAAACACCTACGCGGACACATATTTACTTTTTCTACACGACAACATCAGATTGATCGCATAACTAAGTCGGTCTGTTTGTTATTTTTTTTGTTCATAAATTTTCTTTTTTAAAGCATGAGGATCGTACTTGCTTTTGGGGGGGGGCATTAATTTGGAAAAGAATTTCCCCCATCATTGGGTTCAAGGCTCTAATTATTTCGCTTCTTTTCTTTCTATTTTTTCCACGCTACTTGTCCCGTCGGAGAGGGCAAAACAGCGAAAGCAGTAGTAATTTCAATCGCGGGGAGGAGGTTTGGACTTTCGGGTGTGGAAAGTTGAAATCTCGAGAGGGAAAAGAGAAGAGGACAAGCCCCCTCCCCCCAAAAAAAAAAAAAAAACCATAAAAAGAAAGGGATAAGAAAATGACCCCCCAATTTCCCCTCTTTTTTTTATCTTTTATTTATTTTTTATCATCCAGAGAGAAAAAAAATATATTTGGGGGGAGTCATTTTCTTGTCCCTTTTTTGGCCTCTTTCGTCACTTTGTGCTCCCCCCATCCCTTCCTCTTCTCCTTCTTCCCTCGCTGCTCGCTGATTGATCCGCGGCCCCCTTGTTGATAAATGACGATGGTGATGACGCCTCTTCAGTCTACTGTACCCCGCCTCTCTCTCTATATATATATATCAATTATCCTCAAATTGGCATGAGTATGAGCTTAAATTGATTCGTCTAAGATCTCAACTAGGCCTCGACATCCTTTTAACCTAAAATACCCAGAGGATATTTCCTCCTTTTGGGAATAAAAGCATACGAAGAAAAATTGGAGGATTGAGATGTGTGAGCATCAATACGCAATCTTACCAACCTGGCGATAGTATATCTATTGGACAAGTGAGGTGGCCCTCAATAACGTCGCAAAACACTTGCTCCATAGTAAAGATAATTATAAACCACCAAAAATCCAAGAAGTATCCTTGGTGGATTCGTGCTAGGGTACTTCCTTTTGGGCTATACAACCATGCATGTGTTAAGTCTTATCTTGATATCTTAGGTGGCATTTTTTATATAGGCTCCAATTGTGTCCGATCAATGCTTTGAAAAGTGAATTATTCTAAATCAAATGTACTTAAAAATGCTTGAGAGCACCCAACCCTTTTTTTAATCTATGGGTGAAGAGAGCAAAAAGGAATTACACAAAGAGTGAATTATTCATAATTGTTCAAACACACAAAGAAAATATTCACATAAGACCTAAAATCTACACAAACCTAGGTTAATCACAGTCGTTAATCGCGCAAGTCTCGTGCAAGCCCTACAAAGGACCCGCGATTGCTAAAGATTGGACATGATGCGTGCTAGTAATTCAGCCTACCTGAAGTCCGAGAGCAGGCATCCTTGTGACTTCACCCACATCTCGTACTTCATACTTCTCTCCACATGAAATAGCAGAGTTGGAGCCAATTAACAAGTATTCATTGTTAAAAAGTTTAACTTAAAAATTGAAGCTAATAAATGAAAGCATGATTTACTATTTAAATATTATAACACTTCCCTTCACACTTGATATAGTATTTTTGCCAAATAATAATCATGAAAATTTAATTATAGAGGTAAATGGGATATAAAAAGATTCAAATTTCACATCTCCAATTCTAATATCTCGTAAGATTTTGATGAGATTACCATTAATTATATGACTCTAATGCTTTCCATCCACATCTAAGTCGGATTACGAATTGCATGTGGAATTTTGACTATGCATATTCAAACCTTTTACCACGTATTTTTGCGTAAAGAATCACAAGCTCCCATGCTATATTCGAAAATCAATTGAAAAATTCAAGTTATTAAATAATAATATAATTTGTTATTTAAAATAATTTAACGTCTCATCTCACGAAAGATGAAATCGAGTGCGCAATGAGTGCGAGGAATGATTGTGTTTTGTTAGGGGAGCGAGAGAGCGTGACGCTAAGTAGCAATGAATCGAGTGCGGACAAAAGAAGGGGGGGGAGGTACTCCTGCAGGATCAAAAAGGCAACGCAGCCCTCATAAATGCTCCCCTGCTTCTCATACGATATTCACCTCCCGCCCTCGCTCGCCTCAGGGTCCCCTACCACACTGTGTAGCCTCAGATTGGTCCACTCTCCCTCTCCTCCATCATTGAGCTACGGCCACTCATTTCTCTCCCCCTCCTGTCCTTCCTTCGACGTCACAGAAACTCACGAGTCAAAACCATCTCATTCCCTCGAACAAATGTATTATATTCATTTCTCTGCTCGTTCGCTAGTGTCCGCCCTCGATGTGGCATTTCATCGAACACCTTGCCGTCCGATCTCCTTGCTAAAATGGATGCCCATGACTCGGGCGCTAGCTCGTGGCGAGCTAAGATTCTTGAAAAATGTTTAGGAATTTCGCGACAAGAGAAAAGAAGTAGTGAAGTTAGAAATTCGCAGTTGCCGATGTGAATTGATCCCATTCGAAACATGGACGGGTACAACTCCGTGGCAGACATGTGACCATAAATGTGATTTCAATTCCAAGAATTGACCACATGTAAAAACAAAAACACACCCCCGCCTAAAGCAAACCCAGAATTTCATCCAGGAGTCAAACGAATATTGAAAAAAAAAATCACATGCGAGAGAGAGAGAGAGAGAGGTTGGTGGGACATGGGCAACATGGCAATGATGGTACACATTCAAAGCAGAAGCCAGACAGCTCAGATGAGCATCTAATGAAGGGAGACAGCTCATCCCCAACGCCAGCCCCACTCTCTCTCTCCCTCCCTCCCTTTCCCTTTTCCTTTTCCTTAAAAATTTCGCTTATCTCTTCTTCGCTTTTCGCCTTTCGTTTTCATCTCGGGGCCGAATTTTCAAATCGCAGCCTCCCTTCCCCAATAGAATACTGCACAAAATTTGTGCCAACCTCGCAGCAGCAGAGGCAAGAGGCAGAGGGTTCCTACTTATAGGCTGCTCACAAGGGGCATCGGCCAGTCAACTCCACCTTTGCTCCACTCGAAAAAAGCAAAGAAAGTTAAACTTTGTTATCTTTTTGCGAAACACGTTTGACAAAGTCCAAGTTGAGTCGCCCGAAAGCAAGAAACCCCACCTCAGATTTCTCATCACACGCACAACCCTTTTTTCCCTCACATCATCACTCTCTCTCTTTTTTTTTATGTTGGGGGGGATTAATTTATGTCTCAATTATTGGGAAAAGCCATGTTTTTCTTTTCTTTCTCTTCCGTCCTCTACGAGAGGGGCAAAAGGATAGGGATAGGTCGATTGATTGTCGTTGCTCAGGTCAAGCGGGAGAGAGCATAATGGAATAATTTCTCCTTTTCTTTTTCCTTCTTTTTCTTGATTTATAAAATTAAGACAGAGTATGTATGTCGTTCGGACATGGATGACCCCGTTTACGAGCCGAGACTTTTCATGTGGCGAAAGGTTCGTCAACTCCCTAAGATGAAAATGCAGATTTCTTCGACACGCCCTTAAACTTGACAGGTCTTGTACGGACCGTTCTGCCATCGCTTATGGACTCTTCTCTCTCTCTCTCTCTCTCTCTCTCTCTCTCTCTCTCGTGACCCACATTCCCTTTTGTTGAGGTGGGTTTCTGTAAAATTAATGTTGGATCTCTCTTTCGCTTTGTCAATGCCTGATGTTTGGAATCTTGGAGGAAATTTCCTATCTTGAAGATTCATCCAATACGTAGAGAAATCCATTGAAGGTTCAAGCTGTTTCAAAGTCCACTATTAACGTATCTATACGGCTATGTAAGATACGTTAAGCTCGCTTGCGCTCTATCTTAGTTGGGTCTGGCTCACTAGCTGTGTTCACGTATCTAATTCAACTTATGATTCGGATCTAGTCATGTCAACGCAAATTTTTAAGTTGTTGCATAACACGTTTTAAATGAAATATTTTAAGTTCGAGTATATTCATCTCACTTTGGATTTTGCCAAACATTTGGTTCATGAAAGTCGAATTTTGTCAAAGACCAACAGCCCCACGGCACGGCAGTCCCATGGCAAGCCAATTATAAGTGACCCCTATTCTTAAAACCATCGACATCAAACTAATGACAAAACTTAACATGACAGCTAGGCTTGACGGGTCTTGTTAAGCCCCCAATCAGGCTTGAAGGTGAAATCATGAGACCATATGAGAAATCTCAAGCACTTAAGAATACTTTACAAAAAATAAAAAAGGGCAAAAGAGAAATTTACAATATAGCAAACTTTTTTTTTTTGAACGTATAATTTATACAAACCTGATCGAACATAAAAAAACCGAGGATACCATTTCTAAATAAAATACCGGCAGCTTTGACATATTATAGTGAGTGGTAAAAAAAGCGCCTTTTTGGGCATGGATGTTCCAAAATCTTGCCCTAAGTTCTACATCATGTTAGCAAAACTAAGAATCACTCGCAAGATAGAAAGCACAGCTCATAATGCAGGCAAACATTTATAAAACTGCACAAGTACCGGAATGTTTTTCTTTTTATTCAGCAAGCTTGATGCAATATAGCAGTTGCTATTGTACACAAAACCAAACTTTCAGAAGAGTTTAAAACAAACCTACAAGATGCAAATCACCAAAAGAATATTGTCGTAAGAACAAGCTAATTTCACTTGTGTTCTCTTTATGATTCTCTGCTCTTTTTTCTACTGTCGGGATTTACTCAGCAAGTCCAAGAAGAAGATCTCTTAAGCATTGGCTTCATCTGTCTGTCCTCTTCCAGGGAAATCATTCCCAAGTGTGAAGGATCCTCCAGCATCATCTTCGCCACCAAATATCCCGCTATAGACCATGTTTGGTACTTTCTTGCCTGCTTGCCAACATATCTACCCAGTTTACCATCATAATATTCTGGCCAGCTGTCCTTCAACAAACGGGTCTCGGCCAGATCAATTAATCGTCTCGCAATTTGTGGCCGCCCCGTCTTGATGCAAGCAGCCGTTAACAACCACAAAAGCACTGCATTGGTTATTATGGAGCATCAGTAATACCAAAAGTTAGTTGAGTTAGAAACACAAGCCATGAATGAGATATAGCTTGGGAAAAAGATTTGAGAGAAGAAACAGGACTTGGATCACTGCTTTCATTAAAATGCCTAAAATTGAATCGTGCTCAAAGATAATAACTGAAATAATCAGTCTCAAGGTTATTGTGGAGATCCTAAAGCCATCCCTTTCACACTACAAGAGTTCTTACTGTGGGGAAACCTGATATAAAGGAGCTGTCTATTTACCAGTTGAAAGTTCTTTAGAAAAAAATCCTAGACCCTTGGCTTGTTCGTACACTAGACCTGGACCCAATACATATTAGCAGCTGCAGCAGGAAGTAAATTGGATTCAAAGAGGTATGGTGGACCCTTTCGAATTCATCAGTTATTTAGAGACCTACCTATCTTTGAAGATGATTGAGCTTAATGTGCACTTATATACAAAGGTATCAGCTAATTGCAGTGACAAAAGTTGGGAAGATTAAGATATGTCATTCTCATATCATTCAGATCAATATCTACATGCCCCCCAAATGATCTACACTGTCTGTAAGCAGGAAATAAATGCAAGCAGCAGATGCATACCATATCCTTTGTCCATGATTTCCAAATACTTGCTTGTACGTGCATTGATTAATATCAAGCAACAGAAATCACAAGCACAGGCGATAAAAGTCAACCTTGCGGAATCATGCATATAGATAACATCATGACTAGCCCAGCTTAAAGCATGCGTGTGGGCATAAAGTCAATCACCAAGGCTTCAGGTCAAGATGAAGCAGCTATCTGAATTTCAACCACACTAGCTTTGACTTTGCTCTCTGCCAAGGCAAGTAGGTGCAAATGTGGTTTCATTTGCTTAGTTATTCTTTTAAGTAACATAAACAATTTATCTTGTTTCAAGTAACTGGTGCCTCTAGAATTGCAGTCGATTTTTGCTTTGCCTCCATGAAGGCTTTATCATATGAAAGCCGAGTTTTATGATTAGAGATCTCTAATGAAAACATTCAAAGTCCACGAAATGATCAGACACCCAGTTTCCACACACAATTAAAGAAGAGGGAAGGAGCATCCTTTGCATGCCCAAGGTTTGTGGCTTTACTATTAAACTTTACTTCTTGAACCCTTTTTAATCTCAGTCTTTGCCAAACTCAGACCTCATAAAAGCAATTACCCAATTAAGAAAACAGAACTATTAGGAAACATATCCTCCCCCTTCCTTTCTCCCTTTCCAAAAGCTCTAATGTTATCGTGTCTGTAACAGCCATTCATAGATCCATTCATTTGATAGTCGAATACCAACTAAAATCAGGTGTTTTCAATTGAAAGACCATAGACCCAATTAACTATATATAAGAAGGTATCCCAAATGATAGATCTGAATAACTTGAGGGAATATATCAGAAAAGAAAAGGAACAAACCTGGCCAAGATCCTCCATTGTGATAACTCCATCTGGTATTTTTAGGATCACATCCAGTAACTATCCGCCATTCATGACCTTCCAGAGCAGGATAACTTATTTTTAGAGGCATTTCCCCTACCAACTCCTCCCAGCGAGCTTCTATAAGATCCATAATAGCCATGGATTGCTCCGGAGTAGCAAGTGATGCCAATATTGCTACACAATTACCCAAAGCAAACCATCTGAAATCCATCCTTGCAGGACTGACATTGCCAATGAAGTAACCACCACGTGTTGGCATGAAATCAAATACCCAGTCCGGAATTGAATCAGGAATAACATTAAACTTATTTACTGCAGTATGCGAATATTCCTCAGTTTTATATCGGTATATGTCATTTAGTTGTTGGAAATCAAGCCAGAAATAACTTCGCATGTGATAGCTTAAGGCGTGTAAGCGTTTGACAATTCTCTCGATGCATTCTTTTCCTTCTGCATCATGTTTTAGCATTGCCAAAGCACATCTCAGAGCCATAAAGAAAAGTGCCTGAATTTCAATTGGGTAGCCATAGATGCCCTGTAAATCAGTTCAACGATAGAGGATGTCAATTCCAACCTTCAAGAAAATATAAAGTGAGCGGGAGCCATCTACAGTATGTGGAAAGAGTATAAAGTCAAAAGACAAACTGAAAACACATCCATCTACAATGTTAATAAGTTCTTTCCAAGAACTAATGGAAAAATGATTTTAGTTACTAATAAAGGGAAAGGGAAATCAGATGCATCATCTCATTCTCTTGGCATGAAACAAAACTAGTGAAAGTAAAGATTAATCATCTCATTCAATTCGCAGTTGTTAAAATACAAAAATGAATAATTATAGCTGTTAAAGATGCTAAATTGATTATCGGAGACACGCGTAATACTCTTAAAGGACTGAATGGATAAAGGAACTCCATGAATCAATAAGTTTGGATGGTCACCTTCATTCTCAATACACTCAACTAAGACCTAAAGAAAAGATAAGGTCAAATTTCAACATATTTGTTTTGACCCCGTGTTTCATAACCCTTCGACAAAGTAAAAACGACAACAAATAAAAAGCTTGTTGGATAAAAGAAGATAAAGTCTAGTTTGAATAACATTATTCATCATCCTCGTCAATTTCCTTGCGTAATTGAGAGAAGAGGGAATTCGACAATGACCAGAGCTAATTATCACTGAAAAGGTAATAATTGTGACTCTAAGCAATGTTTGTCAGATCAGGCAGAGGTTAAAGATTCCCTTCATTTACTTCCATAAATCTCATTCACAAGCTGACAGAATCCTAACAATCAAATTGAAACTCGAAAGAGTTCATTTAGGCTGATCAGCCAACTTAAATTTTTAATAAATGTGTGAAAAATACCTTGTTGGCTACTGGTTCACTACACTCATAATTACAGAGAGGTGGAATGATAGGTAATAAGGGATAGTGAAG
This sequence comes from Angophora floribunda, assembly GCA_014182895.1. Taxonomy (NCBI): domain Eukaryota; kingdom Viridiplantae; phylum Streptophyta; class Magnoliopsida; order Myrtales; family Myrtaceae; genus Angophora; species Angophora floribunda. Next base: position 24,015,150 of record CM024710.1, read on the forward strand.
TTAGATTCAGCCAAAATAGCATCACCATCTACTTACCATTATGACTTGCAATGCACAAAATAGTTATCGAGAAAGAGATTCACTCACCATTCTCCGATCAACCATTGAGCAACCATCAGCACAAAGTAAAGTAGGAAAAGTATCAAAACCCTCAGACAGGCAAAGAGAACATATAAGCCTCATCCCCTTCTGACACTCTGGTGTCTCTGCCAAAGACAGATCTCCTGTGGACTTTGTATATGCACGAAGCAGGATAATCCACCAAAATCCAGAGTCAACTGGTGCAACCCTTCCAATTGCACTCTCACCAAAATCTGCCATAAGAGTATCTGTTTTTCGAATAGGATCATGCAAGACTTTGAAGCTAGCTGGCATTGCCCCTTCCCCAAGCTTGAATCTATCTATTCTTTTCTCCCATCCTTGAAGATGTAAAGTCTTCAAGAGAAAATTCTTGACAATATCTGGCTCCCCATTCATTAGAAAAGCCAGTGCACTGGGGACAAAATCCCGAACAAACACCTAGACAAGAACAATGACGAAAGGAAAGTTTCAAAGATTAAACTCCACTGTATCACCAACCAAGTTGCAAGGGCAGTCAAGTTTATCACAATCACCTCTGAACAAATCCAACAAATACTGCACATGATTATTGAAATCTCATCTAGACACTTTCTCAACTCTGAACTTACCCCTAATCAATATCACCACTACATCATTCTAACCAATTATATGAATTCCTAGAAAGCAAAGGCAATTAAGACTCTTCCTCATTTTATCAAATTCAAATGTCACAAGCTACGATATTTTTAATCATCCAGTTCCTATGGTTGAACTTTAGCATGTAGTTTAAGCATTTCTGATCCTATTTTACGAGATATTTTATACAAACAGTAGAATCTGACTCAATACTGAACAGCCTTCATTGTTTGGTCCATTACTACATACCTGATCATAGTTCAAAACTTCCTCAGAAGCATGGTCAACAGCAGCGATTGTCCCCACCGGTTGATCACGGAAATACACCAGAGACTTTCTTAAAGCCTCCCAGGCATCAGCCACCATAGGATGTGGTTCAAAAGAGTTGCGGGTAGATGATGCTGGGGTGTCAAACCCCGACCTTCTCCCAGGTGAATACGTGCTCTCCAGGTTATCCAACCCAACCCTCGTGAGTCCAATCGAGAGCTCGCTAAGGGACCTCTCATCGAAAGATCTCTGCCGCTCGATGTTAAGCCTCGGCTTGTCAAGAAGACGGGAGAAATCTTCGTCAAGCATCTCATTGATCGAGCAATGCGAGCTAACATTGCGCATTCCCATCCCATCCATGTCTTCTCCTTCTCCTCACTACGCGCTCCTTGCAACCCACAGAGAGTGGAGGAGGACTCTGTCAACGAATAAGATCATAGCAGAAGATCAGTTCAAAACGGAAGGATGCCTGATAAAGTCAATCTTTTTGGGATGCAAGACAACAGTAAAGCCTATTTTTAACCACAATTAGCTGGTGATCACGCTTTTCAAACCGATCAGCCACATTTTTTTTACTATTTAGGAACATTGTCGTCAGCAGGAGTGTCGTAGACAGAGCCCATCAGCAAGAACCAGCATGCGCATTCCTAATCCTCCTACCGTCTACATACAAAGACATCACCAAACGTCGAGGAAAGACGCGCCGCATTCTCGACGACGATTTCCAAAAATGCCAAAAAAAGAAAAAACAATCTAAGCAAAAACGGCAACACGCGCGGCGTCGGAAAGCAAGATCCGCCTCAGAAAAAACAAAGCCCAGAGAGGCTTCGAGCGCCGAAAGGATCAGCTGAAATTCGCGGGCTTTGACCAGTCGGTAAAGCTAAATTAAGAAAAGGCCAGATCTGCATCCCGCTAATGCACATTCAATCGAGACGACGACGACGGCCCAAAGGTAAAAACGACGGCGGCGGCGACACCGCACTCGAGGACTCCGAGAAAGCGAAAGGGCGGCGAGAGGGGGACGCGAACCTCGAAGGGGGACGTCGCCGGAGCGCCGGGGGGAGAGAGGGGCGAGAGGGATCCTCCGGCGGCCGGTCGCCGGCGCTTTCTCCGCGGAGAGGAGGGAGGGGGAGGGGGAGAGGGAGATTGGGAGGGAAGAGAGAGAAGGAGGGGAAAAAGAGGCATGGCTTGGCGAGCTGCGATTTATAGCGAAGTCGAGAAGAGAGAGAGGGAGATATCTTGATTTCGATTATTTTTGGGGACATTTTTAAATGAAAGAAGAAATTTATTTATGTAAGAAAGTTACCGGGAATAGCCGGTGGAGTGGGGACACGAGTGGGGGCGGGGAGAATAAAAAAATAGAAATAAATGAATAAATAGATAAAATAGGGCAGTCCACGTGGATAATAAGGACGCGGGAGTCTGAGAGAGTCTGACTTTGGGAGATTGGGGACTTCTCTCCCCAGTCACTGCCAACTTGGGGCTCTAATCTTTTGAAAAAAAATTAATTTTTTTTTCCTTTTATCCCTTTTTTTTAGCCCTTTTAAAAAAAATCATTAATTTATTGGGGGGTAGGTAGGTGGGTGGGCGGAGGGCAGCGTTCACCAGTCACCGGTAACTACCGTTCTCTGTATTTACTTGATTCCCTCCCGTTTTCTTGGCGGGGGGCTGCTCCGGTGAGTGAAGAAAGACGAAATATCGAAAATCGTTAAAAAAAATTATATTTCTTTTATGGAAATAATTATCGGCCATTTTTAATTTCTACCCGCGATATTAATCCTCCACTAGATATACATTCCCCCCTTTTTCTTTTTCTTTTGGGGAAAGTGGAGAAGCGGAGGATAAAAATTGTGGAGTTTCCTTTTGTGTTGGATTTATCACAAACGAAATCATAGAAGGGATTTTAAATTTTTCCGCATGGCAGTGAGAATTTTTAATTGCAGTCTCCGCCCAAATTGTAAGATCATGGAATAAAGTTCCCAAAAATTTAGGTAGAAAGGAATTTCAGATTCTGATGACAAAAGGGAATATTCTATCCTATCCATAAATATTTTGGTCTGAATTGGATTTTTGGGTGCGAAAAGCATTCACATCCCAAGGTCAGGAATGGCGTGATATAGGTTTTCTTATGCAGGAAATCTAACGAAGCATATCCCAAAAGTCAAAATTACCTTATTCTTTTTTAAATTCCTTTTATTGCATTTTTGCTTTTCAGATTGTGCCTTGTGTACCGGCCAAAAAGAAAAATTCGTGCCTTACGTTATTTGAATAAGATTCCTTCACGGCTCGATTCTATTACCTTAGAAAAACCACGTGAAGATTGAGGGGCAATCGATGAATGAATCGTGTCCATACGGAATCTACAATGACATTTACTATCATGACTCGAATTATTATGATTTGATAATTGAAATTATGTTTTCTGCAGTTGCTCTTTAGTTGGGAGCATCCATGGTGTTTTGTTTCTAAAAATGAGTTGCTCCAATTTGGAAACCTTGGCTCAAGACAAATGAAATCAATGGATTTTGATTAAAACAATTTTACCCTGACTTCGATTGTAATTTATCAAATTCACAGCGTCAAGATCATAATCTAATTAGCCCCCATTTAGATTCGAACCGGATGGGTTCGACATGAGAATAAGCCAACCTAACTCCATTTGATCATTAAACCAGTGTAGATATCTGCCCTTAATGAGCTTCTTATGAGCATTTTACAAGACACCCCTCTCTCGCATCCTGCCAACCATGATACGCTATTTCCATAAATAAAGGCCATCGGCATTTCCGTACTACACACGTATCATTATGAACAACAGCTCATAATTAACCATTGGCATCTAGTGCCAGCTGAATTCTCTAATGAACAGATTGCTTATTCAAATCCACGCCGCAACGCGCATTTACGTCATTTGGTTGGGAAAACACTAATCTTCTCCGGACCTTCCTCAAGTACGTATTGACTAAGCCTGATGTATGATCTTGAGCAATTTTTAATTTAATATTATAACATTGATTGAATCGGAGCTTCTTTCACTACCAAAATTTCCCTTACTAAAGAATTGTGCTTGCTTGTTTTCCCTGCATAAAAGAATGCAGATGCGACAGCAAGCATTACATTCTGAGTTCACGGGCGTCGCTTTGCTGAACTGAATTTCGCAGGGACAAAAGATCTCCCACGAGATCATGGACAGAAATGACGCAAACAGCCAAGTCACACAGGGAAAGAAGAAACATAAATTATTATGGTAATAACAGACCGTGGCTAAAAATTTCTGATTTTTTAATAAAATGTGCTAACTTCAACCATTCCATGTCAAGAGAATCAAAGTGCCGCCCATGGCAAGATGTTACAAAATTAAAATAGTGAAAAGTGATAAATCACTTCAAACATGCTCTTAATCGGTATCTTGCTGGATTCGGCTGGTGGGCTTGACAATACAGTCTTGAGTTGGCCCCTCTCGAGGGAAAGAATGGATCTTATGTCTATAATTCATAATTGCTCTCTTATTTTTTTGCCACTTGAGTATCTTAATTTATGTTTGTCAGATTTTCAGCCTACTTAACTCCTTGGAGCCGAATGTTATATTTTGTGGAATTTATTTACATCGAGAAAACCGAAAGGTTAGCTTTATTAATGGAAAAATAATAATGAAAAGCGACAAATTTGGAATCATTGGATGATACACTTATTTACACAAACTTACATGGGGATGTATCTTGTGTCTACGTTTACCTAAATTACGTGCTTACGTACATTGTTGCATTGCTTTATTTTCATGACAATAAACTACGAGTCAAACGAGGGTAGTTGCATTATTTAATAATTTGTTGACATTAGGCCATAAGCATGATCAATGACACGAGGGGAGAAAAACCCAATTGACTTCCTTAAGGTCTAAAATGGAATTGATTGGTAGTTTAATTAGGCGTCCAAGTCAGATACACGATTGCATGTTTTTGATAAGGTCACGATTCGGAGTCATCCGAAGATTTCTTGTGCAAATGCACTTCTCACATTTCCTAAGCTAAATATGCGCCACTCAGTTTATAAACTGTAGCGTTGCTTTCACAATTGAGCTTAGGGATAATGACTCAAGTAATCACTAAACTTTGACCCGATATAAAACGTGATCCCTAAACTTATGTATTGAAAGAAGAATGCATAACACTATTTGTTGTAACTTGAAACTCAATAAATATGAGAAAGCGACGATAAGAATAAATAATAATTGAAGGTGAGATATTACTAACCGAATATCCTTAATGTGAGATATTACTAACCGAATAAATAATAATTGAATGCTAAGCAGCTTCACAAACCTTGCCTCCTAAAATGTTGCACCTTGAACTTGTTTGTACCAACATTACGCGAATATGCACACTTAGATAAACATAAAGAGAAAATGTAGGTGTTTTGGCTTCTTCTTGGAATGAAGAATTGGAAGTCTATTTATAGTCTTAGAACTCATATACAACAAGCAATGCATCAGCCATTAATTAAATAGTTATAATAATCTAGGAGATACATTAATTAAATAAATATACATGATTTTTTTTGGTCGAAAGTGATATATGAATTAAATAGATACATAAATTCAAAAAACACATAAACTTGAGAAATGCATGAATTAATGAGATACATGAATAGAAACAACCGCATGTCATTTTGCTTTCCTTCATTGATCCATTAACCTGCCATAATTATAACAAACGTAGTCTTTGAATTTTTTGTGCATGCTTAAATTAATCCTTATATTATTTAAAATGGTCGATGCCATATTTCCATTGATTCAAATTCATAAACTAGATTGAATTTTGCCAAAAATGACAGACATTAAATCATTTATAACAGTTTGAAAGCATCCTGGGGGCTTTCTGGGAACACATAATCATTCTCTACTCAAATAGTTACCCTGGCACCTTGTCACAGGTTGAGAAAGGTCCTATTTATTAAGAGTGGTGACAAAGGGGCATCACCACCCACTAACAGGTCATAGTGATGATACTGGAATGCAAAGTTAGTAACCAGTAGCATATATAATGTGAATGGGTGCACATACATAAGAGAGTAACTCATAAATGTGGTGCCAAGGGAATCCTAACTCTTCATAGAAGTAAATACACCCGTCTAAATGTGTGGCGCTAATGTTACGTGACACCAAAGGGCACCCAACTGGCCCGAAATGGCAGAGGCTGAGAATTATAAACCACTTAAAGCAGCGAGAAATCATGGAAAATAGGCTATTGTAGACTTTTTAAAAGAGGACATCTTCTTGTTTTTCTTTTGTATTTAGGTATTTTTCATGTGGATCATGAAAACATCTTACTTCACTGGCTAAAAGTGCTGACTGCTGAAGCAATTGCCAAAAAAACTAGCAGATACCTATTATTCCCAAAAAGCAGCCTTTGAAATTATGAAGTTCACGCATTATTGTTTTCAATTGTGATAATAAACCTTTTTTTTTAAATGTCAAATCAGCAATCCTAAACTTGAAGATTTATTAGGTACATCATCATAGAGTTATCCCCTGCAAATAATAATGCCCAATGACTAAATAATCAAAAAATACAGTCTCAATCCCAGTACCTTAACAATCAATAGAACCACAAATGATAAAGACCTCGATTAGTCGATGTTCCTACTGATTGTAGAAACAAAACTTCATAAGTAATAACAAGAGTACTGCATTTTCTAAAATTCGCACTCCAAAGAACCAGAAACCCCCAATCAAACAAAGAAAAAAACGCGTTTTATGGGAAGGCAAAAGTAAGAACTTGAACTGGATACAACTAAACATGTCATTGGAGAAAATATCTCAAAAGAAACACAAAAACATGCTTTTACAAGATTAGTACCGCAAAAGAACTCAAACGCTTATCGAAGCGAACGCCCTGCTGCACTAGCAAATACACCAACCTTATCACGGACCCAGCCACCAGCAACCCGCAGCTGGGTAGGGAGATCAACATGGCGAACAGTGGCGAGAAGCCGATCAAAGATCATCTTCTCCTTCTCCGTCAAATCGATCTTCTCCTTCACTCGCACCACTGGCGAATTCGTCGACATGGATTTGCTACTCAAGAGCCCCCCCTGTTTTAGTTGGGTTCCGACCCTTAAGAAGACTCTGAACGCTTCCTAAAGCAAGAGAATCGCCACTACGGACGATGCTTCTAAGAAAAAGACCTGAACTGTTGCCGTTCGATAAAAAAATATTACAAAACATCTCAAATCGATACAATTAATTTATTCTAAATTGATTTTTCGAAAGTTTCGAACTTATATATTTAAAATAAATTTATCTCGAACTAATATTTTATCACTAAAAATCTCAAATTGATATATTTGTGGTAAATTTACTCTTCGTTAATTTACATTAAATTGAATCAATATCACGAAAAAATATAAATTAATACTTATGTGATAAAATGAGGGTAAAATCCTAAATTGATGCACCTCTAGCAAATGGAGGGGTACACGCGCATTCAAATTATGTATCTATCCATCTTTCGATCATTTGAGAACAAATAGTGAAGAGTGTCCAGGAGGATTTTTTTTTTTTTTTTTTTTTGCAGTACGTATGCATGTCCTTGTAACTTCTAAAGAGTCATTTAAATCAATTTAATGGCTTTATTAGAACATTGTGGAGTTAAAATGACGTAGCTTAATTTTGTTAATTCTAATAGTAATTTCTTATTTGATATCTGCAGGTATTTTCCGCGTTAAAGACACTATGAATATTCTCAACAATTTTCCTAATTTGCATCAACTTTTTAAAATGTTAAAAAAGATAATTTTTGATTGCTAGTTTTTTGTCTATTCTTTTAAACTTTCCTTGTTAACTTTTTTTTCAACCTTCTTCGAGGTCTGATGAAAAGTTACTTGTTAGAAAGTCATTGCCAAAACATGTTTAGCTCTCTATATGTAACTCCACGTATCGTTGGATGACTAAATATCCAAGTTACCAATTTTTATTTTTATTTTTTTGCATTCTTGTCTATATAATTTTTCAAAAATTTTCTGAAATAATATCTTTGATTATTTATCAACGTATTAATTTTGCACAATGCCCGAATGTCCATTTAGTTTAATTTAATGAAGGTCTTATTACGTCAACTTAATTGATGAAGTCATGTTGATCTTGATGGAGCACGCGGTCTTACTATGGTTCATTGATTATATCAAGTACATCACATCAAGATGGTCGTGCCGAGCGCAAGCGTAGGCACATTTTACATTCTAGTCAGGTTATGTTTGTGTTGGCATCTTATGGTAGACAATTTTAGGTTAAAGCTGCCCTCGCCCGTGTACGTTATTAATCATCTTCCTTCACTGGTCAAGAGGAGCAAATCTACTCTCGAACTCTTCCACGGCGCTCCCCTCGGGTCATCCTCCTCTTGAAATTATTGGTTGCGCGTCTTTGCCCTTCTTCGACCTTGGGAACGCACCAACTTGAGTCTTGTGCATGCCTTTGTTGTTTCATTGGATCTAGTATTGAACGTGAGGGATATAGATGTTAGAATCTTTCTTTTTTAACTCATTGCATTTTTACGAATTCAATTCAATTAAATCTTAAAACTTTTGACATTTTGCCAACCGAGTCTATCCGGCTAATTTTGATCAAAAATCACTAACATGGCGTTGGCCATCCTATGTGACACGATCAACACTACCGTTAACAATTTTTAGTAATATTTTAATATTTTCTTTCTTTTCTCTCTCTTTTTTTTCTTCCCCTATTCCTCTAACTAGTTACTAACCTCGACAGATCGCCAAAGGCAAGTGCAAGCACGGTCGACCTTTAAGATTAATCTACTAAATAATAACGACTCGCCGGATCATCAGCTCGCACTAATCGAACATCGCTGTCGCATGGAGTTGTCCAAAAGGAGGAACGAGATGTCGCGGGCGCAAACAAATGCGAGATCCTTCGAAAGAAACGGATGAACTGCTCCCCATCCCCCACCATAAAAATCAAGAGTTAGGTTTTTAATTCATACTTCCTCGTGGAAAATGTGTTCGATAAAGATCGAAATTTGACGGAATTAGGTCCCAAATCTAGTTTAGCTGAAAAGCACCCTCGAGTCCCTATTGTCCGAAAATTGAGCACGTCTTCTTGGAAAAATACAATTTAGGGGAAAATATCTTCCGGGTCAAATTCAACTTGGCCAATGAAAAAGAAATGACAAAAATATAAAAGATTTAAATAAAAAAGTTTGATCTACTAACTTCCCATTAAAAAAATAGTGAAAACCACCTCGGGTGAAATTCTTAAATTAACTTTTTCCTTTATTCCCCTCTTTTCAATTTCTACATTTTGAATAAAATGTAATGAAATGTCCATTTCAGTGGTCGGGTTTCTAGAAAAGAATCTACAGAGCGATCTAAAAAAAGGAAAATGATGTTAATAATATAATTTCTATTTACGGTCGAAGCTATAAATTTCATCATTGATTTATGTAACGAATTGCACACTAGCGCATGCAGAAAAACCAGTAATGTATAGAGAAAAACGAAATTGATCTAAAAACATCGTATAGAAAGTGAGGTAATCTATATGTGCTGGAAACACAAGCTTGGATTTCTGGCAGAGAATGAATTTCTAAATAGCATATGGGAACTCTAGATGCAATCATGCACCAGTAGATGCCGACCATATATTGATCTTTTTCCAGAACCCCTTTTAAGAAAATAATTAATAAATGAAATTACCAAGCAAAAAATAATTTACATTGACTTCTCGGGGGAATTCGTGCAGCATAATCTTTAGGACAATTTTTTTTAATCTTTAATGTCATTCTTTCCAAAATTTGGAAATTAATTCATAAAAAAATTAATGATATTCATGAAAAGAAAAACTTTATATTAAGGGGTTGTATTAAGGGGTTGCCGGCTCTTTTTTTATATTTTTATTATTTTGACATGGGTTGCCGGCTTTTTTTCTTTTTCGGCATGCTAGTTGACTATATATTAATTTATGTATGCATGCATGATCTTTACCAAGGAACAGTGCGAACAGGTGGGTATTTGCCTTGTGGGTCATAAAGTAGGTACGCTTTTTGTATAGCTAACGTGCCCAAATGGGACTAATCAAAGCATTGGGTTAGAGTGCCCCATCGTTGTCAAGATCTAAACATTTGAGTTTATATGCCAAAAAATTCTATACTCTTCACACAATAATTTGGCCTCCTATCATCATCATCATCATTATTATGTAATTTTCTATTTCATTCATATTATCTACATAATCCGATGCTTTTTTTCTAGCTAATTTCTTGATAAATATAGGTAACGCGAAAGAAATTATGGAAAAAAAAGAGACATTAGAAAGGGCATGGAAAGGTGGGAAATACCCTCTCCTTTTCTTTTTCTTTTTTGGCTTTGATTGTACTCAAACATGGCGTGCTCCACGCGACTTCCTTGCTGGTGGGTACTTTATTGAATTTTGGATTTCTATTTTTTATTTTTATTTTTAGGCTTCGTATGATGTTTGACCAAGATAGCTTGGTGGCTCCCCAATATCGTGCACCGGACAGGGGATTTTTTGTCTTTTATTATTATCATTATCATTATTATATTTTTGTACAAAACTTTAGAAGAGCAAAGGGCAAGCAAGAGCTTGGAGCACGCATGCGTTGCTGCCGCTTCGCGGGGTCAAACCTTCTGTTTTTTTTTCTGGATCCAAGTGGACCGGAATCGGCCCCCGGGCCAGAATTGGCGAAAGGTCAACGATGCCGACGGCCGGGGCTTTTTTTTTTTTTTTCTAATCGATTTCCACAGATGGTAAGAGGGATGGGTTATCGGATCTGATGTTGACGGGTCATCGATCGGGGCTCCGTCCGCGGCCCAGCTTATCTTGCTTTTTTTGTTTTGCCGGGGCGTGGCGTGGCGTTTATCATATCCGAAGAAAAGAAAGCCCTCCTTTCCTTGTCATATGCTGCCGTGGATCACGCACGGGATGGCGATTTCGATCGGCACGAAAATGCATTTAACCTCCCGAAATGCACGTGCTTCATTCTTTATCAGAGTGCCGATCCTCCTCCCTCATGTCGTGCATCGCAGGCCGTAGCGACCGGGGAGAGAGTCCTCGGCGTGTGCTCGTCACGGAACGCAGTGATCAGCCACCGATCATTTGGAGACAGATCAATTCTTAGGGAGGGATGGGATGGATCGTGCTTATAGCTGTAGGGCTGTACTCTGTTGTTTGCTTTCTGGGATTTGGTTTATTCTGCAGTTTTGCTTGGTTTTGGAAGCCTTCTCTGTTGCCTCTCCTATGTGGTTTCGTCAAGTGAACGTCCTTCGACCAAACCAATGGAATAAAATAGGGATATGTTCAGTAGAAGTCCTAAAACTTGTCAGGATAGTGCAATTGAGTCCTAAAACTTACAAAAAGTGCATTGAGTCACCCTAAAACTCATCGTATTGGTTCATTTGAGTCATTCCGTTAACACTGTCAATTTAGACTAACGAAAATGCTGACGTGGCATTTTAATTTTTAATTTTATTTTCCACGTGGAATTTTGCGAGGACTCCTTCAGTCGCTGCCGCCGCCCACGCCGGAAGGGCTGGGGCCGGCCCTCGTGGGGGGGGCCGGCGATCATCGCCCGGCAAGGGGGAGTCCTCGCCGGCACCAGGTGAGGCCGGCGACCCTTGCGGCGAGCGCAAGGGCGCCGGATCCGGGCACGCCGGCCCTCACGGGGCGGCGACCATCGCCGCCCGGCGAGGCGTCGCAGCCCTCGACGAGGCTCGCCGCCCCCGGTGGGGCGGCGTGCCCGGATCTAGGCGCCCTCGCGCTGGCCGCGAGGGTCGTCGGCCCCGTGAGGGCCGGCGTGCCTAGATCCGGGCGCCCTCGCGCCGCCGCGAGGGTCGCCGGCCCCGTGAGGGCCGGCGTGCCCGGATCCGGGCGCGCCGCGCTCGCCGCGAGGGTCGCCGCCCTCACTTGGGCGCGGGCGAGGGCCGGCCACCCTTGCCCGGGGCCATCGACGGTGGCTCTTCGCCGATGGGCGGCGCCGGCGGTGGATGAAGCCCCCCTTCTCATTTTTTTTTTTTTCAGTTATTTTTTAAAATAAAATTTTAGGTTTTCTTTTTCAGTTTTTTAATTTAATTAAAATAAGATTGAATAAAATAATAATTTAAAATGCTGATGTGGCGTTAATAAATAATTTAAAATGCCACGTCAGCTTTTTCCGTTAACACCGTTAACGGAAGATGCTGAAACGAACCAACGCGATGAGTTTTAGACTTCCTGCAACATATCCCAATAAAATATAAAGCTGTAAGCACAGAGTGTAATGTTATTGTTAAAGCTAAAATGCATCGAATGTGCCAACTAGTTTAAGAACCCGAAACAAGAGATCCACAGAGTACGACACTCAATCTAAACCAATAATATTGAGTTTCAATCACCTTTTTTTTTTTGAATCAGTCACATGGACAATGATCCAACTTTGAACTCATCGACATCAAGACCACTTTACAGGAACACCTGAAAATCTGGTGATTTTCGAGGTTTTGCTAACTAGGAACAAGTAGAAATTTCAGATATTGAGAAGGGTTTTTTTCCCCCATGTTTTATCGACTTTAAAGCCGCAATCAGGACCAAATAAAATGGAAATTGAATTGTATCACAAAATGCCGCAGACAAGTTCACAAGTTTTAAACCTTGGAACAGTGAGCCCAAAGCCCAAGGCACCGCATGACCCTTGTCCAGCCCATTACAACAATGGACGGCCTCTGTGACGTGGCAAAAGAGCCTATGTCCAAAATGAGGCCTCTGAATGTAGGATACGGCCTAAATAAAATCCGTTGGTTTATTTGTCTGGTTTTCGGGAAAAAATACATAAAAGTAACTATTTTTTTATTTCTCACAAAAATTGAGTTAAAAAAAAAAAAAACGATAATTTTTTTATAAAACAGTTTGAGAAAAGTCAAAAAAATCAAAAGTAAATGCTATACCCGATGAGCTAAGGTATGCACACTCATAAACCTCGATGTGTTTGGAACACAACTATCACAAGCATCAAATTACTAAGATAATTCTCCAATATCCTATGAGCCAATCCATAATTAATCTAAGAATTCAGCTTCATAAATCAAAACATATAACCTTTTACTATTCAATTTGTCGGATGTCTCTAAATAGTAATCAATTTTAGAACCTTCAAAAATTATTTTCTAAAAAATAGAGGAACAATTTTAGATTTTTATCAAGAGTTCAAGACCCGTAAGTAAAATTTTCTTGAGAAGATATTGAAAACACACGTCACTTTTTACCCAACAAATATTTACATGTCATCGTTTTTGTTAACACTATTTCACATACTTGTAAAATTCACGATGAAGATACCAAATTGCCTTTTCTTGAAAACTCATCGTAACATCTTATGTGAGGTTTGTTGATAGTTTTGTGTTTTAGATGGTCTCGAGTATGTTCAACGGACAATAAAATTAAGGGTTTTGGGACAAAGATGTTTTTAAAATAAAATGACATTTGGTAATTAGGGTCACAAGGATAGTTGATGCGAGAACTCAAAGTGATCTCCAAAAGTAAACCTGACATTAGTATTTTGATTTTTAAAAATAGACTTCATTGGTTGAAACGTTGGGCCGTAATTTATATTTTTTCAATTTTTATAATTTATGTATTATTCGACATAACTATAAAATCGAGACTATTCTAATAATATATGAGAATATTTTTATACTGATAAAAATTATTAATGAAGCCGAATGTTTTGATTGTACTCATTGAATATAATTGTGCAAGAAATACTCGAAACAAAATTTGTGTTAGATTTTTATATTAATAAATATTATTAAAGAAAACTTATCATTGCTGTGTATTAACCAATTTGATAATTTGACAATAAAATTTAATATAAATCAATAGAATATAAATTAATTACAAGTGTATTGATATGAAGTAAATTCTTCGTATCAATTTATATTGTTCGAGATTTTTCCGTGATTTAGCCAAAAATTTCATCGGTAGTTTTGCGATTATTTTAAATATATTTATTCATATAAATTGACGGTGTCGTCCAAAACAATGGAAGACTTGACCCTCCGTTTCGAGCGACCGCGGCTCCAGAACCGCCACCAGACCTTACCTCGGACCTTTCTCGCATCGATGCGTCCGACCCATTGACGACCATCATCTCCCTCCTCCAACTTCTCTCTCTACAATCTAGAGAGAGAAAGAGGACGACCGTCGCGAAGCTCCCCCTCCTCTCGCCATGCCATTGAAGGCCGTTGGCACCTACACCGTCGCCCTCATGCTGCTCTTCGCCTTCCTCGTCCTCTTCCTATCGGGCTCCCTCGAATTCCCGTCCCTCGCCTACCCCGTTCGCCCCCCCGGCGGCCCGAGGCAGATCCCCGAGGCCGCTCTCGCCTCCGATCCGTTCACCGATCTGGTGGGCGCGTACAAGGAATGGGACTCTCGAGTGGGTTGCGCCCGGTTCAGGGGGAGGCACGGGGATGGGTTCAATGGATCGTCCTCCTCGTCTTCTTCGTCTTCTCTGCAAGTGGGCGGCGATGGTGGATCGGAGTGCGGCGAGCTGCGGCTGAGCCACGTCAGTGTGCTGGTCAAAGGGTGGACTTGGATCCCCGACAATTTGGACAATTTGTATCCGTGCCGGTGTGGGTTGAGCTGCTTGTGGACTAAATCTCCGGTTCTTGCGGACAAGCCCGACGCCTTGCTGTTTGAGACCTCGACGCCCCCGCTTCTGGTACGTTTCTCTACTTTGGTCATCTAATATCGTAATTTGTGAGTTTCGGTTAATTCGGTTGTAGAGGGAAGTTGTGATTTAATGTTCAAGGTGAGTCTTTTGCGAATTTTAGCTGCATATTAGCGGTCTTTCGAGCGGCCTGTGCCACAAAATTATCTGCATTTCAATTCTTTTTGTCAATTAGAGAAGATGGTATTGAAGTCTTTGGAGTGATGGAATTCATAATCTTGGTTCTTTTTAACTATCTATATTCCAGATCAACTCTAAGTTACAAGGCATCAAGTTTTCTTCTAACTGAATCTGTGAGCTCTGGGAAGAACAGAATTAGAATCAAATCAGAGTGCGGTATCTTTTTGGGGAGGGATCATCACCACTCCAATTCTACATCTGGAAAAATTTCCATTGCTGGAGAGGAGCATGTCCTTCTGGGACAGTTAGCTATATATTACAAGAGTATTAGATGGCTGAAATGCAAATGCTTCAAGCACAGCATCATTTATAGCAGGCGTGGTAATGCCACTTTGTTTTGAGTGGGGGAAAAACGTCTACAAGCTGAAGTAATTTAATTTATTAACCTTGCCAAGCTGCTGGCCACATGCTTTGCACTTTGGTGTGGTTTCCCAGAATTCTGTGTAGAATTTTTTAGTCATTTGACAATGGTATTGGATTGGAAGATAGGTGTGTTATAAGTGGAACATTCTGGAGAGCACTTGTCAAAGTGCAACATCCCTTCCTCTAGATAAATGGGAGACTGTCTCCCATGCTATGCTTTTGGTAAAACCTATCACTTCAGCACCTAAGGAAGACCCATTATTCATGTCATCCGAATACAAAACATGTCCTAATAACAGAAAAATTTGTTAGTTTGTGCTGTCCTGTCTACTGGCCAAATTTTTTTTGGAAAGTGAATTAAGTGCAGAACCCAGTTGGAATCTTCATGAAGTTGCATCTTTTAGATTACATGATTATTTTCTGGTTAATATTCATCTTGAAGTGAAGAAGATTGCACCTTAGGTTGACTACCCTATATGCTTCTTGTGAACAATTATTGCATTGTTGGCAAAAAGATGCTGAACCAGTTACCTAGTCAGTCCCAACCACTCCTAACCTGTTTGGTATACTAGACATTCTTGCGTTTGGGTGATGTCTCCAAAATCTTAGATATCACAGAAAAGCTGTCTGGAGCTCTTATATTACCAAAAGATTTAAGAGGTTGGATCATTGAATGATCTTGAAGTGTATGGCATTGTAAGGCACAGTGGCATAAGGCCCTTGAGGCAACCCACTGAACTTATAGAGTCTTGAATGTTTTCAACCAAAGGATTTTTGACTACTGGTTTTTGCCAGAGTAATGCCATATGAACTTGGTCTGAGGTTGCAACATGCCTGTGGTCAAGTTAAAATATCCACGTATTTGATCTTGAAATCACCTTTGGTCAATATTGTAGATAGAGGTCTTAGTGGTTTAGGTTGCCTTCACGGTGAGCTATTCTATGGTTCAGTTTCCAATTGAGTTGCTGTTTTAATTTTTTTTAATTTTTTGGTTGAGTGCTACTTGTGAACCATAGCAGTCCAACATAAAGATTTTTTCATCAACTTGCCTTTTTTATTGGTGCCTTTCAATATGAATGCTGCTGGCTTGGCTCTTTTACCAAAGTGTGACACATGGACATTACAATGAAGCTTGAAAAATAAGCACATGGAAGCTGTCCCTTGAAGCTTGACTTTTCGGCTCACCAATTTTCTTGTAAATCCTCATTAGTATAATATATTTATGTGATGTGGTGGCTGTCCTAGCTCTTTTTACTTTGCTTTTGTCCATGAAAACAATAGAGCCTCCTCTTTGAGCCTGCTAAACTCTTTTTTGGTTCCCATTCATCTATATGTGTATGTGCAAATATATGATTGAAATGCTGATATGTGATTCTAGAAACAGAGACTAGGGGGTTCTAGGTATTGCAAATTGTTTTTCCCTATTGCTCTCGACTCTTTTCTCATCAAATCTTTGACTTTTTATTTTTTCCACTTTGCCATGTTGTTGTCGTATTTAGGTCACCCAATAAAAGTTGGTCAGAAATTGCCCTGCTGTCTAGACATTTGTTATGGAATAGGAAACAGTTATTCCTGAAAGCCTCGTTTTTTTTTGTCCTGAAACCCTCATGTTTAACTGCATCAATTTCTATGGTGGATTGTTTTTATTCCTGGTCAGATGGATGGTTCATGCTTCTACAATTATAGATTCTTCATGTCCTGTTGCTGTTTATCTTGATCTTTTTGCTTTTTGGTAATGATATCTGCTTCCATGCTGCTACTTTAATGGAGAGTATCTTCTCTCACTGAACATGCTAATATCAGAGACGCAATGGGGATCCATTACGTGTATACATGGATCTGGAGGCCGGACGAAAGAGATCAGGCCGAGAAGATGTCTTCATCAGTTACCACGCAAAGGACGATGTCCAGTCAACCTATGCAGGATCACTTTTCCACAATGGTCGAAATTACCATGTATCTTCTTATAAGGACAATGTAAGCGATCATCTCGTCAATCCCTCTCAAGTCTCATCTTGATTCTCTCTATTGACTTATGATCCCTTAAATTTTTTAATCCTGTTTTTGCACCCAGGAGACGTTGGTTTATTGGTCTTCTTCTCGTTGCCTTCCTCAAAGGAACGAACTTGCAAAAAACCTCCTCAAGTTGCTGCCTCACCATTCATTTGGCAAGTGCTTAAATAATGTCGGCGGTCGTGACAAGGCACTTTCTTTCTATCCCGAGTGTGCCAACGATGCCAGTGTCACTCCAAAATGGTGGGACCATTTGCACTGCGCCATGTCTCATTATAAGTTTGTTCTCGCAATCGAGAATACGTGGACAGAAAGTTATGTGACAGAGAAGCTATTTTATGCTCTGGATTCCGGGGCCATCCCCATCTATTTCGGTGCCCCCAATGTCATGGACTTTGTCCCGCCCCATTCGATCATAGATGGGAACAAGTTTAGCTCCATGGAGGAATTGGCAACTTTCGTGAAGTCCCTCGCGAACGATCCGGTGGCGTATGCCGAATACCACGCGTGGAGAAGATGTGGCGTATTAGGCAATTATGGAAACACACGTGCGGTGAGCCTCGACACCTTGCCATGCCGGTTATGTGAGTTCATTAGCAAAAAAGGTGGTAGGAATGCGAAAGCTTTATGAAGAGTTGATTCTTTTTGAACAGCCGTATCGTTTCCTCATCATCCGATTGATGCGCGGTGTTTTATAAGTTTAGTCCATGGATATAAAGAGAGATGGATATATGAGGAGATGGTAGATTAGACATTGATGTAAACAGGCCACTAACAAAGTCATTAATGAATACAAAGTCGTCAAGATTTTGATTTTTGTGTTTGGACTTCTCTCCAATCTTGTGAAGCGAAGCCCTTTCGAGTTCCATCTGTCCTTTCGGGTTTCTTGGAACTCGAACTGATATGATCGAGGATTGGAGAGGAGTGGAGGAAGAAAGTCTCGGGATGGATTTAGGAGTCTTCGTGCGAGCCATATGTGGTGAGAGTCACACGGACGGTAATGAGGGGGCTTTGAGCTGAATGCAGTGAGAGAGCGCACGGGTTCGCGTTCATGTGGAGATGCATCGTGTTCTCCTCAAAGGGTTGTACATTCATATCATGTACATATGCTGAGCAGATATTAATAACTATTTTGAGTAATATTTAGTGTATTTTTAATGCTGCACTTAAATTTTTAAAGTTTACCTAGAAATTAAAAGGTTCAAAGAGGAACGTAGTTTATATAACAATACCGATGCTCATTGCTATTTCATTCTCGTTGACTTGGGCCTTATTTGTTTAGGATTAAGTAAAAAATAAAATAAAAATATATTTTAAAATATTTCCGTCAAATTTAAAATATCATTTGATTTTAAAAAAAACTATGAAACAAATTGTATGTGAATCTAGTTGATAATATATTTCTTGTTGTGAAAGTTTATGACGTTTGAGGAGATAAAAACATTTAAAACACATTAATTGGAAAAATTAAATTATGCAAAAAGTAAACAAAATGAAATGTCTATTCAGACATGTCTTTATGAAAGATTTTTCTTATAAGGGTGTGTTTAATAATCATTTTGTTTTTTAGAACAATTTTTATTAAGAAATGTTTTTATTTTATTTTACTTGAAAATGTTTGATAACCATTAGGGTTTGCTCTAGTAACCACTTTTCTCACATGAGAAGGGAGACATGAGAGGTTCAAATCCTTACTTTTTCGGGGGGTTGGGATAGGGTGATTTAGTTTTGTGAGTGGGTTTCAACTCTCATGCCTTATAAAGAGACAAGACAAAAGTCCAAGCATTAGAGTAAGAGTAAAGTAGAACCGATTAAAAAAAAAAGTGTTCAGTAATTGTCTAGAATTTTTATTCTTGGAATAGAAATGCGTTTGGTAATGCGTTTGGTAAGAACCTTAGCTTCTTATGTGACTTATAATTATTTAAAATTTTTAAATACTTTTATTATATATATTTTCATTTCCTCATTCTTTAATCTTTAGTTGGTCATTGGCCTTAAGGTGGCTGGTGATTGGCCAAACGAGGGCCGGTGACCCTTTGGTGAGGTTGTTGGCCCTCGTCTAGTTGGTCGCTGATCATATTGAGGTCAGCCATTAAAACATTGAAGAAGAACATAAAAAAAAAATAGAGAAAGAAAAGAAGAAGAAGAAGAAGAAAAGGAAAAGAAAGAAAAAAAATGAGAATTGATTATGAAGTTGCTCTTGAGAACAAAGAAGCAACTTTTCTTTTACTTATTGATTCTGTTTTAAATCTATTTCCAAGAACGAATTTATTCTCAAGAACAAAAAATTTACCAAATGGTTTTTTTTTTTCAGGAATAAAAGAATAGAATCAATTACCACTGGCCAAGTTAATAAACATGCCCTAAGTGTTCTCATTGATTGGAATAGAATCTACAATAACAATTAGATACTACAAATATTATTATCGAACCCTTATTGAAAGTCATTAAGAAATAGTAAAAACAATTTCTCTAGGGTTTCGGGACTTTTACTCTATTCTCTCATGAAGTTATTATCTTGTCAATAGACAATACTTGCATGCATCTAGTTGTTATGTATACCAGATAATAGTACAAATAGTCTCTCAATTTCGATCAAATATACAATGTTGTCAATGAATTTTAATTTATTCAATGTGGTCTCTAAACTTTGATCCAATATGCGATATCATTCCTAAACTTTTAATTTATTCAATATAATTTCTGAACTATTGGCAAATGTTACATGTAATCTCTAGACTATGTGAAAATGTCAAAAAGTTCAAGGCCATATAGAATGTTAAACCAAAGTTTAGGAACAATATCAAACAAATAAAAAAATCAGGGATAACATTACACATTAGATGAAAGTTTGATGATTATATTGAATAAATTAAAAGATTATGGGTATTATTATGCATTAAACCAAAAGTTGTAGAACCATTCATGTCATTTTCCTTTATGAATATAACAAATTTTTTATCACATGTGAGATGGTTGCTATCACAAGAGATCATTCCCATTTTTATGGCGCGAGATGAAATGACCCAGTAGGCATCCACCTGTTCTTTTTTTTCTTCTTTTCTTTTGTCTCCTCTTCTTTTGCTAAGCAAGATCCGATTTGCCATATGTTAATCGGCCAAATCGATAGCTCTTCCCTTTCTTATGCAAAAGATCTTTCAAGACATATTATTCACATTTCATTTGATGATTTGAGGGAATTGAAAGCTGAGCAGTGGTCGTCGTTTCAGTTCACAACCGAGCCTTTCTTAAAGAGCAATTCACACAAGACAGAAGACTTGCAGTGGGCATCCACTTGTCATTTCTTCGTCTTTTCTCTTCTTTTTCTAAAGCAAGGTCTTCCCTTTTTGAGCTGAAGACCTTTCAAGACGGGTTATTCACATTTCATTTGTTGGTCAGAGGGAATTGAAAACTAAGCAGTGGTCTTCCTTTGGTTTCACAACTGAGCCTTTCTCAAAGAGCAATTCACACGGGTCAAAAGACCTACGGGAGGCATCCATCCCCCGTTCTTTCTTCATCTCCTCTTCTTTTTCTAAAGCAAGATCCGATTTGCCGTTTGTTAATCCCCCAAATCGATAGCTCTTCCCTTTCCTGAGCAATTCCTTTGGTTTCACAACTGATCCCTTCTCAAAAAGCAATTCACACCTATAATATTGAAAACTGATGATTTAGGACTCACCAAGTGACAATACATTAGATGAAAATTAAACCTTCTTGTAAAATTAAGGAATGTGAATTAGGATCTTGCAATTAAGTCAATGCGAAATCACTGAATAGATAAACGAGAAACAGTAAATGACCTTAATTATTTATGTAGATTGAATGTGAAATCACTGAATAAATAAATGGGAAATAATAAAAGACCTCATCACGTGATTCAGTCCCAAGGAATGCAAGTATGTGTTTTGATGTACGTGCGTGTGCTCCTTTCTTTGGTTCCGCCAATCTGCACTACTCTTAAGGGTCCAACTCCTGGTTTGGGTTAAACTTCCGTATTTATTTAATCGGGTCAAGGTTCGCCGTGTACGAAGGTTTCTTTTGATAAATGGAAAATCATATGCTTTTAAGGTTTTCATTTCTTATTTAGTTCTATTTAGAAGAGACTTTGCTCTCAGCTTATTAGAACACAGAATCCACTCGCAATGAAAAAGCATATGGCGATTATGTTCTTGTTTTTCTATGCCCAGCTTCCATTATGGATGAGTCAAGCGATGCAAACCAACCAGACGGATCGGCTCGCTTTAATCTACTTTAGAGACAGTGTGGATGAGGATCCGCTCGGAGTTCTAAGCTCGTGGAATGACTCTTCTCATCACTGTGAGTGGCAAGGTGTTGTATGCAGTGGACGGCATCCCGAAAGGGTTGTGTCCCTCAACCTGACGTCAAAAGGTTTGGGTGGTCTTCTATCTCCTCATATCGGAAACCTCTCTTTCTTGATCAGCCTCCGTCTACGGAACAACAGTTTTCGCGGTGAAATTCCACAAAGCATTGGCCACTTGTTTCGCCTTCGCCATCTCATCCTTAGTAACAACTCTTTCGGCGGAGAAATGCCCACCAATCTTTCTCAATGCTCAAACCTTGAGATTTTGAATCTCATCGATAATCAACTTGTGGGCAAAATTCCTGATGATTTCGGCTCTTTGTCAAAGCTTCGAGGTTTAGGTTTCGGTGAAAAGTCTTACAGGATCTATTCCTCATTCTATTGGAAATCTCTCCCAACTTTCCACTCTTTCAGTCTATTCAAATTGTTTGCAAGGAGAGATTCCCGAGACATTGTCCAAGCTTCGTGGTTTGGGGTTTGTTCAATTGGGGTTTAACCAACTAACCGGCGAGATCCCGCTGGCAATCTTCAACATCTCTGGCATTTCCTATTTCTTCACCGGTGGCAATCAGTTGAGAGGTAGCATTCCCCCTTATATCGGCGATACCCTTCCTTCTCTCACTTCTCTTGATTTTAGTAGCAATTTGTTTACTGGTGTTATACCTCCGTCCTTATCAAATGCCTCCAACCTTCAGCGCATCATCTTTCACAATAACAGTTTTCATGGACCGATCCCCGCAAATCTTGGCAGGCTAAAAGCTCTTGAAGTAATGTACTTTTCCTATAACCAGTTGCGTGATGACTACAGTTTCATTTCCTCATTGACTAATTGTTCAAGATTGGAAACTATTGCGGTGAACCTCAATTTTCTTGAAGGTCCGTTGCCGGATTCCCTTGGCAATCTTTCAAACAGTGTTAGAGTAATTGATATGTCGGACACCCATATGTACGGAACCATTCCTCCAGGTATTGGCAATCTCTTCAACCTATCATTTCTTGCCTTATCAAACAATTTGCTTGGCGGTCATGTTCCTTCTTCTATTGGAGTTCTCCATAACTTGCACGAATTGTCCTTAGACAATAACATGCTAACGGGAGAGATCCCATCATCGATCGGCAACTTGACGTTATTGAATCGCCTTAACCTGACGTTCAATGACTTCTATGGGGAAATACCACAGAGTCTTGGTAATTGCAAGCAGCTAATCGAGCTTGAGCTTCGAACAATAATCTCAGTGGCTCAATCCCAAAGGAGGTTCTTAGTCTTTCTACCATTTCAATTATCTTCAGCTTGGCGCATAATAAGTTGAGCGGATCTCTTCCGTCTCAAGTTGGGTCCTTGGCTAATCTTATTGAACTAGATCTATCTTACAATAAGCTAACAGGACCAATTCCTAACTCCATTAGCAATTGCTTGCTATTGGAGAGGCTCAGCTTAGCAGTCAATTCCTTTCAAGGCGAAATTCCTCCGGCTTTAGGCACATTACGGGGCTTACAAGAGTTGGATGTTTCCCATAATGACTTCTCTGGTAAAATCCCGAGCTTTCTCGCTCAACTTACAGATCTAAAGTACTTGAATCTATCTTTAAACAAGCTTGAAGGAGAAGTTCCAAAGCAAGGAGTATTTCTCAATGCTAGTGCAGTGTTTGTCTTTGAGAATGGGAATCTCTGTGGAGGTATTGTAGAACTAAACCTTCCCTCTTGCAAATCGAATACCTCTAAACCATTTTGGATCAAAAAAGCTAGAGTAATTGCCACAGTGGTGGCCATCTTGTCATGTTTCATTATGTGTTTTTGCTTGTTTATCATTTGGTACCAGAGAAAGAAGTCGAAAAAAATTACCTCCTCAATTGAATTGCCGTTTGAACACCAATTTTCAAGGGTCTCTTATGGGGAGCTCTTTAGAACTACAGATGGATTCTCTAAGAGTAATGTGATTGGTAAAGGGAGATATGGTATTGTCTATAAAGGAACTACACAGGAAGGTGGCTGTGTGGCGGTTAAGGTGCTTAACTTGGGCCATAGAGGTGCTTCGAAGAGCTTCGTCTCGGAATGTCGAACCTTAGGAGCTATAAGACACCGAAATCTCATGAAGATACTAAACGTGTGCTCGAGTGTGGATTATCACGGCAATGATTTCAAAGCTCTATTATATGAATACATGGCCAATGGGAGCTTAGAGAATTGGATACACCAAGGAAACAAGGAAATTGAGCATGAACATGGACATGGAAAACAAAGACCTTTGGGATTAATGCAGAGGTTAGGCATTACCATTGACATAGCTTCTGCGATCAAATATTTACATGAGGATTGTAGCCCAAAGATTGTACACGGAGATCTGAAGCCGAGTAACGTCCTTCTAGACAATAAGATGATGGGGCGTGTTGGGGATCTCGGGTTGGCAAAGATCATCTCTGCAACGACAACAGAGGCCATGGACATTGACAACTGCAGTAGCTCAATGGTAGTGAGGGGTTCCGTAGGCTATATCCCTCCTGGTAAGAAAATTTTCTCATTAATTGTCTAATTTTTATTTGCATTGGCCTTGAAATGAAATTTGGATTTTCATTGCATATTGCATGATATACAAAATTTTAGAGTATGGCATGGGGGAGATGGTATCAACACAAGGCGATGTATACAGCTATGGCATTCTTTTATTGGAAATGTTCACTGGGAGGAGACCCACGGAAGAGGCTTTCAAGGACCATTTGAATCTCCACACCTTTGTCAAGGTGGCTCTACCAGACCAAGTGATGGAGATAGTGGACCCGGCCATTTTTAACGGAGAAAGTGAGAATGAAATTGAGAGGATGATAGATTGTTTCGCCTCTATCCTAAGGATTGGAGTCGCGTGTTCAATGGAGTTGCCGCGGGATCGGATGGACATGGCCAAAGTACTCAAGAAACTGCATAAAATCAGGGCAAGGTATGGAGCCAAGTAGTAGGGGTGGCAAAAATGCCCAACCCAGGCCGACCCGACCCAACCCAATCTGTAAATTATGAATATTATGGGATTTGGGCTCAGTTTTATTTGGTTAGGATTTTTTCGTTTGGGTTTTGTTTGGTTTGGGTCGGGTCAAATAATAACTCTACTCATTACCCAAATCAAAACATTTTTCTTTTTTTTCCCTCGTCTCCCCCTTCTCTCCTCTCTCAACGCCGATCTTCCCCTTCTCTCTCAAGCCCGACTCTCAAGGCCGATCTCCCCCTTCTCTCTCAACGCCCTCTCAATCAGCGACGGTGAGGCCCTCACCATTGTCGCCGGCGAATCCCGGAGCGCATCATCTCTCTCAAACATCTATCTGCAACAACTGAGCATTCACTTCTCCGGCTCTCTTTCTTGGGTCCGACCCAGAGGTCTCTGTTCCAATATCTTCTTCACGGATTCCCCTCATTGACTGGAGATGAGCGCGCCCCGCCCGGAAATCAGCTGATCTCGCCCCGTCGCAGCGGCAAATCGTGAGTTCTTTTCTGCCTCTCTTTCGCTTCTGGGGACTCATCGTCATGGCGATGCCAGTACGGAATTCTGGATCCGGTGCTTTTTGTTGTTTTGGTGATCGTCCGGTGCTTCTCGCGTTTGATCGAGCCTCCGCTTGCGGCTCTTGACTCGATTTGCTTGGAGATGGGTGTTTCGTGTGCTTCCTTTTCGAGCGCATTGTAGTTCTGGGTCCTCCGTTTTTCCGTCGTGGCGCTTGATTGAGTTCCTGTTTGCTAATTCTATTGGCTTGATCCTCTTGGAGAGGGATGCTGCATTGCCTTTTCCTCCCCTTGAGCTTGTTGGTGCTTCTTGTTTCGGTGTTTCCGGGACCTTTCTGTTGGGCAATCTGTGAAAGTGGGGAAATAAAATAAAATTTCGAATTGCGGTTTTCGTCCTGTGATTGTTGGTGTACTGGAAGTTCAGATCTTGTGCATTCATGTTTGGTTTGTCTCGCGCAAGTTCAGAATTGGAGTTCTGCAGCTAGAAGTTTAGTGGACATGACCCGACCCGACCCGCCCGCCCCGACCCGAACCGACCCTTTTTTTTCTTCTTCTTGTTTTATGCCTTTCGGGTCGGGTCGGGTCAAATGACATGATCCTTGTTGTTCGGGTCGGGTCGGGTAACATCCAGACCCGCCCCGACCCGCCCCGACCCGCCCCGTTGACACCCCTGGGCGAGTAGTGGCTTGGTTGAAGCGAGTTCAGCACGCAGACACTTAAACTAGAATTTGTCTTAGGATTAATTTAGCTTTAAAGATGAAAAATTCCGATGGTTCTATTGTCCGTCTTGGTTTTAACTCTTTTCCACTGAGGCCGAAGCCAAACTCATGTACTAGTTCAATATATGTAATCTGTCTCCATCTCTTTCTTCCCCCATCCCCATCCCCATCCCCATCCCCGGCCGCCCTCTTATTTACGATCTCACTATTTCCTTTATCTGAATTCTCTGTTCCTAATTTTTTTTTCTAGAGGTTCACTCCAATAAATTATAAGAAAATTATCCAAAAAATTCTAAACCTATTACACTTTTTTCAGTTCACTAAATATTTTAATTGTATTAATTGGATTTTAAACATTTTCACATTTTATCAATAATAACGTGTACAATTTTTAATAAATTTTTGACTTTTTTCCCTTTTCTCCTTTTCTTTCGTTATTTTTTCTTCCATTCTTCCTCTAGATAGTTGTCAGGCCTCAACGACTGGCCAAAGGCAAGGGCCGGCGAGGTCAACCTCATTGACCTCTAGCGAAACTCATCCCTACCGACCACTGGCGAGGTGAAGCTTGACCTAGTCGTCACGCGGCAGGCTCGGCTTCACCATGGTTGGGCAAGCTCAACTTCACCATCATCAGGCGAGGCTCAACCTCTTTGGCCCAGTGATGGGGAGCCTTGTTGGATGTGGCAAGGGTTGAGCCTTGCCAGTGACATAGTGAGGTCGACCTCGCCAAGGGCAGGCGAGGCTTGCCCTTAATAATGGCCAGCGAGGGCGAGATTCACCAAAGATCGACGAGGTTGACCTCGCTAGCACTAGCCTCTAGCCAGTCGTCAAGGCCCATTAATTGGCTAGAGGAAAAAAGGAATAGAAAAAAGAGATAGAAAAGAAATCCAAAGAAAATATTCAAATATTGGTAATAATTGTCAACGTCAGTGCATGTCACATCACGTAGAATGGCCAATGCTCAAGTTAGCAATTTCCGATCAAAATTGATCAAATGGACTCAACTGACAAAATGTTAAAATATGTAAAACTCAATTGATATAAATAATTAAAAGGTTTAGAATTGAATTGGTAAAAACGCAATAAGTTTAACGAGAGATTCCAACATCTATATACCTCATGTTCGATACTAGGTCCAAGGAAACAAGAAAGTCATGCACGCGACTCAAGTTTGGTGTGTTCTTGAGATTGAAGAAGGGCAAAGCATGCGCAACCGATAAGTTCGAGAGAAGTATAACTCGAGGGGAGCGTTGCAGAAGAGTTCGAGAGTAGATTTGTTCTCCATGACCAATGAAGGAAGATGATTGATAATGTACAAATCGGCGAGGGCAACTTCACCCTAAAATTGTTTACGATAAGATGCCGCCAACACAAGCAAAAATGTAAAATGCACAGATGCTTTTGTTCGGCACGACCGTCTTGTTGAAATGTTTTTAGATATGACCAATGAACCAAAGTATGTTAGTATGCTCCATCAAGATCAACAAGAATTCATTAAGCGAGCGGACACAATAAGACCTTCATTAAATTAAATTAAATTAAATTAAATTAAATGGAGAATCAGGCGTTGTGTAGAATTAATACGCTAATAAATAATCAAAGATATTATTTCAGAAAATTTTTCACAAATTGTATAGATAAGAGTGCAAAATAATTTGGTAATGTGGATCTTTATAGTCAGTGAACATACGCGGAACAACATATAAAGACAGGGACATATTTTGGTAATAATTTTCTAATGAATAACTTTTCATCGAACCTCAAAGAAGGTTGAAAAAAAGAGTTAAAGGGGAAATTAAAAAGAATAGTTTAGAAAAATAGCGATCAAAAATTTATTTTTTAACATTCTACAAAGTTAAATCTAAACCGTTGAGAACTTTTATAATTTCTGTAATGAGAAAAATAACTGTAGATATCAATTATCAAATAAGAAATTATTATTAGAAATACAAAAAATTGAGCTATGCCATTTTAACACCACAATCTTCTGTTACTGTCATTGAATTGAATTAAATGACTCTTTGGAAGTTACAAGTACATGCGTACATATTATACAATTTTTTAAATATTTTTAATGAATAAAAAATTAATTTAATAATAAATTTATCACGTATATATCTTTCGTCGTATATATACTAGTCCTAAATTTCATTATCGCTTTCTTATAACGCGTCATCCTCTAGAAGAGCTTCTCAGTTCCTCTTCTTGCGTTTGGTAACATTTCGGAAACAGTTTCTTTTGAGAAATAGTTAACTTTTCATTTCTACTCCCTTGGAATAATTTACGAGTAAAATATGGCGTTTGGAACTATAAAAATTTCTTATTCTCGAGAATAGAAAAAGAATAGAAATGCGTTTGGTATTGACAAATTTTTTTTATTTCTTTCTACCTCGACAGCGGTGGGGAGCGGCGGGCGGGGGCGGTGACTGGCGGCGGTGGGGTGCGGACGGCGGCCAAGGCGGCAACGGCGGCGGCGCGGCGGCGGCGGCGCGGTGGGTGGGTGGCCGCGTGTTATAAGGGTGAACTCCCAAGAAATAGTTTAAAAATTATTCCCGGAATAAGAAATTAATTTTTTTTACTTCTCATTTCTACTCTAAATTTATTTCCACGAATAATTTTCTATTCTCGGAAATAAAAAATCGGTTGCGTTACCCAAAAACAGAAAAATAGAGAAACATGAGAGTTGCCAAACGGAGCCTTCGTCTCTGAGGGCGTCTGCCTGTCTCCCCGTCCCTTGCCGTTGCGCTTCTGCTCAGCCTGTCGTCGTCGTGTCGCCTCCACTCGTCGCTGTCTAACTCCTGCCTCCGCCTCCGAAGCAGCTCCCATATTCATGCTTAACCTCGCCCGTCGCCCCGGCCACCTCACAGCAGCCGAGCCGAGCTAAGCGAGGACGTTTCCAGCATGAGTGAGAGGGAGGGGGGGAGGAGAGCGTCGTTATTGAACGGCAACGGTTCAGGTCTTTTTCTTAGAAGCATCGTCGTTAGCGGTAATTCCCTTGCTTTAGGAGGCGTTTGGAGTCCTCTTGAGGCTCGAAACCCGACCAAAACAGCAGGGATCTTGAGTTGAAAATCAATGTCGACTAATTCGCCGGTGGTGCGAGTGAAGGAGAAGATCGATTTGACGGAGAAGGAGAAGATGATCTTTGACAGGCTTCTCGCCGCAATTCGCCATTTTGATCTCCCTACCCAGCTGCAGGTCGCTGGTGGCTGGGTTCGTGGATAAGGTTGGTGTATTTGCTAGTGCAGTAGCGGGTTCGCTTCGATGTGCGTTTTAAGTTCTTTTGCAGTACTAATCATGTAAAAGCATGTTGCTTTGTGTTTTCTCTTCGTTTGATTGGGGCTCTTGTTTCTTTGGGGTGCGAATTTTAGAAAATGCAGTACTTTTGTTATTACTTATGGAGTTTTGTTTCTACGATCAGTAGGAACATCAACTAATTGAGGTCTTTATCATTGTGGTTCTATTGTTTGTTAAGGTACTGGGATTGAGACTGCATTCTTTTGACTATTTTGTCATTGGGCGTCATTTTTTGCAGGGGATAACTCTATGGTGACGTGCGTAATAAATCAAGTTTACGAATGTGAATGGTTGATTTAACAGTTTTTTTTTTTCAAATAGGTTTAGTATTGCAAGTTACAACAATAATGTGTGAACTTCATAATTTCAAAGGCTGCTTTTTGGGAATAGTAGGTATCTGCTAGTTTTTTGGGCAATTGCTTCAGCTGTCATTACTATTAGCCAGTGAAATAAGGTGTTTTCGTAATCCACATGAAACATACTTAAATACAAAAGAAAAACAAGAAGATGTTCTTTTTTAAAAATTTTACAATTGCCTATTTTCCATGGTTACTCGCTGCTTTTGGTGGTTTTTGGTGCCCTTAGGTGTCACTTAATATTAGAGACGGACATTTAGACAGGTAAATTTACTTCTATGGAGAGTTAGGATTCCCTTGGCTCCACATTTATGAGTTCATTTATGAGTTACTCTCTTATGTATATACACACATTCACATTATATATGCTACTGATTACTAACTTTGCCTTCCAATATCATCACTATGACCTGTTATTGGGTGGTGATGCCCCTTTGCCGCAACCCTTGATAAATAGGACCTTTCCCAACCTTATACAAGGTGCCAGGGTAATTATTTGAGTAGAGAATGATTATGCATTCTTAGAAAGCCCCAGGATGCTTTCAGACTATTATAAATGATTTAATGTCTGCCATTTTTAGCAAAATTTTTTTGCTCAGAATCATTTATCACGTTCAAGCTGGAATGATTTGAAGAGAAATGATACATTTATTGCACTTGAATTGATGTAAATGGCATTGTGAAAAATGGTGGATTTATTGTGTTAAACCTATTCTTTGAAAAAGATGATGAACAAACTCACGTTTTCTCATCTTTGCAGCTTCTAGGGAAAGAGTGTCATGATATTTTGCACTTGATGACATTTTGGGTAGTACATTCGTGGATAAGGTTAACCAATATTTGGCATCAACACGAGAGGAGGCACGTGGTCTGGCTGCTATCCCAAGGTACATTGAGCTTTGTACTTGCCTTTTGCCTTCAAATATTAGCTTTCCATATTTTAATGTGAACATATGATTTGACTTGAAGTTTATGTGTGAGTGTTGGTCATTTGTTTATTCTGCACTGGAAGTTTATAATGTGAGCAGTGGATTTTTGTTTACTGTGCACTCCATTTCTTACATAGTGATTTCTTTGTCACTGAAAAGTAGAAAGACTTGAAAGGAGTGTTCACTAGAGTATAAAATAAAGAGGAATAAATACTAGCTAAGTGTGAAGGAAGAGGATTAAAAAAGTGTTTTAAAGGCTTTGAGATTGCTGCCATGAAGATGCAGGACTCTTGATTCTTCATGATTAACTGTTTCTTTTACTTCACGAAATTTGAAGTGCTAGACATTTTTATGCAGTGGATGCTACATCTTGAACGTGATCTATGTGTTAGGGTTGGGACGAATGTGGTTTAGGTTGTGCCAGACCCTGGTAGCTTTTAGCAAGTTTCACTGGAAACAGTCCATTTCTATCTGTGTGGTCACACTGCTTTTCACTGACCTCAAAGCCCAACCCAAAAACTATTAAATAAATCAAATAAGTCAAAGAAGGCTTCCAATTGCCTGTCTTGTGCATATCTTATGAAATCTATATCCTTCCAAAAAGACTCGTCAGAAGTTCATCACCTCATGATTAGTAAAGTAGTCTCCCAAGAGACAAAACCACTCTGGAGGGAATTGACACTTGAAAAATCTTTTTCATATTGAGATTAATTGGTCTTCTTACGTTTATTTGTCCAAGGGCTTCAAATATGATTAAGTGAAGAACAAATGGTTCACTTTAAGTGGAGTAAGGAGTGTGTGCAGGATGAAGTATGTGCATTTAAGAATACCCCTTTTCTGCTCCCTCTTTTGGCTCTTGATTTTTTATTTTTTGGTCTTATTATCTGGTAGGTCTATTGTGTTCATGAGCTCTGTAGAAGGGCTTTTCTTTTTCGTTCCTGTAGTTCTCTCTTAACTTGTTTTTGTTTGTTAGTTATGAAATATGGTTTTGTCGGCATAGTTGAATTTAAAACTTCTTATACATGAAGATTTGCCCATATTGTCTGATAGAATTAGGTTGTGGTATATTATTGTGGCAGATGCTGTCTCCATTCTAATTGGGTATTTGTAGACATTTTTTATATAAATTTAGTTTTGCAGCAACCAAGACCAGTCAAAACATCTGGAAACAGTGAGGATGCGCCTCTATGATGTATGGATAGATTTTGTGAACTTAAGGTCTATAAAAAGTACAGTAAGAATAGCCGCATTCCCACCCAGATGGTATGCAGTAGTACAGCTGTTAATTCATCTGTTGTATGTTTTCTTTTCACCTGTATCTTATTATCTTGTTTAGTCAGGGCTTACTAGACGGTATCATTACCAGAAATAGCAAAAATAGTTTTTAGCTCTTTTGTGAACTTTTTCTAGGGAAAGAAAGACAAGCAAATTAATTAGGTGGTATCAATAGGGCAGCCACTTGCATGCTTCATGGTGATACTTGTACTTAGGGAATGCGAGTGTGCTGACAAGTATGTAGCTCACAATCAACAGTAAAGTGACTTGAATTCTGACAATCACATGTCTATTCTTGAATAGTCTTGGTCCAGGAACTTTCTTCTGAACTATTTTTCTTTCTGTTGCTAAATTCACTTGTTAGACTTGTTGAACAAACATTATTTTCTTGTAAGTGCTGAGTGTATTGTCATAGATAAGAGGGCCTAAGAATCATCAAGAAAGCTAGATGCAATGAGCTCAAGGCCTTTTACGTTTTGTGTCCATGGCCATTCATTTGTGACATTGGCACAGTGTTTTCTCTTAGATGGTCAATGCTTGGAGCAAATTTTTGTTTAATTTATGTCTTTGTCCTCTCTCTCCATACATTGGTGCTTCTGATGTGATTGCGCTTTTGTCCATCTATTTATGACCTGAAAATATTGCTAGTTTCTTGGTTGTTACTTTTGTGAATGATTGTTCAATTTGACTTCTCTTACAGGATTTTGGCACTGCAGAAGAGGATGCTTACAGAAGGGATTTAACTATAAACAGGTGTGGCTTCTGCTTTATGTTACTGATAAATTGCTCTTGAATCAAAATGTTAGTTGCATCAGATTGTGTTATCTCAAAACAATTCATTGCTTAGTTTTGGGCGGTATTTGATCTAACACCTGTTAGTGAAATATATTTGAATGTATCAAATCATTCTATCACTCTATAATTGATACATAACAAAATTTTCTGTCATCCTATCCAACCTTATTTGTGGTTACTAATAGTGGACATAGTCTGCTCTTCTGTGAAGTATATGTAGCTCGAAACTTACTGCCTGTTGATCATCTAATGCTAATTAACTAGATGACAGTTAAAGAGGAATTGCTGGTCGTTTTGATTTCCTGGTGAGCTGGCAAGAAGTCATGGAATGTACATTTTTCATATCTTTATTTGGATACTTTTTTTTTTTAATAAATAAAGTGGTTTAGCACCACATGCCTTTCATTAATTTGTGAAATTTGTATGTTAATGAAATTGGATTCTGAAAACTATAATCCACTCTGTATTTTAGACATGATTGGACATCCAGACAACAGTTGCTTCTTTATATGTTTAAAATATGAAGTTTGTTTACTTCAATCTGCTTTTGTGCTTCAAACAGCTTGCTACTCTTATTGGTATCATTCCTCTCTATATTGGTCCAGTTGTTTGATGACCTAAATTTTTATTTGACAGCATGTTTTACAATATCAACACCAGCTCAGTTGACGATTTAACTGGGAGAGGTTAGAATAGATATTTTTGATCTGATTTTCTTTTTATGAGACCTTTTTGGGGAATTATGCTATATTGGTTCTGCTTTTTGAATTTTTGTTCAATGTATAGGGATTGACAATCTTAAATGGGGAAAAATTGTGACACGTCTAGCCCCAAAGGAAACATTTCCGGATGATCCTCTGCGTGTTCTTCGTGCTGTTCGCTTTGGTGCTGTTTTATTAATTTTGTTGAGCTTTTGTTCCTTGTGTTTATTTAGTTCTGGATATTCTTGTTCAGTGTGCCTGAGAACACTTATAATGCGACCCATTGCTATTTGTTTTTTAGTAGAACAAATGGATGTATTATGTATATAAACATGGGAAGTTTTATTATATCTTTGTCAATGCCATAGCTTGTTGCCTTTGGACTAGTTGCCTTATAAACATGGGAAAATTTATTATATCTTCATCAATGCCATAGCTTGTTGCCTTTGGACTAGTTGCCTGAAATTATGTTAATAGCTGCATGTGACATTCTGAATACGCATGAATGCACCAAATGCTCTTCCTTCTATACTCGTCAATGCCATAGCTGGTTGCCTTTGGACCAGTCGCATGAAATTGTGTTAAGAGTTGCATGTGACAGTCTAAGTACACATGCATGCGCCAAATGCTGTCCTTTTCCTATTCACATCGTTTTTCTGTACAAATGGATGTATTAGGTGGTTAAACATGCGACTGCATAGGTGGTTAATGCTTGCATGAAAGA
Organism: Angophora floribunda; assembly: GCA_014182895.1. Classification (NCBI taxonomy): domain Eukaryota; kingdom Viridiplantae; phylum Streptophyta; class Magnoliopsida; order Myrtales; family Myrtaceae; genus Angophora; species Angophora floribunda. The sequence goes on from CM024710.1 coordinate 24,049,002, forward strand.
TATACCTATAATGGAGAGTGCTAGAACCACAAGCCTACCGTTTGTACTTCTCTTGCATCCTCACAATTCCTGAATTGGGAATGCTTAATGATTTTATTATTAGATGAGCTTTGTAAACCTTGCGTTTTCACAGCACCTCCTGCAAAGAAGCTTTCTTGTTTTTTTTTTTCCTTTCTTTGCCATGTAATGTGGATGCTCATTTTTCTTTAATTTGTACAAGAGTTTTGCAAGATCAAAAAGGAGCTTTCTGCTACTTTATCTATTGTCTGGTCATCTTTGTGCCTCCATGTTCATAATCTTGTGTTCCTTTCAGGCGCAAGGTTCAGATTTACGTTGGATGAAGAGCTGAAGAGAGTTGCCTCATCCAATGGTGTCAAAGATGCACTTGCAGCTAAAATCAGTAAAGAGCGCCTTAGAACATAAGCATGTGTCTCTAACGTTGCTCTATTGGCTGCTTTATCTCATACAATTGTTTTTTGGTGGAAGTTCTTGTACATGTGGCCTTTATCTTTTCTCCTTTATCTTTTCTCTCGACATCTGTATATGATTTGTATTTTCCGTTTGAATGTTCTCATCGATGAGATGGGATCAAAGTTTTTCTCTTCTTCGGTATGGCAGGTTGATCTGATGATGTCAGGCGATGAACCAGTTAAAGGTATTGCTTACATCTATGAGTTGCAATCATTTTGGGTTGTCTTCAATCTACCGGCATGAACATGAACCGACATTGCCAGAAGAGTGCAATAGGTTTGGTTTGTTGGAATTGGGTTCACAGCTGACCATTTCTGGAGTAATATGTGGAAAACCGATGGTTTAGGACCCACGAAGTGACAATCTATGAGGTGAGAAGGTATATTAACAAACATGGAAGCTAATTAGGATTTTGTAATTAAGTCAATGTGAATTTACCCAAAAAAAAAAAAAAGGAACAGTAAAGGAACTAAGGGTTTATGAGATTCAGTTCAGTGTTGGTATTTACATCCACAAAAAGAGCTGGTAGCAAAAATCTATTATAATTAGAGAATTGGAATTACAATTGCTTAATACTCTTAAGTGTTTCCCATGCCTAACTTCAATCGAAACCCAAGGCATTAATGTGTAAACAACTCATTGTGGATGTAAACTCACGGCACAAATTGCACACTTTGCCAACCAAAAAATTGCTCTCCTTGAAACGGCCGAAAATCAAGGACCTCATACGTTCTTGATTTCCTTTCTTTGCGGCACGGCTTTCTAGGAAGTCATTGTGCAGCCGTCCAATCCTCCATTTTATTGTGCGGCTACAACACTGAAGGAACCCAAGTATGTTTTTTTGACATAAAGAGTGTGTGCCCCTTTCTTTGGCTGGGTCACCGCAGCCAGCGGCTGGCGGCCCCTTGGCCCAGCAACCCCCCTTATATTTGGGGGAGGGTCACGAACCTCTCCCCAGGTCTAGGCGAGGGTCTCGTCAGATTTGGGGGAGAGTCACGAACCTCTCCTCAAATCTAGGCGTAGGCCTTTACTGCTAGTCGACTAGGGTCTTTGGCCACTGACTAGGCCTCGATGATCTCAGCAGAACCTCACCCCACTGTCCACCGTTGGTGGCCCTTTCCGGCAACGATGGAGGTGATGGCCCTCATTCGATCCCTCACTGCCTTCCTTCCTTTTTATTTAATAAATAAAATCGATTTTTGGGCTTTTTTTTATATGATTTTTTTTGCCAGCTGGACAATTTTTTTAAAAATTGCCATGTCAGCAAATAAAATCACTAGAAAATGACACATGTACATTTTAGTCGGAATTTTTTGCCATTGGTATTTAACTGATCCAGTTTACTTCGATTTTGGCATTTAAGTGTACTTTTTGCAACTTTTGGCATTTAAGTGTCCCCCGTTGCAAGTTTTGGCACTCTTAGGGTCTGCACTTTGTTATCATGCAAAGGAGGATGTCCACTCAACCTATGCTGCATCACTTTTCCACAATGGTTGAAATTACCACGTGTCTTATTATAAGGACAATGTGAGCGATTATCTCGTCAATCCCCTTTTGAGTCTCATGTTGATTCCCTCCCTATTAACTTATGATCCCTTTATTGTATTAAATCTTTGGTTTTGCACCCTAGGAGACGCTGGTTTATTAATCTTCCTCTCGTTGCCTGCCTCAAAGAGATGAACTTGCAAGAAGGCTATGAATTTGCTGCCTCACCATTCATTTGGCAAGTGCTTAAATAATGTCGGTGGTCTTGACAAGGCACTTTCTTTCTATCTTGAGCGTGCCAACTATACCAGTGTCACTCCGAAATGGTGGGACCATTTGTAATGCACCATGTCTCATTATAAGTTTGTTCTTGCAATCAAGGGCAATTGGATGGAAAGTTATTTGACGGAGAAGCTGTTTTATATTTTGGATTCTGGGGCGATCCCCATCTATTTTGGTGCCCCCAACGTCATAGACTTTGTCCCTTTATATTCGATCATAGACGGAACAAGTTTAGCTCGATGGAGGAATTGGCAACTTTTTCTCCAACACGCGTCTATGCGGAGATGCAATGTATTCTCCTCAAAAGGGTTGTACAATGAAAATATGTAAATATGCTTTTATGGGTGGATGGTGCGAAACGATTGAGAGGATTTCATTTTTTTACTGGGCCCATTTTTTCCACCAAGCAGTGGTCTTCTTTTGGGTTCACAATTCTCAAAGAAAAATTCACACGAGACAAAAGACCCGTGCTGGGCATCCCCATCCTTTCTTCGTCTCCTCTTCTTTTTCTAAAGCAATATCCGATTTGCCATGAGTTAATTCGTCAAATTGATAGCTCTTCCCTTTTCCAAGCAGTTCCTTTGGGTTCACCCTTTTTCAAGGAGCAATTTACGCCTGTAATGTTGAAAACCGATGGTAGGACCCACGAAGTGATAATATATCAAAAGAAAAAAACCTTTGCTTAAAAATTAACTATAAGAATCTTACAATTAAGTCAATGTAAAATCACCGAACAAATAAACGAGGAATAATAAATGACCCCAAAGACTTATGGAATTCAGACTGACCGTCGGTACCTATATGCACGAGAAGTGCCAATACCAAAAATCTAACTATAATCAGAAAATCGAGATTACAAATTGCTCAACAAGCTTGAGTGTTCCCCATGTGTAAATTAAACCCAAATCCAAGGTATTAATAAATAAACAACTCATTTTGGATGTAAAAAACTCAAAGCACAAATTACACGCTTTGACTGCGACCAAATAGGAGCTCTCTTTGGAAACGGCCGAAAATTAAGGATCTCATCCATTCTTGATTTCCTTTCTTCGCGGCATGACTTTCCAGTTGTTGTGAATATAAAATTAGACAAGTATGTGCATGCCCCTTTCTTTGGTTCGGCCAATCTGTAGTCCTTTTCAAAGTCCAACTCTTGGTCTGGGCTAAACTTGGCCAATCGGGTTGGATTTCGCCGTGTAAGAAGTGTCTTGATCAATGGAAAAACATATGCTTTTGAAGGGAAAATTGTCCAAAAAGTCTTAAATCTATTACACTTTTATCAATTTAATCTTAAACCTTTTAATTTTGGCCGGAATTCACTAATGTGGACGTCAATCATCTTACGTGGTACGCCGGTGTTGACGTGGATAATTTTTTTTTTAAATATTTAAAATATATTAATTTTAATTTTAATTTTTTTTTCGGTGAGGGTCGGCCTCGTCGGCCTCAGGCGATCCAATTGCCTATCCCATGCATATCTTATGAACTCTATATCTCTCCAAAGAAAGACTGTCATTATAAATTCATCATCTCAAAATTAGCAAAGTAGCCTCCCAAGAGATAAAGACACTTGCAAAAATCTTTTCCATATCGAGATTAATTGGCCCTCTTACATTTATTTCTCCAAGGGCTTCGAAATATGATTAAGTGAAGAACGAATGGTTCACTTTAAGTGGAATAAGGAGTGCGTGCAGGATGAAGTATGTACTTTCGAGAATACCCTATTCTGACAATCTTGTTTAGCTCGTTGCCTTTGGACTGCTTGCATGAAATTGTGTCAAGAGTTGCGCGTGACAGTTTGAATACACATTGCATGCACTCAATGCTGTCTTCCTTCTGTTCAAATCATTTTTCTGTACAAATGGATGTATTACGTGGGCAAACACGTGACTGCATAGGTAGGTAAAAGGGTTTTAATCAAGAAAGTAATGATCGCATGAAAGATATACCTACAACAGAGTGTGCTAGAGCCACGAGCCTACCGTTTGTCCTTTATGAATGATTATTTTCTTTCGAAGACTCTTCGTTCCTCTTGCATCCTCACAATCCCTGAATTGGGAATGCTTAATGATTTTATTCTGAGATGAACTCTGATAAACCTTGCGTTTTCGCTGGTCATCCTACAAAGAAGCTTCCTTTTTTCTTTTTCCTGCTTCTGCCATGTAATGTGGATGCTCATTTTTCTTTAATTTGTACAAGAGTTTTGCGAGATCAAAAAGGAGCTTTTTGCTACTTTATCTATTGTCTGGTCATCTTTGTGCCTCCACGTTTATAATTTTGTGTTCTTTACAGGCACAAGGCTCAGATTTACGCCAGATGAAGAGAGGTTCCGCAATCAGTGATGCCAAAGATGCACCTGCAGCGTCTCTAACATTCCTCTATTGGCTGCTTTATCCCATATAAATGTTTTTTGGTGGAAGTTCTTCTTGTACATGTGGCCTTTATCTTTTCTCTCAACATCTGTATATGATTTGTATTTTCCGTTTGAATGTTACTTCTCAATGATGAGATGGGATCAATGTTTTTCCCCTTCTTCGGTATGGTAGTTTGATCTGATGATACCAGGCAATGAATCAGTTAAAGCTATTGCTTACATCTATGAGTTGCAATTGTTTTGGGTTGTCTTAATCTACCTCATGAAGATGAACCGACATTGCCAGAAGAGTGCGATAGGTTGGCTTGTTGGATTGGGTTCACAACTCACCATTTATCAAAGATTAATTCACGCCTATAATGTTGAAAACCGATAGTTTAGGAGTTTAGGACTCACGAAGTGATGATATATCAAATGAGAAGTAAATCTTGTTGTAAAATTAACGAACGCGAAAGCTAATTAGGATTTTGTAATTAATTCAATGTGAAATCACCGAAAAAATACATGAGGAACAATAAAGAATGCAAAAATTTAGGTAATTCAGTTTAAGTGTTGGTATGTACATTCAAAGAAAGAACCAGTAGATATTAACTATTATCGGAGAATTAGAATTAGAATTACTCAATACGCTCGAGTGTTACCCGTGCTTAAATTAAAGTCAAGCCCAAGGTATTAATAAATAAACAACTCAATTTGAATGTAAAAAACTCAACACAAAATACACGCTTTGCCCCCGACCATATTGGAGCTCTCTTTGAAACGGCCGAAAATCAAGGACCTCGCCCATTCTAGATTCCTTTAATCGCGGCACGGCTTTCCAAGAAGTCACTGTCCAGCCCTCGAACCCTCCATTTTGCTGCGTGGCTTCAACTCTAAAGGAACGCAAGCATGTGTTTTGATGCACGTGCGTGTGCCCCTTTCTTTGGTTCCGCCAATCTGCACTACTCTTAAGGGTCCAACTCCTGGTTTGGGTTAAACTTCCGTATTTATTTAATCGGGTCAAGGTTCGCCGTGTACGAAGGTTTCTTTTGATAAATGGAAAAGCATCTGCTTTTAAGGTCTTCATTTCTTATTTAATTCTATTTAGAAGAGACTTTGCTCTCAGCTTTTTAGAACACAGAATCCACTCACAATGAAAGAGCATATGGTGATTATGTTCCTGTTTTTCTATGCCCAGTTCCCATTATGGATGAGTCAAGCGATGCAAACCAACAAGACAGATCGGCTCGCTTTAATTTACTTTAGAGACAGTGTGGATGAGGATCCGCTCGGAGTCCTGAACTCATGGAATGACTCTTCTCATTACTGTGAATGGCAAGGTGTTGCATGCAGTCGACGGCATCCCGAAAGGGTTGTGTCCCTCAACCTGACGTCAAAAGGTTTGGGTGGTCTTCTATCGCCTCATATTGGAAACCTCTCTTTTTTGATCAGCCTCCGTCTACAAAACAACAGTTTTCGCGGTGAAATTCCACAAAGCATCAGCCACTTGTTTCGCCTTCGCCGTCTCGTCCTTAGTAACAACTCTTTTGGCGGAGAAATGCCCACCAATCTTTCTCAATGCTCAAACCTTGAGATTTTGAATCTCATCGATAATCAACTTGTGGGCAAAATTCCTGATGATTTCGGCTCTTTGTCAAAGCTTCGAGTTTTAGGTTTGACTGAAAACACTCTGACAGGATCCATTCCTCATTCTATTGGAAATCTCTCCCAACTTTACGCTCTCTCAGTTGCGTTAAATTGTTTGCAAGGAGAGATTCCCGAGACATTGTCCAAGCTTCGTGGTTTGGGGTTTGTTCAATTGGGGCTGAACCAACTAACCGGCGAGATCCCGCTGGCAATCTTCAACATCTCTGGCATTTCCTATTTCTTCACCAGTGGCAATCAGTTGAGAGGTAGCATTCCCCCTTATATCGGCGATACCCTTCCTTTTCTCACTTCCCTTGATTTTAGTAGCAATTTGTTTACTGGTGTTATACCTCCGTCCTTATCAAATGCCTCCAACCTTCAGCGCATCATCTTTCACAATAACAGTTTTCATGGACCGATCCCCGCAAATCTTGGCAGGCTAAAAGCTCTTGAAGTAATGTACTTTTCCTATAACCAGTTGCGTGATAACTACAGTTTCATTACCTCATTGACTAATTGTTCACGGCTGGAAACTATTGGGGTGAACCTCAATTTTCTTGAAGGTCCGTTGCCGGATTCCCTTGGCAATCTTTCAAACAGTGTTAGAGTAATTGATATGTCGGACACCCATATGTACGGAACCATTCCTCCAGGTATTGGCAATCTCTTCAACCTGTCATTTCTTGCCTTATCAAACAATTTGCTTGGCGGTCATGTTCCTTCTTCTATTGGAGTTCTCCATAACTTGCACGAAATGTCCTTAGACAATAACACGCTAACGGGAGAGATCCCGTCATCGATCGGCAACTTGACGTTATTGAATCGCCTTAACCTGACGTTCAATGACTTCTATGGGGAAATACCACAGAGTCTTGGTAATTGCAAGCAGCTAATTGAGCTTGAGCTTCGGAACAATAATCTCAGTGGCTCAATCCCAAAGGAGGTTCTTAGTCTTTCTACCATTTCAATTATCTTCAGCTTGGCTGATAATAAGTTGAGCGGATCTCTTCCATCTCAAGTTGGGTCCTTGGCTAATCTTATTGAACTAGATCTATCTTACAATAAGCTAACAGGACCAATTCCTAACTCCATTAGCAATTGCTTGCTATTGCAGAGGCTCAGCTTAGCAGTCAATTCCTTTCAAGGCGAAATTCCTCCAACTTTAGGCACATTACGGGGCTTACAAGAGTTGGATGTTTCCCATAATGACTTCTCTGGTAAAATCCCGAGCTTTCTCGCACAACTTACAGATCTAAAGTACTTAAATCTATCTTTAAACAAGCTTGAAGGAGAAGTTCCAATGCAAGGAGTATTTCTCAATGCTAGTGCAGTAACCGTCTTTGAGAATAGGAATCTCTGTGGAGGTATTGCAGGACTAAACCTTCCCTCTTGCAAATCAAATACCTCTAAACCATTTTGGATCAAAAAAGCTAGAGTAATCGCCACAGTGGCGGCCATCTTGTCATATTTCATTCTTTGTCTTTGCCTGTTTATCATTTGGTATCAGAGAAAGATGGCAAGAAAGAATATATCTTCAATTGAATTGCCGTTTGAACGCCAATTTTCGTGGGTCTCTTATGTGGAGCTCTTTAGAGCCACAAATGGATTCTCTGAGAACAATATGATCGGCCAAGGGAGATATGGTACTGTTTATAAAGGAACTACACAGGTTGGTGGCTGGGTGGCGGTCAAAGTGCTTAACTTGGGCCACAAAGGTGCTTCAAAGAGCTTTGTCTCGGAATGTCAAACCATAGGGGTCATAAGACATCGAAATCTCATGAAGATATTGAATGTGTGTTCAAGCGTGGACTATCACGGCAATGATTTTCTAGCTTTATTATACGAATACATGGTTAATGGGAGCTTAGAGAATTGGATACACCGAGGAAACGAAGAGGATGTTGAGCATGGACATGAACACAGAAAACCAGAACATTTGGGGCTAGTGCAAAGGTTAGACATTGCCATTGACATAGCCTCTGCGATTGCATATCTTCACACGGATTGCAACCCAAAGATTGTACATGGAGATTTGAAGCCGAGTAACGTCCTTCTAGACAACGAAATGAAGGGGCGAGTTGGGGATTTTGGGCTAGCGAAGATAAGGTCAGCCACAACAACAAAGGCCATGGACATTGACAATTGCAGCAGCTCAATGGAAATGAGGGGTTCCGTAGGCTATGTCCCTCCTGGTAAGAAAATTTTCTCATTAAGTGCCTAAGTTTTATCTATATTGGCCTTGAGATGAAATTTGAATTTTCGTTGCATATTGCTTGATGTACACTATTTTAGAGTATGGCATGGGGAGTATGGCATCGACACAAGGCGATGTGTACAGCTATGGCATTCTTTTATTGGAAATATTCACTGGTAGGAGACCTACAGAAGAGGCTTTCAAGGACCATTTGAATCTTCGCACCTTTGTCAAAGTGGCTTTGCCAGACCGAGTGATGGAGATCGTAGACTCAGCCATTTTTAATAGAGAAAACAAGAATGACATTGAGAGGATGAGAAATTGTGTCGCATCTGTCTTAAGGATTGGAGTTGCGTGTTCAATGGAGTTGCCGTGGGATCGGATGGACGTGGTCGAAGCACTCAAGGAACTGCATAAGATCAGGGCTGGGTATGGCGCTGAGTGGAGGCTTGGTTGAAGCAAGTTCAGCACAAAGACACTTGGACTATTCTTAGAATTAATTTAGCTTGGAATAAGAAAAATTAGGATGGCGCAATATAAGTACGCTATCTCCATCTCCCCCCCCTCCCAAAAATCTCACTATGTTCTTTATTTAGATTTTCTGTTTCTAATTTTTCCTCTGGAAGTTTTTCCCTAATAAATTTTAAGTAATTTCTATTAATTTTTAGTTTTTGGGTTAATATCATGAAAAATTTCAAACTGATACACAGTGACAAATCTATCATAAATTAAAATTTTAACTATCAAAACCCTTAAATTGATACACATTTAATAAATTTACCCCAAACTAGTATATTTATGACAAATTTACCCTATATTATTAAATTTTACTGTCAAATTGTTGAATTGAATGGCATGTAGTAGTTGACTAGTTTAACAATTTAAGATTTTTTATTTTGTGGTTTTTTATAGTATTAATCCAATTTAATATAGGGTACATTTATCACAAAATACCAATTTGGGGTTTTTGATAGTCAAAAAATTAATTTGAGGATAAAGTTATCATAAGTGTACCGGTTTGAGATTTTTTGTGGTTATTTGGGGTAAATTTATTATAGGCCTACCGGTTTGGGGTTTTCTAGGGTTGAAAATTAATTTTGAGTAAATTTATTACATGTGTACAAATTTGGGGTTTTTAGCGATATAAACCCTAAGTTTTTTAACATTAGATAACGTGAGTGTTGGGTGCGTTTTGTTGCAAAAAGAGACTTTTATTTGACGACTAATGCGGTTGTTCTCATACCAACATTATCATAATATAATCAAATTATTTTGAGATTCCGTCAAATTTGATAAAATTAAAGGGTAAATGGATATTTCATTCCCTTCCTTCACGTATTGTTGGACTACCTTTTAATTGCAATACATTATTGCATCTGAGATCTCTTAATATTCAGACAATCTCATAATATCTCCCCTCAAGCTCAAGGTTGCTCTAAGGAAATCGACTGGAGTTCGGAAACTAGAAAACCAAGCAAGAAAAGGAGCCTTTTTAAGACCATCTGCTCTTTGAACATCAGAAGGGACATGGACAATATCAACAGTTCCTCGGAATCTATTGTCAAGTAGAGTGACGGTTGTTCTCAATATTCGAATCCATGGATGAGGGAGAGTCGAACCTATTGGACAAAAGCCGGGGAAGAAATGACTAACCTATAGATGCACAACAAAAGGAATTATCCAGAAATATACGTTGAATCATCAACAAGCAATGGACAAAATTTAAGACTTCATGATGGTCCAAATATAATCACAAAGAAAGTATCAATGTTTCACGATATTAATACCAACTGTTTTCTTAAAGTAATGATGGAATCCTTGTTGTGTGTTTTCTTGAGAAAATGTTGGTTTTCAATGTACATTATTGATCCTTAAGAGAAGTTATTTTTAATTTCCCTTAAAGATAACCGTTCACATTTCTTCAAAAGGTGTATTTTGGACACACATCTCATTAGGGCAACCTTGGACACACTCTATCATGGGCAAACCAATGAAATATAACATAACCGAAGGTGTGGTAGGAGTAGGTGGGAACTTTCTAGAGTCCTGAAGAACTTAGAGTTGGGTTATCCTAGAAGAACTCAATATCGAGATTAGTAAAATAAGAAATTTTTTGTTTGGTCCCAATAAAATAAGATGTGGAAGTTGAAGAAAGTGATGAAAACATTTAGAAAAGAACATGACGAGAGACTTCTAAAGTGATTAGAGAGAGATTGCAACATCTATATCCCTTATCCCTTATGTTCGATACTAGGTCCAAGAAAACAACAAAGTAGTGCATGCAGCTCAAGTTCAGTGCCTTCACGAGGTTGAAGAAGGGTAAAGCACGTGCGACCAATCAGTTCGAGATTAGTATAACTCTAGGGAGCACTATGCAAGAGTTTGAGAGGAGATTTGTTTAGCATCATCGATGAAGAAAGATAATTGTAATGTACATACTGAGGAGGGCAGCTTCACTCCCAAAATTGTTTGTGATAAGATGCCGACATAAGCACAACACGACTAGAATCTAAATTGTCCATTTATGTACAAAATGGTGTGTGCTTATTTCAGGCCAATAGTATGATACAAAATAAATTTGCCATGTCAGCATGCTGCATCAAGATCAACATGAATTCATCAACTGACTTGGTGAAATAAGACCTTCATTATATTAAACTAAATGGAGGTTCCGGCGATCATGCATAATTCATACACTGATAAATAATCAAAGATATTATTTTAAATTTTTTTGACAAAGTACATAGATAAGAGTGTAAAAAAAAATTGGTAACTTTGGATCTTTATAGCCGTCAAACTGCGGAACTACATATAGACACATAAACATGTTTCGGCAATAACTTTCTAACGTATAACTTTTCATCGGACCTCAAACAAGGTTGAAAAGAAAAGTTAAAAAGAAAAATGAAAAAGGAATTGGTTAGAAAGCTAGCAATCAAATATATCGTTTTTAACAACCACTATGGTTTGCTCGAGTGGCCACTCTTTTGATATGGGAAAGAGCAAGTGAATGGTTCGAATCTCTATCTTCTTAGGGATTAAGATTGTGATGATTTAATTTCATATGTAAGTTTCAACTCTCACGTACTATAAATAGATAAAGCAAATGTTTAAAAGTGAGAGTTAAAGTAAGAATACAATATAACCAACAAAAAAGAAAATATATTGTTTAGTTAAATCAAATTAGAAAAGGAAAATTGTCGAGAATTTATATAATATATTTAATGTGGAAGATACCCGCATATATCAAATAAGAAATTAATATTAGAATTTACAAGATTGAGCTATGTCATTTTAACTCCACAATATTTTAATGACTCTTTAGAAGTTACAAGTACATACATACTATACAAAAATCCTATCCAACACTTTTCTCTATTTGTTCTCAAATTATAGAGAGATGAATAGATGCATTATTTCAATATATATATATATATATATAGATTTATAAATGTAGAAAATATAAAGTAGAATTGTATCTTATAAATGGTAATAAATTATGTCAATGCTATTGTGGATTAATAGGAGAAGTAAAAGTAAAGTCAATAAGATTATTAAATTTCACTAAGGTTGATTTTAGGTGGCAGCTTCTTCTCTTCTTCTTTTTTTTTTTCAATGGGAAGATGGCATTTTAACAATATCAAAATCTTAGGTGATAAACTTAGATGTTAAAAATGTGAAAATTCAATTGTACAATTTAAATAAGTTGAAGAAATAATAATGTGATTATTAATTTTGGAACTAATACCATGAAAAAACCTTAAACTAGTATATTTATTACAAATTTACCAAACCCAATTTTTTGATAATCAAAAATACCAAAATGTACATTTTTGATAAATTTACCTTATATTAGTTTCTTTTAAATTTTACTGTTAAATTGATAAGTTGGATGATAAGTAGCAATTGATGGATGTACTAATTTGGGGTTTTATCTTTTGTTTATCACATGTATATCAATTTATAATTTTTCGTGATATTAATATTATTTAATGAAAATTTAAGAAAAGGTAAATTTATCCAAATCTATTAATTTAATGTTTTTGATGATAAAAAAATTAGTTTAGAATAACGAAAGAATTCCAAATAAGAATATAAAGTGCCATTGTTTTATCAAATAAATGTTTGAATGAATATTATTTTAAACAAAAGCTTGAAGTTCCCTCGTTTTCTTAAATAAAAGGTTAAAGTAGACATTATTTCAAATAAATACTTGAAGTGTTGTGTCGATCTCAAAGAAAAGCTTAACCTCACCAAATGATCACCAAATGATCACCAAATGATCAAGGTTGGCCTATGTTTATTTTTTTTTCAATTTGTGTTTTTAAAAGTTTTGACTTTTTTTTTTTTTCAGTTTTTTATGGAAACAAAAAATTAAAAGAAAAAGGAAAAAAGAGGCAAAAGGGAAAGAAAACAAATAAAAATTGAAATGATGAAAATACTATCAATCATTTAGTGAGATCAAACTACCCTTTGATATTAACATGACAATTCAAATCATTATTTAAAATAATATTCATTTGAAGTTATTATTCGAAAAAATGATGTCACATCGAGTTTTTATTTGATTTTTTTATTATAAATTTATTATAAATATATCAATTTAGATTTTTAATGATAAAAAATTTAATATATTTAGAATTTTTGTGATATTAATCCATAATAATATGCTTTATTTTATAACGCGTCATCGTCGTTGTCTCTGGGGTCTCTGGGCGTCCGTCCGTCTCTCCCGCCCTCGCCGTTGCGTTACTCCTCCGCCCGTCGTCGCCGTGTCGCCTCCACTCGTCGCTGTCTAACTCCTGCCTCCGCCTCCGAAGCAGCTGCCATTTTTATGCTTAACGTCGCCCGTCGCCCGGGCCACCTCACAGCAGCCGAGCCGAGCTAAGCGACGCCTCCAGGTACTCCGCATCGCCATCTCTCTGTCTCTCTCTACTTGGACATGCTCCAGCGGCTTTTCGTCTGCAAGGTATCAGTCGCTCTATTTTCTTTCAATTTTTTCCTTGTCTGGAACCGTGAGTAGTAGGCTTGGTGGTCGTTAAATATATTAGATTGATTCTTAGCATCATAGAGTGCACTCGTGAAAAATTGGAACTTTGTTTCGGCTTATTAGAGTTGCAATACTCGAATGTGAAGGGAAAAGGAATTCGGTTTTACCCTGCAGGAAGAAAGCCCCTCGCGAGTGAATTGAAGCGAGGACGTTTCCAGCATGAGTAAGGGGGAAAATGAGAGCGTCGTTATTGAACGGCAACAGTTCAGGTCTTTTTCTTAGAAGCATCGTCGGCTGTGGCAATTCTCTTTCTTTAGGAGGCGTTTGGAGTCCTCTTAAGGTGCGAAACCCGATTAAGACAGCAGGGCTCTTGAGTTGCAAATCGATGTCGACAAATTCACCAGTGGTGCGAGTGAAGGAGAAGATTGATTTGATGGAGAAGGAGAAGATGATCTTTGATAGGCTTCTCGCCACCGTTCACCATTTTGATCTTCCTACCCAGCTGCGGGTCGCTGGTGGCTGGGTCCGTGATAAGGTTGGTGTATTTGGTAGTGCAATAGTGTGTTCGCTTTGATATGCCTTTAAGTTCTTTTGTGGTACTAATCGTGTATGAGCATGTTGTTTTGTGCTTCTTTTGAGAGATTTTTTTTTCTCCAGTTACATGTTTAGTTATACCCAATTCAAGTTCTTACTTTTCCCTCCCTATAGTACTTGTATTTTCTTTGTTTGACTGGGGTTTTTGTTTCTTTGGTGTGTGAATTTAAAAAAAATGCAGTACTTTTCGTATTACTTATGAAGTTTTGTTTCTACAATCAGTAGGAACATCAACTAATTGAGGTCTTTATCGTTTTGGTTCTATTGTTTGTTAAGGTACTGAGATTGAGACTGCATTCTTTTGACTATTTAGTCATTGAGCGTTATTATTTGCAGGGGGGTTAACTTTATGGCGATGTAAGTAATAAATCTTTAATTTAAAGGATGCGAATGGTTGATTTGACAGTCTTTTTTAAATAGATTTAGTATTACAACTTTCAACAATAATGTGAACTTCATAATTTTGAAGGCTGTTTTTGGGAAAAATAGGCATCTGTTAGTTTTTCCGGCAATTGCCTCAGCAATTAGCACTATTAGCCAGTGAAGTAAGATGTTTTCCTAATCCACATGAAGAATTCCTAAATACAAAACAAAAATAAGAAGATGTACTCTTTCAAAGAATCTACAAAGCCTATTTTCCATGATTAGTCGCCACTTTTGGTGGTTTATTCTCTCAGCCGCTGCCATCTTGAGCCAGTTAGGTGCCCTTACATGTCACGTAATATTAGTGACTGACATTTAGACAGGTGAATTTACTTCTATCAGGAGTTAGCATTCCCTTGGCACCGCATGTATGAATTACTCCCTTATATATATGCAGACATTCACATCATATATGCTACTGATTACTAAATTTGCATTCCAATATCATCACTATAACCTGTTATTGGGTGGTGATGCTCCTTGGTTACGATCCTCAACAAATAGGACCTTTCCCAACCTTTGACAAGGTGCCAGGGTAATTATTTGAGTAGAGAATGATCATATGTTCCTAGAAAGCCCCCAAGATGCTTTCAAATTATTATAAATGATTTATTGTCTGTCATTTATAGCAAATTTCTTGTCAGAATCATTTATCATGTTAAAGCTGGAATTGATTTGTAGAGAAAGGGTACAATCATTGCACTTGAACTGATGTGAATGACATTGTGAAATTGGTGGATTTGTTGTGTTAAACCTATTCTTTGAAGAAGATGATGAACAAACTCACGTTTTCTCATCTTTACAGCTTCTAGGGAAAGATTGTTATGATATCGATATTGCTCTTGATGACATGTTGGGTAGTACATTCGTTGATAAGGTTACCCAATATTTGGCGTCAACAGGGGAAGAGGCACAAGGTCTGGCTGTTATCCCAAGGTACATTGAGCTTCATGCTTGCCTTTTGCCTTCAAATATTAGCTTTTGATATTTTAATGTATGAATGTATGATTTGGCATGAAGTTTTTGTCTGAGTGTTGGTCATTGTCTATTCTGCCCCAGAAGTTTGTAATGTGAGCAGTGGTTATTTGTTTGTTCTGCACTCCATGTCTTACATAGTGATTTCTTCATCTCTGAAAAGGAAAGACTTGGAAAGGAGTGTTCACTAGATTATAAATTAAAAAAGAATAGGTCCACAATACTTAGTCAAATAACTAAGACCTTGGGATCAAGCAATGCCAGCTGAAAGTGCAAAGGAAGAGGATTAAAAGAGTGTTTTGAAGGCTTAGAGACTGCTGTTTTGAAGATAAAAGACTATTGATTCTTCATGATAAAACTGTTTCTTTTACTTCATGAAATTCAAAGTGCTAGACATTTTATAGACAGTGGATTCTATATCTTGAATATGATCAATAGGGTTGGCACGCATGTGGTTTAGGTTGTGCAAGACCCTTGTAGCCTTTTTCAATTTACACTGGAAACAATCTATTTCTATCTGTGTGGTGACACTGCTTTTCACTGACCTCAAAGCACAACCCAGAAACTATTAAGTAAATCAAAGAAGTCAAAGAAGGGTTCCAATTGCCAATTTTGTACACATCTTACAGACTCTATATCCCTCCAAAGAACAATGTCATCAGAAGTTGATCACCTCATGATTTGTAAGGCAGTTTCCCAAGAAATAAAGCCACTCTTTTTAGGGAATCTACACTTACATATCGAGATTAATTGGCCCTCTTAAATATTTTTCCTAGGCTTTGAATATGGTTTAAGTGTAGAACAAATGGTTCACTTTAAGTGGAATAAGGATTGTTTGCAGGATGAAGACATCTTTTGAGAATACCCCTTTTCTGCTCCATTTTTTGCCCCTTGATTTTTATTGTTTGGTCTCATTATCCGGTAAGGTCTAATGTCCTAGGAACTATGTAGAAGGGATTTTCTTTTTTATCTCCTATAATCTCTTAACTTGTTTTTGTATGTTCCTCATTAAATATGGCGTCGTTGGCATAGTTGAATTTGGAATTTCTTATTACATGAATATTTTCTTATATCTTCTGAATGAATTAGGTTGTGATATATTATTGTGGCAGATGCTGTCTCCATTCTGATTGGATATTTGAAGACATTTTTACATAAATTTAGTTTTGCAGCAACCCAGACCAGTCAAAACATCTGGAAACAGCGAGGATGCGCCTCTATGATATATGGATAGATTTTGTAAACTTAAGGTCTGAAAAGTACAGTGAGAATAGCCGCATTCCCACGCAGATGGTATGCAGTAGTACAGCTATTAATTCATCTGTTGTATATTTTCTTTCCACCTGTATCTTATTTTCTTTTTTAGTCATGGCCAACTAGACAGTATTACTACCAGTATATAGTAAAAATAGCTTTTAGCGCTTTCATGAACTCTCTCTTTCTCAAGGAAAGAAAGACAAGTAAACTAGGTAGGTATTATCAATAGGGCAAGGCCTTGCTCACTCCAAGGAGTACTTAAGGAATGCAAGCCTATTAAATGACAAGTATGTAGCTCATAATCAACTGTAAAATTACTTGAATTCTGACAATCATACGTCTATTCTTGAGCAGTCTTGATTGAGGAACTATCTTCTAAATCATTTTTCTTTCTTTTGCTAATCCACTCAAGAGACTTGTTGAACAAACATTATTTTCTTATAAGTGTCGAGTATATCATCATAAGATAAGAGGGCCTAAGAATCATCATGAAAGCTAAAAGCAATGAGCTCAAGGCCTCTTATGTTTTGTGTCCATGGCCAGTCATTTTTGACATTAGCTTAGTGTTTTCTCTTAGATTGTCAATTCTTTGAACAAACTTTTGTTTATTTATCACTTTGTCATCTCTCTCTCCATGCATTAGTGCTTCCAATGTGATTGCGCTTTTGTTCAAATATTTATGACCAGAAAATCATGCTAGTTTCTTGGTTGTTACTTTTGTGAATGGTCGTTCAATTTGACTCCTCTTACAGGATTTTGGCACTGCAGAAGAGGATGCTTATAGAAGGGATTTAACTATAAACAGGTGTCTCTTCTGCTTTATCTAACTGATAAATTGCTCTCGAATCAAAATGTTAATTGCATCAGATTCTGTTTATCTCAAAAGAATTTATTGCTTAGTTTTAGGTGGTATTTGATCTAACACCTGTTAGTTAAATCTATTTTGAACGTATTAAATCATTCTATACTCTATAATTGGCGCATAACAAATCCTTCTATTGCTCTGTACAACCTTATTTCCAATTATTGAGGTGATTGAATGGTTGTCACTTGTCAGTTGTAGCAGATAGTGGACATGGTTGACTCTTCCATGAAGTATATATAGTTCCAGATTTACTGCCATTGATTATTTAATGCCAATTAAGTATATGAGAATTAAAGAAGAATTGCTGGTCATTTTGGTTTTCTGGTTAGCTGGCGAGAAGTCATGGAATATGCAGTCTTTCATATCTTTATTTGGATATCTCCTTTTATATAGCTTGTAAAGTGGTTTAGCACCACATGCCATCCATTAACTTGGGAAATTTGTGTGTTAATGCAATTGGATTCTGAAGATTATAATCCTCTCTCTATTTTAGAATTGACTGGACAGCCAGATAGCAGTTGCTTCTTTATATGTTTAAGAAACGAAGTTTGTTTACTTTAATCTGGTTCTGTACTTCAAACAGCTTGGCTTCTCTTATTCGCACCATTCCGCTCTATCTTGGTCCAGTTGTTTGATGACCTAAATTTCTATCTGACAGCTTGTTTTACAATATCAACACCAGCTCAGTTGAAGATTTAACTGGGAGAGGTTAGAATAGATTTTTTGACCTGGTTTTCTTTTCAATGAGAACTTTTTAGGGAATTAAACTATATTAAATTCTTCTGCTTTTTGAATTTTTGATCACTGTACAGGAATTGATGATCTTAGATCAGGAAAAATTGTGACACCTCTAGCCCCAAAGGAAACATTTCTGGATGATCCTCTGCGAGTTCTTCGTGCCATTCGCTTTGGTGCTGTTTTAATTAAATTTTGTTAAGCTTTTGTCTCTTGCGTTTATTTAATTCTGAACATTCTTATTCAGTTTGCCTGAGACCATTTATTATCCGACCTTCGTCAATTCCATAGCCTGTTGCCTCTGGAGTAGTTGCATGAAATTGTGTTAACAGCTGCATGTCACAGTCTCAGTACACATGCATGCACTTAATGCAGTCTTCCTTCTATTTACATCTTTCTTTATGTACAAATGGATGTACTGTGTATGTAAACATGTGACTGCATAAGTGGGTAAAAGGTTTTAATCAAGGAAGTACTGATTGCATGAAATACATATCTACAATAGTCTGTACTTTATGTATGATTCTTTTCTTTCAAAGATTCTTGGATCCTCTTGCATCCCCACAATCCCTTAATTGAAAGAGCTTAATGCCTTATTCTTAGATGAGCTTCATAAACCTTGCGTTTTTGCAGTTCATCTTACAAAGAAGCTTTCTTTTTTTCATTCTTCTGCCATGCAATGTGGATGCACATTTTCTTTGATTTGTAAAAGAGTTTTGTGAGATCAAAAAGGAGCTTTCTGCTACTTTATCTATGGTCTCATCATCTTTGTGCCTCCATGTTCATCATCTTGTGTTCATTTCAGGCGCAAGGTTCAGTTTTACATTGGATGAAGAGCTGAAGAGAGCTGCTGCATCCAATGATGTCAAAGATGCACTTGCAGCTAAAATCAGTAGAGAGCGTGTTGGAACAGAAGTATGTGTCTAGAACATTCCTCTATTGGCTGCTTTATCTCAATAAATGTTTTTTGGTGGGAGTTCTTCTTGTACATGTGTTCTTATCTTTTCTCTCAACTTCTCTATATGATTTTTATCTCCTGTTTGTTGTTACTTATCATTGATGAGATGGGATCAATATTTTTCCCTTTCTTCGGTATGACAGGTTGATCTGATGGTATCAGGCAATGAACCAGTTAAAGCTATTGCTTACATCTATGAGTTGCAACTATTTTGGGTTGTATTCAGTCTTCCTCATGAGCATGAACCGACATTGCCAGAAGAGTGTGATAGGTTGGTTTTATGGATTGGTTCTTATGATCATCCAGCTAGACATGATTGATATCTACATATTTGATGCACTGTTAATAATAACTGGGCATTCTGCAACATCAGGCTAGGATATCAGTTGTGGCATTCTAATTTATTCCACTTATGTGAATTGTATCTAGTTGTTAGTTATTAGGAGGAAGAAAATGAGATTTGTGCTTATGAATGTATTGGGGAATATGTTACAATTTTGACAAAACTGGTTTGGGAAGAAGGAAACATAGTGGAAACTTTTTGTGACAAAAGAGAAAATAATAAGTATTACTGCAACTTGTAGAGGGACCATTTAATGGGTGTAAGAATTTCTGATGCTTTTCCATGTGAAGGATGACACTGTTTTATCTTCATCCTTCTTTTGGCCCCAAGAGACTGGTGAGCGTATACAATTCCTTTTTTTGTGGGGTGGGGTTTGGGTTTGGGGTTGGGGTTGGGGGCAGGGGAACTAAATTATGGTGGCATCTTCAAAAGCTTCTATGTCCTAAAATCTACCCAACTGGGTCTAGAGGCTAGAGCCTAGCTATTTCCTACAGGATGAATAAATCAAGTGTGTACTAATGTTTCTTTTGATGTAAGTGTAGAAGCATTATTAACAGAAGAAGGCACACTGCTAAAGCAAACTAAATATAATTGATGACATTGAGAGAAGGAAGCAAGCTAAAATGATATCAAATTAAATCCAAAAGGGTCATATGAAAAGCATTGAGAAAGGCTAAAGTTCAAAGTGCCGTGCACCTCCTAGAACTCTTCTTGGTTTAGGGGACAATATCTTTCAAGCTGTTGGGAGGCATTGTAGGGTCTCCACTGTTCTCATGTTTCTTTCCATGATAATTTCAATTAAGGTTGATATGTCTTTTTTCTAAATCGAGTTAGTAATTTCATTTCTGCAGAAATTTCCCAGAGCTTCTACCACTTTTAGACTTTGACTGTAGAAATTTGCAGTTTCTCTTATTCTCATTGTTGTTTTAGTGCATATTTGCTTACAGATTGCATCTGTTGGTATGTCTCTAGGCTCTGCTTGGCTTATATGGATGCTGCATGGGCCCTTCTGCAGCTAATTGGATCGTTGTCTCTTACTGTGCGTGATAATCCTTGAATTTATTCTATTTCATGTTGGTTCATGCTTGATTTTTGTATTTTCATCCAAAAGTTTATATGCAGTTAAGTGGCTTTATAGTATTTAAACTACTCTTTGGCTTTTAAACTCATGATGGGATGCTTGCTTTTGGTTTCCCAGTGACAGATGATATAAGCTATTCATGAAACACTCTATGCTTAATCTTTTGCAGAGTTGTGTGATTTTCATTATATTTTGGATGGAAGATGTCATAATATGGCTTTAGAAGTTTTGACTTGATAAGGATCAATTTGAAGCACTTAGTTGCTTGATTATCATAACGATCTTATATTTAAGCAAAAACAGGCAAACTTACAGAGTGGTGATGTGAAATTGGCTATTCTTGTTGGCAGGAGATAAGTTTACTAATTTTAATTAGCTCCATTCATCCTGTCTGAACTGAATTAATTTTTTCAGAATCTATTATTTGCTTCCTTTTAGTTCTCCTTTTTTTCTTTCTGAACCTGTGCTTGATTGACAATTGCATTGTGTTGCGGGTTTACTGTGATCAGTGTTTCTTTGAGAAAAGAAAGTTGTAGCAGCATGCAAAGAATTA
Organism: Angophora floribunda; assembly: GCA_014182895.1. Classification (NCBI taxonomy): domain Eukaryota; kingdom Viridiplantae; phylum Streptophyta; class Magnoliopsida; order Myrtales; family Myrtaceae; genus Angophora; species Angophora floribunda. Next base: position 24,070,208 of record CM024710.1, read on the forward strand.
TTGTAGGCATGCTGATCTCCTTCTGCAGGCCCTAGCCGCTTGAATCTTATAAGTTCTGTCTTGTATTTTAATACTATTACTCTATTATATATGCCCAGGTTTCTCTTGTTAGATTTCGTTACTTCTTATCAGTGACGGGATTCTCATCGTGATTGGTTTACTAGATTTGTTTTTTTTTTTTTTGCATGGTCTAGTTAATACAATTAAGTTCTTGTCTTATGTTCAAGGAAACCATGTACTTTCTGTAATCATTGCTTATGCTACTTAATGTTGCATATTCTTCTTGAACTTTCCTTGGAGTAACATGCTTTTGATTACTCAGTATGTATGACTATTTCAGGATGAACAAAGAAGGTTGTCCTTGTACGCATCTCTGTTTTTCCCATTCAGAACCATCACATACAAAGATAACAAAGGCAAGAAGGTACCTTTGTCTTTCCTTTCTTGAATCTGCATGGGCATGTGTCTTCTAATTGGATTAATGGGTCTTCTCCTTTTACCTAAGAGCTTCAGCTTTTGTATTGGACTTAAATTGGGAACATAAAGTTATCCCAGTTTTTACATATCGGTCCCTTTCTATTGCAATCACAGTTATTCAATGTCTTATGCAGATTCCAATTGTCACCTATGTTTTCCGAAACTCTCTCAAGCGAAAGGCTAGCGATGCTGAGACAGTTAGTTCATATACACCTGGCAAATTTGTACTTGATGAGCTGTTTATCTTTTATGCAGCTGTGAATTAATAGTAGTTAAAGTCTTTCTCCTTTTAAGGTCGTCGGTGTACACTCTGCTGTGGCAAGACTGCTTAGTTTGATTCCTTTTCTTGAATCAAATGTTGACGGAGAGCTCAATGAAGATGATATGGGCAGTGAACTTGTTGATATCCCTGCTTTGTCAAAGCTGCGCGTATTAACAGGTAAGAATATGTAAGGGCAGTTTTTCTCTGGTTACTCTGAGATATTTTTGGCATGCTATCTTTTCACTCGATGAAAGAACATTTAGAGTAATGAGCTAAGCCATCAGGATTTAGAGCTGAAATTTCTTCAAGTGAAAGCACAAGAGATGCAGGGCGGTTCTTGATTGACTTATCCAGTATTTCCTAGGCATTGCCAATGTAAATGATGATGTGCGCGCTGTTTCATCAATGTATTATTTGAAATTCTGTATCAAAACAGGGGAAAAAATCCAGTTTAGGGTGGTAGGGAATCATGGAAATTTCCTTGGAAATGAGAAGTGCAACAGTATTTGTAATTGGAATCCTCATCTGTATAGAACTATAGAATTATGTATAATCTTGGCTGATATCAACACATTCAGGTCGAAACTGAAATGGTATTTTGTATGCCAATATCTTTATACTGTTCTAGCAAAGTGTGTGCTGTATGTATTGTGAACCCAATGTGATTATGGACATCAAATTGGACCTAGGTCTGTTTTCCTTTTCTCTTTTCTTTGCCTTTTTAACCTCGAGATTGTTACTAGACTGTTACTTCCTTGTATGAGTCAAGCACATGGATTGTCCAAAGAAAAGGTCAAGCATTTTACTTTTGGTGTTGAAGTAGTTTAAGAGGACCATATCTACTTGGTTCATCTTCTTTTTGGTTTGTCGCATTTTGTCAATCTGTGTTATTTTGTAGTGTCATTTTATGAAATAATTATGAAGTATTGTTTCTCGGTCTATGCAGGATTTCTCCTGCGAGAAGTAAAGGATTTCTGGCGAGTGGCATTATTGATTGCTGTGCTGGCTTATCCCTCTCCTATTGGCTGCTCTGAAGATGCCATGTTCAAGCACACTGAATTAGACAAGAGAAAAGAGGTGTTCCAGGCAGTTGAGAATGCTATTCTCAAATTAGGTATGTCTAGAGGTCCTTTGCTTCCTTTGTCTTAGAAAAGTTCATCCATGCGTTGTGGATTTGCTCATAAAGGATTTATGCTCTGACCCCTCCCTGTGCCATCGGTATTTATGAGAAAAGACACCCAGAGAAATTGAGTTTGCATGAATTCAACTTTTATTAGAGTTTCTGCGGAATCTTTTGGTAGAGTAGTCTTGGGATTTGTTTCAAACATTGTTCCGATATGCACTCCATTTGCATGATATACAGGCCTGGAAAAAATATGGGAAGTGAAGCCCCTAGTAACTGGAAAGGATATTATGAATGTTCTGCAGCTCAAATCTGGAGGTCCTTTGGTTAAGGAATGGGTAAGCGATACTTTTCTGCACCAATCTACTGAATTATGAAATTGAAGCTGACTTGTTATTTCTTTTTCAGCAACAAAAGCTACTTGCGTGGCAGCTGGCAAACCCAACGGGAACTGCGGATGAGTGCCTCGAATGGATGAGGCAAACTCATTTGAAGCGAAGAAAAATGGAGTGAATTGAGGGAAAGGTCTCATCAAGTCATGGTATTTTTTTTGTAGTTCAAACATGTTTCGCAAGGTCTGGAGCTGCACCAATGGTTTGTTCAGAGATGCGTGGAAACTTTACAGCATATGACATCAGAAGACTAGTTTCAAAATTACGTGATGGCTGATCGGTTGAGGATTTAAATGCAAAGGCTGTTGGTGGGAATCGTCTGGATTGAAATTTTGACTACCAATATCCTGTTTCACAGGAGAAAGACAATGCGTCTTTTACGGTTAGATACTACATCCCTAGTTAAATGCCAAGGAGCACACCATAACTCTTTCTTCGCGAGCATGGATTTTGTGGAAATTGAAAAATTATGCATGCATAACTGCAATGTATGAGCAATGATGAAATTGAAAATGGCAGAACAAAATGATCGTAATGGCTTTTAGTTTCTTATTATTCTGATCGACCGTCCATCAGGGTCTTCAGCTTGATCAAATAATTTACCCGATCCATTCCCTTGTGCTGTATAATATCAGAAAGTAAATTTTCTAGCATATGCAGTTCTCTAGTATGCCTCTGATGTATTTCACTCCATACTGATTCGTAGTTTCTAAAGACCGAAGGTGGAGATTGGAGAATTATTATGATTCAAGATGTCTGCCTCACTTGTCTGAGGTCCCTTTACCATTATTATTCATGTAGTTAGGGTTGGCGGTAAGTGTTTGCAGGTCACGTTTGTATCGACATAAGGGTATATTGTGAAATCAGTCAACTCGAGCACGACGATTAGTTAATAGTGTCGACCGATTGATGGAGCATGACGATTAACGAATTGACACGGGAATTGCACGATTAAATTATGATTTGATGGGTCAAACATGATCGCATGACCTACTTTAATGCGAGTTCAACCTGCTGACGCGAAATCAAACCACCAACATGAACCCGACGAATGTCTTTAATTTTTCATATTTGCAAATTGGAGTGATCCATCCATGAAATATTAATCAAACTGAAAAGGGCCCGTTCATAATGAATGAAATCTTGATGGTAAATAGCATGGGAGAAAAAAATCATTTGGTTGAAAAGTTATTCGTTTCATGGAAAATAATTTTCAGGAAAATGTTTTCCGAATTTTTCAACGTTCGTTTTACAAAAAATAAAGTTATCCAAGAAAAAAATTTCCATTAAAAGAAAAAAAGTATTCTAAAATGAGAAAATATTTCACACTTTTCAAGTTAAGAAAAACATTTTCCACACTTACTCTCTTTTATCTCACACCCTTGCTAGTCCCTACCTCTTTCTTCTTCTTTTTTCTTTTCTAAAACATTCAAATTTTTATTACTTCATTATTTTTCTTTCCTTCATTTCGTCTTCTTCCTTGGCTAGTTGCTAGCCATGACATGATTGGCCATAGGTGAGCCTAAGCTCGCCGCTTGCCAAATCAACTAGCATGAGCCTCGATCTCAAGGCTCGCCTATAGCCGGTTGTCGACCAAGAGAGAAGAGGAGGAATTTGACCATAAAAAAAAAAAAGGAGGAAACAAAGAAAAAAATAGAAAAAAATAATTTAATAATCAATTTTTAAAAAATAAAAAAATAAAAATCGATTTTTAAAAATGAAATAATAATAAAATGATTGAAAAATAGTGTATAGATAAAAATATTTTTCCTACCAAATAGCAGAAATTTTTTTTTTTCGTTTTATTTTAAGTTTCACCCAAATATCAAAAAATAATTATATTTTCCTAGAAAATAACTTCTAATTAATATTTTCCAAAAATGCCACATTGTTGCAAAATGAACAAAACCTAACTGGTTAATTGATTGATTCAACTAATTTCGCATCTCACAGTTTGTCACAAGCACTATATATGTAATTACGGTCTCTGGTAGGTTAACATAAAACTGAACGAATTCGATGAACCTCAATCCAAGTTCGCTAACTTCCTGTCGTGTTTGAATTATGTAATTGTGTTTTGGGTTTGGCCACTGGATTTGCGGTGATCCATAGACCAAAGTCGAGCTCAATTGACTCGATAGAGGATTTACCACTGGGAAACAAAAGTGGCAACCAATCGGCGCAAGTATTCACCTGTTATAGTGCTTGTGTCCTCAAAGGTGCTGCCGATCTACAAAAAATGTTCATTATTAACACAGCCCGATCCTCATGCATTTAACAACATACTGCACATTTGATAATTTACTAAAGATACTAGAAATTTACTATCGTCAATTTTCTTAGGTAATCATCGTATGAACAACAGGATATAGTACAACTACCATATTGCAAACGTTTCTAACTTTTAGTAGTGCTATAATTACAGTAACATTTGCTAACATACTCAAATCTGCAACACGTACTAAACTTGCTTCTATAGTATTAAGAAGTCGGTGTCCTTTGGGGGCCAACTACACCTTGAACGGTACTAAACATCGGACTCTCTCCTGGCTTTCATAGTGCTGGTATTGCCTCAAAAAAAAAAAAAAAAAAAAAAAAAAGAGAAGCACCATGGTGGGTAATATCCTAGATCTGTGAGTATTGCTTCACAAGACAAAATCAAAAGAATTAAAAATTAAAAATAGAACAGGCAGTGAGAAAAAAGCAAGGAAGGTTATCGAGGGCAAAAAGCTCAGTGTTGATTAAATATTAAGTGCACCTCTCAGAGTAGAAGACTCCAGTAGGTTATAAGAATCCGTGAAGTTAGCAGTTATTATATACAGAAACAGACTAGAAAACTAAATATGCACAGCCATCACACACGCACACTTCGTATCAAAATTCAACGATCCTCAATGTGCATGGACCATGTTGGTCACTTCAACAGATAACAAAAACTCAACTCACGGTACGATTTACAATGGGAAGGAAGCTGGTGACATTCAGATTCAAACCTGATCAAGACATGCACTGATGTATGAACTGAATCCAGTAAAATTTAGTGATACCATTGCATTATCGCTCAAGACTTGGAGACTGGATTAGATATCGACCAGCAAAGGCAATCTGTCATGAACCAAATATCAATCAACACCCAGGAAGGGACTGAGCGGACACGAAAGGCGAGAGACTTGCAGCTGATTCACTGTGGTGCAAGGGGCGATGCTGGTGACTAGAACTGATAAAACTTGCGGAGGCATTGCTTGGGCTTGGAATGTAACGTGAGATGTATCTTGAATTGACAGGTGATATAGAGGGATAACCCATCGAGTGGGGAGAAACCAAGTACGATCCTTGAGACCGGTGAGATGATGCATTCCTGAGGTCAGCTGAGCTACGGCTAATGCTCAGAGGGGGAGATTGTCTATAGGACCTAAAAGACTGCTGCATATAAGTGCTCGAGAGAGATGGAGTATGAGATGCAGATGGAGGACGTGATGCTCTGGCTATTTGGATGGCTGATGATGATGCCACCGATGATCTAGCAGAAGACAAAGCAGAGGAGGAAGCCACAGATGCAGGGGTCGACGAAAGCAATGGTGTACTCTCTGATGCTGGGGGTTCACCTGTGCTAGTTCTTGCATCACGCTTGCAAACTGGGCAGAAAGTTCTCCATGATGTAAGCCATGAGTCGACACATAATGCATGAAACTCTGTCCACAGTTGAAGAAACCATATAAGATTGTGCAAGTGAATAAATCACTATAGATTCGATAGCAGCTCAATCTAAATAAAGATAGGCCTGAAAGACAGCTTAAATTGATATAAAGTTATTGAGCAGCAATGCAGCATCTGAAGGAGAATAAGAATACTACCAAATAGGAACTCCCTAAGTTATATGACTACTGTCCAGAGACGGGAAAATGAGAATGAGAATCATAGAGAGAAAAATCTTGCGTGCCACTCGTGTGATTAAAAGAAATTGCTGTTGAAACATACGCAACAGGACTCCTAAGCACACTAGAAATGGAGCCTACACTATAGCCCAATGAGAAGACCCCTCATCCACATTCTCTCTTTGCTAGGATTAACCAAGTTGACCACCTCCTTTGCCATGACTAGCACACTGGAGGAAGAGACAGAGACTATGTCTTTTTCTGCACATTCCAGAACTGGAGCGAGCCATCCATTACTAAAGTCTAAGCATTACATAGTGAAAATATCTCAGGTAAAAATCATGCAACGGACACCCAAAGATTTACTACTGTCGAGCTCGAAATTGATACTGCTTGTGATGCTTGCTAGAGAACTAAGATAATTCCCAACAATCAGCTGACATAAAACTTGATTGACTATCGTATTGGCAAGGAACACCTACTGTGGCAACACGGCAAGATCCTGAGCTTTTCCCCAACAATGTAGTCTTCAAGGCATATGGCACATGTCCCTGATGTGCAGTTATCCTCTAAAACAGCAGTAAATATGAGACTTGGCATTGCTTTCACCAAGCGACTGCTCATTCCATGGAACTCCCTCACACGAGGAGCTCGAGGCCTTTCTCGTCTTATACGATGCCTACGTACAAAGAAACACGTGGCAAGAACTGCTGACATGGCAAGCAGGGAAATAAAAGAAATAGCCATGATCGACCAAGCTGAGTCTTCAAAGCTTGGAATTATCCACAATTCCACATTAGTTGAACCAGCATAGTTTTGGAGTAATTCCCCCGAAGCTTTAGAAACAAACACAGCATGGATTTTTATCCCAGCTGAGTTTCCAGCCACTGCATGTAGCAGCCAACTTACATTAGAAATGTACCTCAATAGTGAACCATATTCAACAGTAGAAAAAACAAAGGAACATGAATATTTGATGACATCACAGCAAACCTTGGAGAAAATAGAACACAGGGCATACAACATGAGCTACAAGAATCACTCAAAGGCAAAGGTGTAAATGGCATCAAATTAATTGTCATGATTAGACAACATATTTAATATCCGAATAAATTATCCACATGATTTCAGACCTCGACTGAGGTTGCTCTTGATGCTCGGCATGGTTCACATTGAAGTACTAAATCCCCCAAATCAGCTCTATTGAAATGATAACAAACTGAATAACCCAACACATCAACCGATCATTTTCATCCAAGTAGTTTCCAACCAGACTAGGTGAACATTGCTAGGTGATCTAGCATAGAAACAACACACCATATTCACCAACACAACCTAAAATCCCTAAAGAGTTGCTTGAGGGTTTACAATCTCTGGTTGCATCTGTCATGTACTCTTTTAGTCGGCTTTGGACATCTTGCTTTGACTTCTCATAGTCTTTTGATGTCTTCCTTTATATTTTGCCTTTTCTTTCCTTCTTTCTTTTCTTGTATGTATCTGATGTACTCATATTTCTTACTCTAATAAAATTCTCTATTGCCCGTCAAAGAACAAAGAAAGAAAATAACAGCGCAAGACAGCTTTCCTCAATGCATATGATAGTGCCAACATTAGCAAGCAGCAGGAAGTTAAAAAGTCGCATCCTAAGAGATGTCTCAATTTAAGTATTTTAACGGTAGAAAATTTGATATCTACATTACTCAGTTTCCTGTAAGAGTAATATAAATCTGTGCATCGAGCTAAACCTAACAAACTCTATTTAGGCAAATTCAGATAGTTGTAATCAGGCATATTTCTCACTAACATGATAGTTATACCATTATCACTAGATATCCATCCATCTCAATAAAGCTGACCTATGGCTCTAAAAGTGGAGACAAAATGAAAAGGCATGAAATCCTACTTCCTCTTCTCAATTTTCATCAGTTTTTTTTTTCGGGGTAATCCCAGGATCCCTGTTGGGTTTAGACCGAGTCATTATGGAACCTCTGGCTAGGATCAATCTTATGGCACACGTTCTAAGCAAGTGCAGAACCAATTCCACATGATTTCATACCCTACTCAGGTTGCTGTAAAATGTCTGGCATCACTCCAGTTTGCTTTGGAAAGGTAAATTTCCCAAGTCAGCCGTACCGAAAGTATAATACACAGAACTAAACAACACATCAACCAATCTCTTTTGTCCAACTAGTTTCCACCTAGACTACAAGCCTTAAGCACCAACACTGCCTACAAATTAGCATAAGGAAACTTTTCTTTGAGCATATGACTTGTTACATCTACTTCAGTTAAAGGAATTTCTGTTGCTCCTAAACCATACTTGCACGGACAACTCTTAGTACATCACTTATCACATGATACACAGAATTTTCAACTATGAACTGCAATTTGACTAATTTAAAACAATCAGCTAGTGGAAAGGCTATCTTATTCTCTATCCCAGGCCCACATTTATCATGTACTTCTAGGAGTAACAAAGGTTTTGCAAGTATTAAGTTATAATTTACAAAACCAAAGAAAGTCTATTAGGTCGATTTTGTTGTAATGGATAATATTTCTCATTTACATGATAAACTGACAGCTTTGGATACATAGTAAAATAGTGCAATGCTACCTGCCTAGCAACTTGGCACAATTATCTTAAAATTACCATTTAGTCATCCATTGATCACCAATAAAAGTTGGTCCGAGGAGCTACCAATAGGCAGAAAATGAAAGGGTGTAAAATCCCCTTTCCTATTCCGGATTCTGAACAGGTTGTGTTATTTCAGGATCCATATTGGGTTTAGGCTGAGTCATATATGAATTACCTCTGGCTAAGCCAGAGGAAGTTCATACAACTGACAAAGTAACCACGTCAGGAACACATCTTTCTCTCAGGAAGTCCAGATCAAACCTGACCAAGTAAACTACTTAAGCTTTTGAAAAAAGACATCTATGCAGGAGCAAAATTTCTAGGTTTCTTGTCATTTAAAGTACGAAAGAGGAGTCAATCAATGGTCAAGAAATAAAAAATCAAAACCATAGTGAAAGCTGCTTGACATCCTAAGCATCTAACTTGTAGTCAAAGGTCTCTAGAAAGCATTCTAAAATCAGAGTGATAACCGATTCAGAATTATCCAGCAACTAGATATTTCTGCTTTTCCAATTGAGTTTATTAATCCAGTAGCAACCTAATAAAATCAATCGGCATAGAAAAAGGTCACTACTTGCCACCAAGCCACCATCAGCTTCGAAGTCATAGACAATAGCCACTTTGAATCCAGCCTTTTGAGCTCTCCTAACTTTATCTTCGAAACTACATCCTCCCCTAACAATTAGGACGAAAGGGGAGCTAGCATTCGGCAACCGGTTGACCTCATTCACCAATTGAGAGCACGCATCGATCGGGTCTGCAACATACAACATGCCGCATATCCCAGAACCTTTAACTGGCGGAGCTGAGATGACCAAGAAAAGGAAAAAAAATGGTCAATCAAAGGGGGCCCAAAAAAAGGAAGCCCAACTAACGCAAGTAGAAAAACAGTTAGTATCACAACAAAGCACATACTTTTTGGAATATCATGGATGAAAAAAACTCTTTCCACTGGCACAGTCGCGACAATTGAGCCTAGCGCTAAACAGAAGACTAAACCAATACAATCATAAACGAAACAAGATTTACGTCCACACTCTTGCTACAAAGAACATACATTTTGCAATATCGTGGATGAAATAAACTCTTTCCGCCGGGACAGTTACCGAGAAGAAACAGGGACAATCGAGCCTAGTGCTAAACAGAAGACTGAACCAACACAATAATAAACGAAACAAGATTGACGTCCACACCCTGCTACAAAGCACATACTTTTTGCAATATCATGGATGAAAAAAACTCTTTCCGCCGGTACAGTCGCCGAGAAGAAACAGAGACAACCGAGACAGAACCAACACAATCTCATAAACGAAACAAGATTTACGTCCACACCCTGCTACAAATTCCTCACCTTTCCTCAGCAACCAAACGCAAAACCACCTACACAACACGAACGTAACAACACAGAAAACCCGCCAAAGTAGAAAAGAACTCACCGAAATTAGCCTCGACGGCGGCGAAGGACAGGGTGACGTTGTTGCCGATCAGGACTACGCTCGCCGACGCCGTGCAGCCAACCTCCAGCAAAGCGAGCCACAGGAGAACGCCCAACACGCTAGCACGCCTCGAACCATTCATGGCTTATCATCAATCGAGAATTCAAAGGGGAAGGAAGGACAGAATCCGGAGCTTGCGGGAAACCCTAATTTTTGCAGGAGGGATTCAGGCGGGGCGGAGGGAGAGCGGGATGATGATCACATCAGCTTCCATGAGATCGCGAGCTCGAGAGAGAAAAAGGGGAATAATTGAATCTTCTCCGATATTCTGTCTCCCTCTGTGGGTCTCTCTAATTGCTTCTTAATTGGAAATAAAAAAAAAAGAAATTTAAAATATTTTATGAGATTGAAGGCAGCAACGTCATTTCATGGCATTGGATGAGGAAAGGAAATAGTGCTTTGTTATTTATTTTTTTAAAAATAAGGAAAAGGGAGATTTTTATCCCTTGCTTTTTTGGTAATGATATAATGCAATTTCCTAGTAGGGGATAAAATATAAATATTCGAAAAAACTCGCATCATCTAGAGAGTGCTCATCAGCAGTAATTAATGAGGAGGTGCTTTTTGGCTTTTGAAACACCCCCTCCCCCTACCAATCATCCATCCATGAAAATTACATATCATATAAATAATAGTAATAAGCATAATTCGCGATGAATCGAGACATCACAACCAACAACACGAGTATAAAGTGATGGGACAGTTACCAAAATCAAGAAATTTAACATTCATGCATTCGAATATTTAACTTATCTCGTGATCTTATCCATCCGACTATCTTTTTTTTCTACATTCACACTGAAATTCAGAGGAGCCGTCCGTATACCATCAGCAGTAATCAATGAGGAGGTGCTTTTTGGCTTTTGAAACACCCCCTCCCCCTACCAATCATCCATCCATGAAAATTACATATCATATAAATAATAGTAATAAGCATAATTTGCGATGAATCGAGACATCACAACCAACAACACGAGTATAAGGTGATGGGACAGTTACCAAGATCAAGAAATTTAACATTCATGCATTCGAATCTTTAACTTGTCTCGTGATCTTATCCATCCGACTCTCTCTTTTTTCTACATTCACACTGAAATTCAGAGGAGCCGTCCGTATACCAGCAGAAGGTAGGCATTAAAATCGATGTCGGGATCATCGAGGGTAATTGCTCCGAACCTAATTTCTTTCTTTCTTTCTTTTGTTGGGATGTAATCCAATGATTGCTGGTCACTAATTAGTGAATTAAGAGGGTGACGATAAGCTTGGGATTAGTGGGTGGTGGGGGGGGCATGATATCTATCCAGACCCACGCCCACCCGCCGAGAGAAGTCGCTGTTTCGACCTCTTGGAGTGGAGCGGTGGTGACAGTGGTGGGGGAGACCTCGTTCCTGATAAGAAATATATTAAGGTCGGATGGGCCAACTTGGTGGCATTTGCCGCCCGACCATTCGTGGGTTCATCGGACATGGTTTTCCTATGTGTCTTTTTTTTTTTTTTTTTTTTTTTTATATATTAGCGTTCGTCCTTGTCGTCATTGATTCCAACGGCGGAGGATCCGTCCATCGGGCCTTTCGTGGTTTTTCTTTAAATGCAAAACCGCCATTCGAATATCATATCATCCTCTCCTCGCATCGGCACATGAAGACAACACGAAACTGCACCGTATTCATGTGCTGAAGCCCCCTCGTCATGTTCGTATAAATTTGGACGTAAGAGTATTATAAGTATTATAACTTTCTCGTATCACCTTCAATTAGATCACACATAATGATTATACTATTTTTTGCTAAAATTAATTTTCTTTTCTGAGAATAGGTTTGGAAGAAAATTTCATTTGGTAATGTGATTTTATTTTATTTGATCCAGAAATACGTTTTGAATAAAAATGAGTGGTAGAAATTTTCTACTTATGAAATAGAAATGTAAAAATAAAAACTATTTTTAATGCTCACCCTTGTTATTAACCAGCTGCTCACATGTTGTTTACCGGTCGAAAGTCATCGTTTGCCGGTGGCCAGTTGTTGCCGCCACCCTAAGACAGAAATTTCGTGTCGTTATCAAATAAATATCTATTCCAAAATAAAATTTTTGCGTCATTATCAAATACATATTTTCACTAATAAAAATAAAAAAATCTATTTTATGAACATAAATTAATTCCTATAACAGAATAATTATCATTAAATACTATAATTTCTTTTCCCTAATCACTTGAGTGTCATAATTAGAAAAAAAAATCATTCACTTAAGAGTCATCGGCGATCTTCTTTATCAGAAAGTTTGACGTGGCATTAATTTATTATCGATCGAGCTACGCAGCTGGCTGGAGAAATCCAATCTAGCTAAATGGTGCAGAAACGATGGGGCTATAATTAGCTTCAATCGAAGCCCTAACCCCAATTTGCAGCTAAACTTCAATTCAGTCAGAAGTCGTCGGCAACTTGTTCTTGCCTCGACTCCCAGTTGGTGGGGCTTTGATTTCGAATACGAAGATTGCTCCATTTGAAGCACTCGCATTTGATTAAAAAGCCACGTCAGCCACGCTGGACTTCAATCTCGCTTTAGAAAGCCACGTCAAAAATCAAATTTTACTTTAAAAAGTCACGTGAAACGAATCTCAGAAATAGCACTCAAGAAAATAAATTTTCGCTGATTTAAGAATTATGTAGTTCAAAAAAATTATAACATTCAAAATAAATGACATATGAAAATTATGACATTTGTAGTGTTTTTATTCCTATATATTTGTATGATCCATTGTGAGTTATTCTCATACTAACATATTGAGTATTGGCAAAGTAAGTGAGGGAGAAATCTGAGAATTAATGCTAGGAGGAGCAATTTCAAAATGGTCGATGAAGATTAACTTGTATAATTACACATGTAATTCGAATGATTGGTTTTGTTTTTTTGTTTTTTTTTCCTTGGGATATATATTCTCGGGGATGATAATCTTGAAAAGTTTTATTGACTCGAAAGAATACTAAAATTGCCATGACTCGCACAATGCTTTTTCTAAAGCCAAAACTTTTTGTCATATCATTTTAATAATATATCAGAGAAATAACGATAACTTAAGTAACTCTAACGATAAAATCTGATGATAAATCATATATGATCTTTTTAATTAAATGTTAATGCCTACGTGGAATTTTTTATATTAAAAAGGGGAGCCGGCCTGGAAAAAGCACTCAAAATAAATTTTTTACTTTCCTCCATGAAAATTGCAAAAATACGCAAGTGATACCCTCGCCGCTTCCATGGACTCTTGATCTTCTTCAACCTTCCTCTTCTTCCTCCCGATGGCCATTTATGGTGCCTCCGTTCGGTGCCCAGGTGTGCCTTACCGAGTCCGTCTATCACGTCCGGCTCAACCTCGACAAGTGGTACGGCCATGAGGTCGGCTACCATTTCGTCACCGACAAGCCCATTTTTCTTCACTGGCCTTGTGCGGCTCAAGATTCTATTCCCATGGCTGCTCTCGATCCTCAATCTTATACGAGATTCTTGCTGCCAAGCCTCTTTTCTCCGTTATGCTTTGGAGAGCACAGCACAGTTGAGAAAGAAAAATAGAGGGAAAAATGTTGGGAGTGTGCAGCAAAAGTCTGATACCATCATCTAAGAAGACTTCCAAGAGGAAGTCCGAGTCCAAACCCATCGATATATCTAATTGGACCCACTTTTATTCAAAAGTATAAGTCACTAAGTTATAGACCAATTATGATATATATTAACTGTTCTACATTACATCAATTTTTTAATATAAGACTAGTCTAACATAACCCATATATGTATCTTAACAAAAAAAAACCTCCTAGGCCACAATTCAGGACTTGGTTGGTCGAGTCCGCTCTCTAAACTACGATTGCGACCCCCACCAGTGCACGCATGCTAGCTCGAGCTTCCAGAATAACGTCACCACCGTTGCTGACCCTTGCTGGACCACCGGCAATCGCTAGCGTCGACTCCAAATCGAAGGGCGCACAATCGTAAGATTTCCACAACGAATAAGAAGTTGCTGTTGGTATAACCCCCACCATACTCCGCCATCTCCATCGCATAATGAATGAATGATTCTTCAAATTTACGAATAAAATTTATGTTCGAATGCTTTATTAGTTTATTTTGATAATAAAAAATAATTTTGTCTATTGATTTTTGGTTGACTGTAAAAAATATTAAATTCGTGTAATTCCAATTGAGTAAAGTGCCTTCATTGATCGAATAGCTTATTCACGTATTTCGGAGAGGGTTTTTCAGAGGAACTATAGGATGTATTTAGTAAATTGATGAAGCTATTCCATTCATACTTACTATATAATTCATAGGAAGCGAAGTGAGAAGTGAGGCTATATTGCTCTATCCTTGAGCAAAGGTCAATAATCATTGATCAGTATCTTCACTATAGCAAATTCGGTGCAATGAGGATGGAGAGTGATTGTCAAGGCAATAGAACAAAATAAGAAGCAGCTCCCAGCATAATTCTAGAATGGCAAATGGCAAAAATAAATTAAATTGCACACTAAATTGGAGAAGCAACGTTTCTAGATTATACATGTGAAACTAGAATTAACCCATAGAATGGTCTTTTGACATCATAACAACAGTTAGCATTGAAACTTCTGGTACTTCGATATTCACTGCCTCGCTTTTTAGTAGAAATGATTTTTTTTTTCTGATTTTGACAAAAGAAAAGAAAAGTAAATCGACCTTGTGCATGCCATAATGAAGCACTTTACCTACTTTAAACTCAACCTCAAATTCGATGCTCTCCATTTTGGCCATCCCTCAAATCAAGAGTGACGTCAATCCAAAAATTTATTCGGTGAGCAAATTTAAATTTTCCATACTTACTATATTCTATCTATTTAATTAAGTCCCACTAAATATGTAAGATATTTCATACTATTTCTCAATTGTATTTATCGATAAAGAAAATTAATACTTATCAGTAGCAATGTTAATGGGTCGGGTAAGATCAAGAACCGACCCGACCTGAATCATTATGGTCATGTGCTCGGACCCGACCCAAAAAGCATATGACCCAAAGCAAAAGAATCGGGTCAAGTCTTCCTTCCTTCCTTTTCTTTTGGATCATAAGCTTGTGGGTGAGGACTAGCAATTTAAACTTGCAAGACAAGACGATGTTAGCAGCATAAGTTTTGCACATGACATTTTTGAAGATTCTTGGATGAGCGGGATTTATGTGAACCTAACATGTTTGAAGATTATTGGATGAGCGGGATTCATGTGAACCTAACATGTCACGGTCCTTATGTTAGCTGGACTTCACATGTAAGGCTCATATGATCCAAAAATTTCAATATAGTTACCGGTGATAAAGCAACTATATTATTTAATTTATTTTTAACTTTTAGCATTCGGTGAAGATCAACATGATGGCTATGATATAATAATGCTTTCTATTGCTACTATAATACACGACCCGTAATTTTAGGTCCACTTTCAGTCTGTTTTTCACGGACTCGTTAATGGAGGTGTAGTCCCATTTGTCTAACGAGCTCATTGGGCAGTGCACATTTGCCCTACACTTCTTTTTTAAAACAAACCCTGACTTTAACTCAACTTCCAATCTTGTCCCAAACTTTATTTGTATCTAAAGGAACTTCCAGCTTTAAGTCCAACCCCAGATGTTTAATTGACGGATGATATAAGGGGATAATTGCTACTGGGAGAAACCAAAAAGGATCATTGTGACCGGTGAGACGATGCATTCCTGAGGTCAATTATGTTGGTGGCGAACACGCACCCAATATCTCCATAGCTAGAATCAAGAACACATTTAATTGAGTAGAGAGATTTATTTACCTGATTAGAATCCATCCGCATGATCCAAACTCTCAAGAGCTTCTTCTCTATTGCCCTCTATATCACTAGCTCAATGAAATTGCCTCTTAATGAGACTGCCCCTCATCCTTGGCATATTGTAGCCGCCCCTTATGGGAGGATAATTTTGTGGTCTAGCATTAGAGGAGAGACTTGAGCACTGTTTATAGGGTTTTTAACCTAGCCCTCTATTTACGTGCCAGGCTCAATTCAATCCACACTAGCCAGCTCCATATTAGATTAATTAGAAAACCTTATTGCTGCAAATAAGTGCTCGAGAGAGATGGTGTTTGAGAAGCGGAAGGAGGACGCGATGCTCCAGCTATTTGGATGGCCGGGTTTGATTCCACCGATGATCTAGCTGAAGACAAAGCAGAGGAAGAAGCCACTGACGCTGGGCTCGATGAAAGCAATGGTGTACTCTCAGATGCTTGGGGTTCGCCTATGCTAGTTCTCGCATCACGCTTGCAAACTGGGCAGAAAGTTCTCCGCGATGTAAGCCACGAGTCGACGCATAATGCATGAAACTCTGTCCACAGTTGAAGATACCGTATGAGATTGTGTGAGCAAATATATCACTATTAGATCCGATAGCAGCTCAATCTATAAATAAAAATAGGCCTGAAAAAGACAGCTTAAATTGATATGAAGTTATTGAGCAACAATGCAGCATCTGAAGGAAAATAAGAATAGTAGCCAACAGAAACCCCCTAAGTTCTGTAAGTACCATGCAGAGACAGGAAAGTTAGAATGAGAATCATAAAAATCTTGTGTGCCAATCATGTGAATAAAAGTAATTTGCTGTTGAAACACATGCAATAGGACTCCGAAGCACACTAGAAATGGAGCCAACAGTATAGCCCAAAGAAAACACACATCATCTACGTTATCTATTTTCTAGGATTAACCAAGTTCACCATCTCCCAGAGTCCTTTGCCATGACCAGCAAACTGGAGGAAGAGACAGAGACTGTCCTTTTTCTTAACATTCCAGAACTGGAGCGAGCCATCCATTACTAAAGTCCAAGCATTACACAGAAGAAATTTAAGGTAAAAACCATGCATCTGATGCCCAAATATTTACTACTGTCAAGCTTGAAATTGCAAGTGCTTGTGATGCTTGCTAGATAACTCAGATAATTCCCAATGATCAGATGACATGAAACTCGATTGACTATCGTATTGGCAAGGAAATACCTACTATGATGACACGGCAAAACCCTGAGCTTCTCTCCAACACTGTAGTCTTCAAGGCATATGGCACATGTCCTCGATGTGCAGTTATCCTCTAAAACAGCAGTAAATATGAGACTTGGCATTGCTTTCACTATATGACTGCTCATTCCATGGAACTCCCTAACACGAGGAGCTCGAGGCCGTTCTCGTCTTATGCAATGCCTACACACCAAGAAGCATGTGGCAAGAACTGTTGACACGGCAAGAAGGGAAATGAGGAAAATAGTCGTGATCGACAAATCAGAGTATTCAAAGCTTGGAATTATCCATAGCTCCACATTAGTTGAACCAGCATAGTTTTGAAGCAATTCTCCCGAAACTTCAGAAACAAAGACAGCATGGATTTTTATCCCAGCTGAGTTTCCAGCCACTGCATGGAGCAGGCCAACTTAAATTAGAAATGTACCTCAACAATGAACCATATTCAACATTAGAACAAAAGAAAGGACGTGAATATTTGATGACATCATAGCACACTTAAGGAGAAAATAGAACACAGGGCATAAAACACGAGCTACAAGAATCACTCACAGGCAAAGTTGTGTAAATGGCATCAAATTAATTGTCATGATTAAATAGCATATTTAATATCCAGATTAATTATCCACATGACTTCAGACCTTGACTGTGGTTGCTCTTGATGCTCGGCATGGTTCACATTGAAGTACTAAATCTCCCAAATCAGCTCTGTTGAAAGGATAACAAACTGAATAACCTAACACATCAACCGATCATCTTTCATCGAACTAGTTTCCACCTAGGCTAGGTGAACCTCGCTAGGAGCCCTCACATGGAAACACACGCCATATTCACTAACACGACCTAATAACCCAAAAAAGATTGTTTAGGGTTTAGAATCTTTGGATGCATCTGTCTTGTACTCTTTTATTCGGCTTTGGACATCTTGCTTTGACTTCCCATTGTCTTTCAATGCTTTCGTTTATTTTTTGCCTTTTTTTCCTTCTTGCTTTCCTTGTACATTTCTGATGTACTTGAATTTCTTACTCTAATAAAATGACTAACAGCTTTGGATACATAGTAAAATAGTGCAATGCTACCTGCCTAGTGCCTTGGCACAATTATCTTAAGATTATAGTTTAATCTTCCATCCATCGCCAATAAAAGTTGGCCTGAGAAGCTACCAATAGGTACAAAATGAGAAGGTGTGGAATCCCCTTTCCTATGCCAGATTCTGAACAGGTTGTGTTATCTCAGGATCCATATTGGGTTAGGCTAAGTCATATATGAACTACCTCTGGTTAGGAAGCCAGAGGAAGTTCATACATCTGACCAAGTAACCATGTCAGGAACACACATTTCTCTCAGTAAGTTCAGATCAAACCCGACCAAGTAAACTACTTAAGTCTCTGATAAAAGACATCTATGCAGGAGCAACATTTCCAGGTTTCTTGTCATTTAAGGTATGAAAGAGGAGTCATTCAACGGTCAAGAAGTAATAAATCAAAACCATAGTGAAAGCTGCTTGACATTCTAAGCATGTAACTTGCAGTCACAGGTCTCTTGAAAGCATCATGGAATCAGAGTGATAAACGATTAAGAATTATCCAGCAACTATATATTTTTTATTTTCTACTTCAGTTTAATAATCCAGTAGCAAACTAATAAAATCAATCAGCAGAGAAAAGGTCACTACTTGGCACCAAGCCACCATATGCTTTATTATCATAGACAATAGCCGCTTTGAATCCGGCCTTTTGAGCTCTCCTAACTTTATCTTCAAAACTACATCCTCCCCTAACAATTAGGGCAAAAGGGGAGGCAGCATTTGGCAACTGGGTGACCTCATTCACCAATTGAGAGCACGCATCAATTGGATCCGCAAGATACAGCACACCGCAAACCCCAGAACCTTTAACCGGCAGAGCTGAGATGCCCAAGAAGGAGAATATTGTCAATCAAAAGGAAAAAAAAAAACGAAAAAGGAATAAATGCATTGAAATTCCTAAAATATGTCACAAAAGTATAATTTAGATTTAAAATTTTCAAAAATTGCAATTAAATTTTAAGATTTATCACGAAAGTACTTTCCTATGAACTAATTTCATAGACTCGAGTCGCAAACTCATGGCAAGTATGCTATCCCACACACGGCTTTCCGAATAGTGCAAACAAATCATAAAACTTGTTAAATCGGTCCCATTAAGTCATTTCATTGATTGTACTTTTTTAAGTTTTAACCCGATCGATTTCATTTTTAAGATTTGATTGCATTTTTCGAAATTTTCAAGACTCAATCATATTCAAAAGTTTTAAAATTTCCAGTGTATTTATCCCAAATAAATACAAAAATAAAAAGACTCACCTAATCCAACTAGTAAAACAAAATAGATATAGACGAATATATAATCTCAGTTATTATCCCATACTTTTTGAAATATTATGGATGAAAAGAACTCTTTCCGCTGGTATAGTTGCTGAGAAGAAACAGAGACAATCGAGTCTACTGCTAAACACAGGACTAAACCAACACAATCATAACCGAAACGAGAAATTACCTTTCCCCAGCACCCAAACGCAAAAACCAGCTACAGAACACGGACACGGCAACACAAAAACCAGCCAAACTAGAACAGAACTCACCGAAATTAGCTTCGACGGCGGCGAAGGACAGGGTGACGTTGGTGCCGATCAGAAGTACGTCCGCCGACGTTGTACAGCAAAATTCCAACAAAGCGAGCCACAGGAGAAAGCCCAGCGCGGTAAAGCGATTCGGGATCCCCATGGGTTATAATCAATCGAGACCCGTAAAGGAGGGAACCCCCGGAAGCTGCGAAACCCTGATTTTCCAGAGGAGGCAGGCAGTGGACGGAGGGCGGGGTGATCCCATCAGCTTCCATGGTACTGCGAATTTGGAGAGCAAAAGGGGAAAATTTGAATCTTTCTCTCTGTAATTGCTCTCAAATTGGCAAAAGAAATTAAAAATTTCCGAGATTGAAGACGATGCCAGCGTCATTTCAGGGCAGATTTGCTTTTTTAATATACACGTAAATAGGGATTTCATTTCTATCTTATTTTCTTTTTTTGGCATGACAATGCAATTTCATCGTTGGGAAAAAAATATGAATATTTGAAAAACCGTAACAATTTAGAGAGTGATTCGCAGTAACTAATTTTTTGTTGTTGGTGGTGGCTATTTGCCTTTTGGACCTCATCCATTCATGGAAATTATAACTATATACAATAAACAGTGATAAATATAATTTGAGATTAAATCGAAAGATTATAACCGACGACACTCGTATAAAATGATGGTGTAGCTATCAAATAAAGAAGATTGATTTTTACATATTTCAATCTTTAGTACATTTGGAGATTGACCCATTTAATAACGCTTGACTCTTGTAGAACATATATTAAAACTTCCGAGGGTTATTCCTTTATGAGTAATAGATGATCACCATTGATTCAAATGGGGTTGTCGAAAACAAGCGTTTACAAAACTTTATGTGGTGTCGAGAGTATGCTTGAAATCTGATTTTTTTGACTAATCTAATGATTTTGGCCAATAATTTGTGCGTAAGAGTGTGTTGACAAAGCTTTGACAAGGAAATGATTATCCATTTCCACACCCCCAAGAAAGTGGCTATTTTATCATTGTCATCATTTTATATGGGAGACAATCCGAAATTACATCATCGTGTTCATGTCTAGATTTAAATAAAGTCCCTTGTGGTATTTCTATACTTTTTATATGGTCCTCAATGAGTTCTTCTCATCGTAACTTCTTTGAGCACTGGCAAAGTTGGGTGGAGAAATCTGAGAAATGAATGCTCGGAGGAGCAATTTCGGGATGGTGGATGATCATTGACTCGTACGATAGTCATGCGATGACAATTCGAATGAATAATTTTATTTTTCGGGATATAATTCTCCAAGACCGTCACTCGATAAACTTGGAGACTTGGCAATAAAAGGAAATAGCATTGATTTACTAATTCATGTTGACAAAACAACTACCATGTTGAATTTTGCTTAGATCAACACAAGATTGTACCTTAATATCAACCTCTAGTTATAGTATGTTGTTTTTTCATCACAAAAAACTCAAAACTAAAAATTAGACTATATATTTGGGTTAATATCACAAAGAACTTCAAATTGATGCACATGTAGTAAATTTGTCCCAAATTAATTTTTCAACAATTAGATATTTGTGATGAATTTGTCCTTCATTAGTTTCTATTAAATTAGATTAATATGACAAAAAATCACAAATAATTATATATATGTCACAAATGGAGAGCAAAACTCCAAACTAATATACTCATTAATTGCCACGTGTCATTTAACTTAACAATTTGATAATAAAATTTAATGAAAGCTAACATAGGATGAATTTATCGCAAATATACTAATTTGAGATTTTGATGGTAAAAAAAATTAGTTTGAGGTTTATTACATGTGTATTAATTTAGGGTTTTCCGTAATATTAAACCAAATTAATAATTTCATTTTTAGTTCTTCAACATATTTAAATTGTTCAATTACTTTTTCAAATTTTTAATATCTATGTGTATCGCCTAAGAATTTATATTGTTAAAATGACCGCCACCATAAGTCAACTTTGGCGAATTTTAATAATCTTATTGACTTTAATTTTACTCTCCTATTAATCCACAATATTAATTATCATTTTTAAAAATTAATTGGCATTGACATAATTTATTAACTTTTATATGATTACACCTCTACGTTATATTTTTCTACATTTATAAATTTATAAATATATATTAGAATAATGCAATCTATACATCTCTCAATCATTTGAGAACAAATAGAGAAAAGTGTCGTGTAGGATTTTATTATACTATGTATGCAAGTACTTGTAACTTCTGAAGAGTCATTTAATCCAATTTAATGGCATTATTAGAATATTGTGGAGTTGAAATGGCATAATTCAATTTTTTTTAATTCAAATAGTAATTTCTTATTTCATATCTACAAGTATCTTTTGTATTACAAAATCATACAAATTCTCAACGATTTTCCTTTTCTAATTTGATTTAACTTTTTATAATGTTAAAAAAGATAAATTTGATTGCTATTTTTCTAACCTATTCTTTTTATTTTTCTTTTCAACCTTCTTCGAGGTCCAATGAAAAGTTATTCATTAGAAAGTTATTACTAAAACATGTTTGTTTCTCTATATGTAGTTCCACATATCGTTCAATGACTATAAACATCCAAAGCTACTAATTTTTTTTACACTCTTATCTATATCATTTGTCAAAAAAATTTGAGATAATATCTTTGATTATTTATGAGCTTATGAATTATGCACAATGCCCCCATATAGTTCAATTCAATGAAGGTCATATTACGTCAACTCGATTAATGATTTCATGTTGATCTTGATAAAGCATGCTGACATGTCAATTTTAATTTATACCATCCTATTGGCTCGAAATGAGTATACACTATTTTGTACAAAAGTAGACAAATTAGATTTTGGTCGTATTATGCACGTGTTGGCATCTTGTCACAAATAATTTTGGGGGTGAAGCTGCTTTCACTGTCGTGTACACTATCAACCATCTTCCTTCATTGGTCATGCAAAACAAATCTCCTCTCAAACTCTTGCACGACACTCCCCCTAGTTATACTCTCCTCAGACTTATTCGTTGCGCATGCTTTGCCCCTCTTTGACCTCGGGAACGCGCCGAACTTGAGCTGGCATGCATGACTTTATTGTTTCCTTGAACCTAGTATCGAACATAAGGGATATATATATGTTGGAATCCTCTCTCTAATCATCTTCAAGGTCTCTCATTCTGTTCTAATACGAGAACACACAAAGTTTTCATCACTTTCTTCAACTTCCGTATCTTATTTTACTAATCTCGATATTGAGTTTCTTCTAGGATAACACAACACTAGGTTCTTCGGGGCACCAGTAAGTTCCCACAGACTACTACCACACCTTTAGGCCGAGTCTCCCTCATTTGTGGATTCGGATATTGAGAAAAACCGTCGCATTACTTGACAACATATTTGTCGAGGAACTGTTGATCCTGTCCACGTCCTTTTTGATGTTCAAACTGCAGATGGCCTTAGAAAGGCTCCTTTTCTCACTTGATTTTTCAGGTATTATAATATTGTCAGAATATTTGGAGCTTTCATTGGATTGACGCAATAATGTATTGCAATTAAAAGGTATTTAGATAATATGGGAAGGAAAGGCAATAAGCAAAATCATATAATTAATTTTTATTTCATCAAATATGAGGGAATCTCGAAATAATTTGACAATATTATGATAATGATGTCAAGAGATCATCCTCATCGATTGTTAGATAAAATTCTCTTTTTACAACGAAGGGAACCTAGCATTCAGATTATCTAATTTTAAAAAACTTAAAATTTAATAGGAATTACGTAAAATTTGTTAGAGACGGACGTCAAGAAGAAAAATTAGAAACGGATAATTCACATAAAGAAAATAGTGAGATCTTTGGGGGTGGTGATAAGAGATGGAGATAGATTACTTATACGGAACCATTCGAATTTTTCTTATTCAGAGGTAAATTAATCCTAAGACAAAGTCTAGTCTAAGGGTTTGCTAAACTTGCTTCAATCAAGCCTCTACTCGGCTCCACACCTAGCCCTGATCTTATGCAGTTCCTTGAGTGCTTCGGCCATGTCCATCCGATCCTGCGGCAACTCCATCCAACATGCAACTCCAATCCTTAGGACAAAGGTGACGCAATCTCTCATCCTCTCAATGTTATTCTCGCTTTCTCCGTTAAAAATGGCCAAGTCCACGATCTCTATTGCTCGGTCTAGCACAGCCACCTTTACAAAGGTGTGGAGATTCAAATGGTCCTTGAAAGCCCCGTCTGTGGGTCTCCTTCCAGTGAACATTTCCAATAAAAGAATGCCGTAACTGTACGCATCACCTTGTGTCGATACCATGTCCCCCATGCCATACTCTAAAATAGTGTGCATCAAGCAACATGCGATGAAAACCCAAATTTCATATCAAGGCCAACAATGATAAACTTAGACAATTAATGAGAAAATTTTCTCACCTGGAGGCACATAGCCTACGGAACCCTTCACTCCCACTGAGCTGCTGGGGTTGTCAATGTCCATGGCCTCTGTTGTGTTGGTGAAGTTGATCTTTGCTAGGCCAAAATCCCCAACTCGCCCCATCATCTTGTTGTCCAAAAGGATGTTACTCGGCTTCAAATCTCCATGTACAATCTTTGGGCTACAATCCTCATGAAGATATTCGGTTGCAGAAGCTACATCAATGGTAATGTCTAATCTTTGCATTAGTCCCAAATATCCTGGCTTTCCATGTTCATGTTCATGCTCAACATATTCTTTGTTTCCTTGGTGTATCCAATTCTCTAAGCTCCCATTAACCATAAATTCGTATAATAGAGCTTTGAAATCGTTGCCATGATAGTCCACACTTGAGCACACGCTTAATATCTTCACAAGATTTCGGTGTCTTATGGCCCCTAAGGTTTGACATTCCGAGAAGAAGCTTTTCGAAGCACCTTTGTGGCCCAAGTTAAGCACCTTAACCACCACCCAGCCGCCTTCTTGTGTAGTTCCTTTATAAACAGTACCATATCTCCCTTTACCGATTACATTGTTCTCAGAAAATCCGTCTGTGACTCTAAAGAGCTCCCCATAAGAGACCCTTAGAAATTGGTGTCCAAACGACAATTCAATTGAAGAGGAATCATTTTTCGACTTCTTTCTCCTGTACCAAATGGTAAATAGGCAAAGACATGGAATGAAGCTTGACAAGATGGCCGCCACCATGGTGATTGCTATAACTTTTTTGGTCCAAAATGGTTTAGAGGTATTCGATTTGCAAGAAGGAAGGTTTAGTTCTGCAATACCTCCACAGAGATTCCTATTCTCAAAAACGGACATTGCACTAGCATTGAGAAATACTCCTTGCTTCGGAACTTCTCCTTCTAAATTGTTTGAAGATAGATTCAAGTACCTCAGATCTGTAAGTTGAGCAAGAAAGCGTGGGATTTTACCAGAGAAGTTGTTATAGGAAACATCCAACTCTTGTAAACCCCGTAATGCGCCTAAAGCCAGAGGAATTTCACCATGAAAGGAATTGATTGCTAAGCTAAGTCGCCCCAATAGCTCGCACTTGCTGATAGAGCTAGGAATAGGTCCAGTCAGCTTATTGTAAGACAAATCCAATTCGACAAGATTGGCCAAGGACCCAACTTGAGATGGAAGAGATCCACTCAATTGGTTATGCGCCAAGCTGAAGATAATTGAAATGGTAGAAAGGCTAAGAACTTCCCTTGGGATTGAACTGCTCAAATTATTGTTTGAAAGCACGAGCTCGATTAGTTGCCTGCAGTTACCCAGACTCCGTGGGATTTCCCCATAGAAGTCGTTGAACGGCAGGTAAAGGCGATTCAACAACGTCAAATTGCCAATCGATGATGGGACCTCTCCCGTTAGCATGTTATTGTCTAAGTACAACTCGTGCAGGTCATGGAGTGCTCCAATAGAAGAAGGAATATGGCCCCCGAGCAAAGTGTCTGATAATTCAAGAAAGGACAGGTTGAAGAGATTGCCAATACCTGGAGGAATAGTTCCGCACATTCGGTTGGAACCCATAGTAAGAACTCTAATGCTGCCGGAAAGATTGCCAATGGAATCTGGCAACGGACCTTCAAGAAAATTGATGCCCACCGCAAGTTTTTCCAGCCTTGAACAATTAGTCAATGAAGTAATGAAACTGAAGTCATCTCGCAACTGGTTATGACTAATGAACATTATTTTAAGAGCTTTTAGCCTTCCAACTTTTGCGAGCATCGGTCCGTGAAAACTGTTATTGTTAAAATCTATGTACCGAAGGCCGGAGGCATTCAATAAGGACGAAGGTATAACGCCAGTAAACAAATTGCTCGCAAAACCAAGATAATTAAGAGAAGGAAGAGTATCGCCGATATAAGGGGGGATGCTCCCTCTCAATTGATTGTCACTGACGTAAAGAAAGAATATGCCAGAGATGTTGAAGATTGCCTGGGGGATCTCGCCGGTTAGTTGGTTAAACCCCAAGTGAAGAAACCTCAGACCACGAAGCTTGGAAAATGTCTCGGGAATCTCTCCTTGCAACCCATTCGCTGCAACGGAAAGAACGGAAAGTTGGGAGAGATTTCCAATAGAATGAGGAATAGATCCTGTAAGACTGTTCATAGCCAAAAGTAAATCTTGAAGCTTTGACAAGGAGCCGAGATCATCAGGAATTTGGCCCCCAAGTTGGTTATCGGTGAGATTCAAACTCTCAAGGTTTGAGCACTGAGAAAGATTAGTGGGCATTTGTCCACCGAGAGAGTTGTTACTAAGATCAAGATTGCGAAGGCGAAACAAGTGGCCAATGCTTTGTGGAATTTCGCCGCGAAAGTTATTGTTCTGTAGGATGAGGCTTCTTAGGAAAGAGAGGTTTCCGACATGAGGCGATAGAAGACCGCCCAAGCTTTTTGACCTCAGGTCGAGAGACATGACCCTTTCAGGATGTCGTTCACTACATTCAATACCTTGCCACTCACAGTGATGAGAAGAGTCATTCCACGAGCTCAAGACTCCGAGTGGATCCTCATCCACATTGTCTCTGAAGTAGATTAAAGCGAGCCGATCCATCTGGTTGGTTTGCACCGCTAGACTCGTCCATAATGGGAGCTGGGCAAAGAAAAATAGTAACATAATCGCCGTATGCTTTTCCATTGTTACTAGGTTCTGTGTCCTAATAAGTTGCAAGCAAAGTCTCTTCCAGATTGAATTATATAGGAAACGAAGTCCTTCAAAAGCATATGCGTTTCTATTGATCAAGACACCTTTTTGCACGGCGAAACCCAATCTGATTATATTAATATGCAAAGTTTAATCCAGGCCAGGGGTTGGACTTTAAAAGTTGTGCAAATTGGCCAAACCAAATAAAGGGGCACACACCTACTGCAAATCGGGTTGGACAAATATGGAAGTGTAACCCAGACCAAGGGTTGGACTTTAAAAGAAGGGTGGAATTTAAAAGTTGTGTAAATTCGCCAAATAAAGGGGCACACACATGCTGCAAATTGGGTTGGACAAATATTCAAGTTTAACCCAGACCAAGGGTTGGACTTAAAAAGTTCTGCAAATTGACCGGACCAAATAAAGGGGCACACACATATTGCAAATTGACCGAACTAAAGAAAGGGGCGCGCACACACATACGTCAAAAAACATACTTGTGTTCCTTCAGAGTAATAGCCGCACAGCAAATTGGAGGATTTGACAAAGTACCACATTAATTCATAGTTACCAAATAAGCCTTTGTGACCGAATTATATGAAGTGCTGACATGCAGGCTGCGTTCGACATAGCCATAAAGGCTTTTGGCAAAATGCTGAGATGGAAAAGCCTTTAAGGTGAAACTAGTATTTCCAAAAGGCTTTTAACTCAATGCAAGTTCTACTCAATATTGGCATTTGCCATTTTACAGAATGCTGCTTTTCAAGCTGAATGACCTTTTTCTCTTCCAATCTTGCCCACGCCAAACTATCTAAATTCTAATCTAAACTTCGACAGCCCCACCATTGTGCAATTGCATATAAAGCTGAAGGCCCACCCGACCTTCAGTTATGAATCTATGATTTTCAAAGACTGAATCGAGTTACATTAAGCCACATTAAGACGCAAATAACCTTTTTGGAATTTACAAACATTAATTTGTTTTCTTTTCATTGTTATTGTTCATCTCATCTTCATTAAGAAAAAAAAAGGGAATTAAAAATGAAAACTAAGATTTCATGAACAGGTTGAAAGCAAAACATATTTGACCTATCATACCCAAAAAAAGGCACATGACCTATAATGATCTCAAGAAATGGGTCTCGGAAAGCCTCTTTCTTCTCTCTCCTTTCTTTTAGGGCGCAAGAGATAGGCTAGTGAAATGTGATGTAAGAGAAAATGTTGATACTTCGTATAATTTATTTTATAATTTCGCAGATGCGCATCATGCTTTATGAAAGCCTAAGATTATTACGTGTCAGAAAAAGCCACTACGATGTTAAGTTTTCCGAACACATAGCATATAAATACGAATGACTTTTTAGTGCACAATAAGAAAAGCCATATTTGAAGTAGTGGGTTTGAAGTAAATATTTTTTCGATGTTGGAATGTAAGCAAGATATAACGATCTTTTTAATTAAGTTGCAATGTAATATTTTATTGCTAGTTTGAAATAAATATTCATATTTGTAATATCAAAGTAGCGGGAGTTATATGATATAAATAAATGTTGATTTCATTTAGCTCATCTAATTGACCATTATCGCCATTCATATCTAATTGTTCTACCATGAATACACATCCCAATTTCATTGGACAGTTACGCTTGCCAATAATAATCGTTGATCATGGAAATATGCAAGTGAAATTTATGTCCGGCTCAAAAAATTTCTGTTTATAAAAACATTTAAGAAACTATTTTGACCATAATCATATTTTAGTGAAGAGTATAATTTAAAGTACTTTCCTTAATTTATCCTTTTTTAAGTTTAAAGTGAATAAGATATCCAATCTCGATATAATTTTTCTTATCCATTTCTAACGTTTCAAAATAAGTACAATATAGAAATCAGGAGATGATAGAGTGTCATCGAAAATACTTTCTTCAATTTGTTGTTCTTTTTTTTTTTCAAGTTTAAACTAAATAAGAAACATAATCTTCATGTCATTTCTCTTTATTCATCTTTTGAAATTTAAATCAAATGAGATAAGAACTTAGCGGGCGGCAGATCATTAAGTTAAAAGCTTGTCGGTCAAATGGGCACCTCGTACCCAAATTGTCCCACATGTCATGCCATACATCAAACATGGACGCAAAATTAAGTGCTTCATGAATTTCTTCTTGCCCCATTTGAAAGAGACGAAGGAGTCTAAAAAATTATCTCAACAGCAATTTTTTTTGTTGGGGGGGGCGCCCAAAATGTCAACAGCGACTTCTATTCGTTGAAGTTTGACGATTGTCTTCCCTTTAATTTGTGGTTAATTTCACTGCTTCTCTAATTCAATCAAGTTGGCAAAGCATTGGGTATTTCTATGTCAGCTTATTTGTATCTATTTTCGCTACAGCAACAATCAAATTATAATCAACAGTTAGTAATTGCCTCGAATAGTGCTGTTGAAATGTCTTAGTTGAGGCTCGTCTATTATTTATAGTTAAAGTCGAGTAGAGAGAATGTTTGTTTCAGTACACGCAGTATCATTTGTTTAGCAAAAAATGAATAATTTTGAAAATATTTTTCTAAAAATAATTACTTTTTAGAAAAATATTTTCATTATCGATAACAGTTGATGTTTATACATTTTCATGAATGATAAAAATATTATTTATTTAATCATTTTTGTAAGCGATTACAGTGATCACTTTTCGAAAAAATCTTTTCAAATTACATTTTTCGTGAAATAAATGCATCCTACGAATCAAAATAATGTTATATCGGTTTAATTTGATAATTAATTGTCTACAGAAGCTAATTAATACATATAATTCCATTAAGCAAAGCCATAGTCTATATTCACAGTCGGTCCCCCAAGTACCCATCTCCAGCTGCCAAGAAAAGCATCAGCATTTAGAGTGGATCAATTAGCTTCAGCTTCAAGGTTACTCCAATGTGCAGAGCGTTAATCAGGTGATTAGTCCATTTTTACGAGGATGCCATTGTCGGTCGATCTAAAGGAGCAGAAATCACATGTTTTCCGAAACATTCGGGGCGTGTCAACATGTGTACGTCTATCTACTTGTCCAGACAAGCAATCTCTCTTATTGCCTATTGGCTACTCAAAAGATTTCATTAAGTGACCCGAATGGACTTGAAGAATTGACAGATTGCGAGCGAACGTCGTACGTACAAATACAAATGCAAGGCTGGTTTCCAGTGTTGAAGGTGATCGACAGCTACTTATTCTATATTTAGTGAATTGATCGAATAGCTTATTCGCGTGATTTGATAAGGATTTCTCTGAGCACCTGCAGCATATATTTAGTAAATTGATAGAGCTATTCCAATAATACTTACCGTAACTCAGTGGAATCACAGGAGGCTATACTGCTCTGTCCTTAAGCATGGGTCAATTATTACTAGTCAACATCTTCACCGTAACAAGCAGATCCTATGAGGGTGGGAAGTAATCGTCAAGCTAAGAGAGGCAAGTAAGGAGCAATTTTTGATAGATTTCTAGGATTGCGAAAGGCATGAATGAATTAAACTATGCACAGTACTAGATAAAAGCTTATTAATTCACAAAATACATTTTTTTTTGACTTGATGACAAAGTTTAATGCTAGGATATTCATCATCCCGCTTTTTAGTAGAAACGACTTTTCTTTTTTCGATTTTGACCAAAAGTAAAGAAAAGTGAGTCAATCGCGTGAATGCCTCAACGGACTACTTTATACAATTTTATCTCGAAAGAGATGAAGTCGGTTTTGCCCACATTAATTGACTTTGACTAGTTATCATGCCGACCACGTCCAACCTTTTTTTTTTTTTTTTCCACCAATTCACTATTGAAAATCAAGCAAGTTAGTCAACTTTTCACTTAAAAAGATCCGCCAATTATGCAATCCCATACATATTGACACCGTAAGTCAAAAACCCTAGTCTACCTAGGAAAACGGGAAAACGGGTTTCTTACGGAATTGTGGAATAATCTCACTATCCTTTTCAACCTCAAATTCGGTCCCCTCCTCCATTTTGGCCATCCCTCGCTTTAAGAGTGACGCGAATCCGTATATTTAGGTTTCCCGTACTCACTATACTTTATTTATTCAATTAGGTCCCACTAGATATGTAAGATACTTCATGGCTATTCCCCAATTGTGGTCGTCGGCAAAGAAATTTCCATTACTTGCCTTTGATATAGCTGACTATATCATCTAAATCAATTTATAATTTTTAGCACTCTAGCGAAGATCATGATGACTATGATACGATAGTGCCTTGCTATTGCTTACTAAGATACACGACCCGTTATTTTAAGCTAGAGATTCTCTAGGCATTAGCACCATATCTCATTTGCGGCCTAACTTATGCACGTCGCTAATGATTGATGTACACTCGCATAGATATTGAGAGATAAAGGGAGGGTAGGTTACATAATCATGTCGGATTAACCAAATGAATGGTGGAAATGTCAATTATTTTGTCTCGCTAAAGTTATGTAGAACATGAAGTGCCCGCCCAATCTGATATCACATCACTCAACAAGCTCAATTGAGATTGGCGACTTATCAACAATGTATAGCGAGGTATCATGACTTTTGTTTTCTTTTTTATTTCAAATTTTTAAAAAGTAAAAATATTGTAATTTCGATTGTCTGAATGCATTCACAATTTGTCACACAAATCAATAAATCATTTGCCATTGACATTGCTCTGTCATATTAACACTTGATCATTTAGTCGCTATATTTAGTTCTTCCCTAGCCTAATTCCCTAAAAAGTCCAAAATTTTAGGTCTAGTATCAATTTTACCTTGAAATTTTTTTCTAAAAATATCCAACTTTAGGTCCAGTCCAAACCTTATCTTGAACTCGATCTTATCTTAAAAAAAGTCTAACTTTAGGTTTAGTCCCAGATTTGTCTCAAACTTTTTTTATCTAATAAAATCATCAACTTTAACTATAGTCTCAAACCGACCAAAAAAAAAAAAAAAACTATAGTCTCAAATTTGTTCCCATTAGCTCTCTATTAAAAAACCATTGTTAATTGTCCCTAATTTCCTAATTTTCATATCAAAGAATAGTTTCGTTTTGGAGATAATTTCACACATCACCCTACTAATGTGGATTTGTTACCAATGTAGAAATGCCACATCAAACAATTAGTGGTGATTTTTTGAAGGAAAGTTAACTAAACCATATTTGAGATTAGATAAAAGTAATGGTGAGATAACACCTTATCCCGATGGTATGCTCCACATTCACCTTCATAAGGATCTTGAAAGTCTTATGTTTGGAATGAGATTCTAATCGGATGCTAAAAGTCGGTTGCAACAAGGAAAGCTTTAAGAGAGGCACTGTAAGGAGACTGAATATTTGCATTTGCTAAATTCTTATTCTGAACATAATCCCTTTTAATTTGGGATAGATTTGAAATTATAGTTGAAGTTTGTGGTTTTTTTAAATAATTTTTTTTTGGATAAAATTGAGAGTTGTAATTTTTTTAGAATATCAGGCTTTTTTTTATTTTTCCTTTAGGATATATGCGTGTGTATGTGTGTGTGGGTGGCTTGACTTGACATTGCGATGATGGCTTAATCCACGGCGTGCCACTAACCCAATGATGACGATTGGAGAAGTGGGTCTCTCTCCGAAGTCCTTATACAGCGAGTGAGTGGACTTTGCTTTTTGTGTACTGATTTCACCCATGGAATTGACAAAAGGAAAAATGCCCACAAAAGGCTCTTGAAAAAAGTGGGAAAACACAAACTTTCTCTCTAAGACAAAGACCTGCACCATAGATCCACTGGTCACCTTTCACGAGCTTTCGAGAAATTGGAATTATTCGATCCAAGGCCCTATACTTATCCTTTTTGTTGGCCATCGAAATCCTACTATCGAAAAGTCTAAATTCGATAAAAATATATTTTTCAATGTTCTGAAAACAAACAAGATATTTTTGTACTTTCAAATTTATTGTTCTAATCAAAGTATTGTTATGCTCAAAGAGATTTAAAAAAAAAAGGAATCAAAATAATGTGAGTCATATATGGGAACCATCTATATTGATTTTTTTTTTGTTAGACACTATCCCTATTATGTTTTTTTTTTTTTTTTGGAACCTCGTGAACCCCCACACGGCCGGCAATGAAAGTAAACCCAGGGGTGACATGTACGACCACCACGCACGCGCCACTGGGATAAGTCCACTAATAACGCCCCGGATTTGAACCCTCCTCTTCGTGAGGGAGAGGAAGCGCGCCTGCAATCTTGCCACCACCACACTGGTTAAACTATCCCTATTATGTTGTTACTAGTAAATATCATAATGTGATTTGATTCGGATAAACGGAAATTTCTTTACTAGATAACGTAAAAGAATAGAAAAAGGAAGGCAAAGGTGGGGACCATGATGATTTCGAGTCATTGCTTCTCCTACAAGATTGTCTAACCTAATTATGAGGATACATTTTGATGCTCGTTAAGAACATGTCATCATCATTTCCAAATATTCTTTTTCCGGGCGCTTTTGGTACATTTCTCTACATGTAAAAAGTTTAAGGTGGAGAATGGATCATGGACTTTCAGCTGAAATCCTGGCGCTTCTTGTCAGAGATCTCCTTCCATCATGTCTATTAAATGATTTGGGCCCCGTTCGACCTTCCAATTTGTTAAAAGGTTCAACTTTAGAACAGCCCCATAATACAAATCCTTACACTTAAATCTTAAAATCTTCTAAGTTATGTAATATTCAAGAAATGAGCATCATCGCGCTTAGGAACATCCACCGACAAGCATCATCAAGTCCACTTAGTTGAACTATAGTGACAGTCCAACCAGAGTGACAAAGCCAAAAATAAGTGAACTAAATCCTCTCTCTCTCTCCCTCTTATAAAATTTCCATTTGCCAAATAAATATATCTTATGGGGTTCCAAAAAAAAATTATTCAAGAGACATTAATATGTTTTTTTGAACTGGAAGCGAAATTAATATTAGCAAGTGCCCCTCAAGACAAAATTTTATGTTAATGTTCTTCAGTTCTCAGATCTTAAAAGAAGAGCTTGACAGATGAGGGAAAGAAGCAAGCAGGGTTGGTCAACAACCTCTGTAGTTCTTATAAAAAATAGCAAGGCTCTGAACAGATGTCAAAATTATATTCCACGGGAACAGCAAATTGATGCTTGTCTTTTACTACACTGGTCTTTGTGTGCTTCCCACATGGAGGATGCTCTCCAGCGAGCCTTGCTCAAATCTGTTTGTCCTTGGAATCAGAGATCAAATTCACCCACATGATGTCCAGCAAATCAACATACAAAAACATCATGGACTTCTGTCAAAACATGATCCATGGAATACGGTTTGCAAAAAAAAAATAGAAGAAGAAGAAGAAGAAGAAGAAGAAGAAGAAAGAAGAAGAAGGGAAAACAGTGCACGTCCAGTTCATTCGGACTAGC
Source organism: Angophora floribunda (assembly GCA_014182895.1). NCBI lineage: Eukaryota > Viridiplantae > Streptophyta > Magnoliopsida > Myrtales > Myrtaceae > Angophora > Angophora floribunda. Next base: position 24,104,724 of record CM024710.1, read on the forward strand.
ACACCGATGCCTTGTCTCAAGTCAATAGTTTATGTGACATTATATATAACTTAATATAAACATTGCAATTGGTACTTCCTCTCACAATGACATAGAAAATGGAGGGTAACAAAAGAGGTGGTTGAACCATACAAGAGCAACAACAGGAACAGTTCGATTTTGGAAATTTCGACATCATGTAGCACTTATCTAAAGGCGATGGCCCTGAGCTGGCCGCGCGCACAGGATCAAGTTCAACGTGATCGGCGATTGATCAGGCCGTAGGAGCCTTGGTTCGATCTCGGGAGGTAGATGATCGACTCCGAGACGGGGCATGCCCTCTTGCAAGATGCGTAGAGGCCGATGAGCCCGAACCGGTCGCTTATGCTCCGGGAGACCTTAGCGCCCGTCCAGAGACTACGATTTCTGTCATTGGTAGTCGCATGTTGAGCTTGATCGTGGTCCTTCGAGCACTCGACTAATGCCGCCACGAACGGGTCCCACTGGTACCGCTCAGCCACCACCGCGGCGCCGCAGACCTTCTTCAGCCCGACTTCTTCACTTGTGTAACGCTTTGACAACGGCGGAGTAGCAGAAGGCGGCAGTGGAAGGAGATTGCTGCCGAGGGAAGAGGGACAATCTCTTGATCTCCTGGAGCTCTGCTTCTTGGGGATCCCCGGGATCTTCTCCCAGGAGAACGGGACTCCGGAGAGGCGGAGCGGCGTGGCGGGGCTGAACGAGAGCTCCTCGGGGAACTGGGAGGATCCGAGGGAGGAGGACGAGGAAAGAGAGGAAGAGGAAGAGAGGGAAGGGCTTCTTCCGCGAGGGCTTCTCCGGCGAGAAGACGAGGAAGATGGCGGAGACTTCGACGGATACGATGAACCGGTGCTGAGGTTGCCGGGGTCGCAATCTTTAGGGACGGAGCGTGAGGAATCCATTAAGGTTTCGATTCTGAGCCAGAGAGAAGAGATCGAGAGTGTGGTTGTGGACTTTTGTTTTCTTCCTCAAACTCTCCATGCATGTGCTATATATATATAGAGAGAGAGAGAGAGAGAGAGAGAGATTGACATGATTTGAGGGCTTTGAAAGAGGGAAAAGAAATGCGTTGGTGCAATATGGTAATTTTGGGCTATTGAATAGGGGAGGACCCCATGTCAGCTGTGGCACAGAGAAGGCATTAGGGCATAAAATGGGAAATAAATGACAAGGGTGATTGGTTCCTAGGTCGGTTTACTTTCAAAGTGATACTAATGCAAATCGGGGAGTGGATGAGAGTATTACATGGACTGTCTCAAAATGGGAAGATGTGTAACGTGACCCAGTTGATAAACACAAATTTTGATTTCTAGAGGGGTCATGGATGAGGCTTGTAGGACAATGGGAAATGAATGAGCAAATGTTTCTGTACGTTGTCCAAGAAGGGCAAGAGGTCATCGCACAGTACCTAGATTTAAGTTCATTCCACGTATGGTACCAATGTATGTGGACAGAACGGATTGGATGGGAGGTGTTGGTGCTCCGAAAGGAAAATCTCAATACATCCTAAGGTGTAGGTAGGGTTGAATAGAAACTAGATTGATTTCGTACGACCGCTCAACGCTTACGAATCAACGGATGTGAGTATATAGAATGTCCTTCCACTTCCAGATCGTACAGCCAACTTTCATCGAATAAGGCTTTTCAACATGCTTTATCAAGCGGGGATCCCTGCTTTTCTCATCAATGGAGCTTCACAGAAGTTGAAATATGTATAAGTTTGTCTGTTTATTTATTTATTTTATCGCGATCCCTGCACTTGGATAGAAAGAAAGAAGCAATGGTTAGTGGGTCTTCTCTATATTAATGAGTTAGAATTGCACTTGGATAGAAAGAACCCATGAATGAAAGAAGCAATGTTTACTGGGTCTCTTCCCTATATTAATGAGTTAAGACTGTTTCGAAATCCAATAAGTCCGACATCTTGATTAGGCATTACTCAGAAAAAGCGAGCGACCTGTCAAGCTTCCGTCTACCGGTTTATAAGACTTTGCCTCTTCGGTTTCTCTCAAAGGGAGGAGATTGAAGAAAAGCATCAGCAGAACCTGTGGAAAAATCCGGGGCAGGTAGTTAAATACCTTCACCATCCTCTCCGATTCACATTCATTGCTCCCTCTGCATTAAATTGAAGAACTCCGAGACGCCCACGAGAGAGAATTAGGTCAATGTCCTGTCCCCCTCCACAGCAGTACAGCACCACCTACGTGCCTACGACTGGTCCTCATGTTCTGTCCCTCGCTCTGCTATGGATGTTTCTCAGAATGGACAATTTTCTTCTCGTCTTTCTCCGTTCTCGACAGCAACTCACTACCACTTTAGAGAAGATAATAATTTTAGTTGGACCTAAGCATGGCAGGGAGAAAAACTAATATCTGTCTGCTTGTGTGCTGCTATGATAGGGCATGATTGGTGCTATTGTATTATTTCGCAAAGAGAAGTCAGAGGAGAGAAGGCGAGAGAGAGAGAGAGGCAAGAGGAGGTAGACGTGAGGCTGTTCCAACAGCGCACGATTCGTTTTCTTTCCCAAATGCATGCAAGATGGTGGTTGTGGCGTCAAATACGCACGACCTAATTTTTCTTCGCGGAAAAAGATAAGGTTTGTAGCAACGAGGGACCTTGAATTGAATTGAGTTACCTATGTTAAGCATCAAGAAAGCTTTACAATCTTCTACACACCACCTTTTCTCGTGATATGTATGTTATTGATGTTTTGAAAATCTTGACCATACTTATTAAGTATGTTAGAAACATCCCTAGGAGTGTCCCTTATATTTGTTAAGCATACTTATTAAGATCTATTTCGGTTGCTCTATAGAGATTTTCTTTTTCAAGGATATGCCTTTGTGCCTTGAGCTTTGAAATCCAACCGATGCACCACAAATTGCTATGCATTAGCTCTTATCAAACTATTGACTCCTTGGCTTCCATCCAATACGATTGAGGTTAGGAGATGGGGCCCAAGTCACTGATAAGGTACGATAAGATACTTAGGCAAGGCAAATGAGAGGATAAAATATTTGAGCTTGGAACTTAGTCTCAAATTAGAAGAGACATCAAGAGGTCTAGATGGTAGCGACCTGATTAAGGAATTCTCTTAGGCAAATTTGATCAAATATCTCTTTGGAATGCGATGTGAACGAATCAAGCAAATGAACATGCTCATTCTTACTATATCTTTCGTTTGATTTCATTCAACCTAGGGACACCTAACTGAAGGAGAAGCTACATACCCTGTATTTGCATGCATTGGATGATAATAAGATCATTTCCCATAATCAACGCCTTCATCAAATTCGCAATAAAAAAAGCAGCATATGGTGAGCAGACCGAGCGGATCGTACAGCTAGGCTTACCATATTATATAATCGATAAGGTGAACGACTTGGTTTTCGCCCAGTTGATGATGGTCCAATCTGCTAAACTTCGAAGCAAATGTCTAATGCGTAGCGTCGGCAAAATATAGAGCAATTCGTGGGCATACTAGCTCTAAACCCTAGAGGTTTTGCTCTCGAGAAAAGTAGAGATGTCTGTCCAACAAAGCTCGTTGGAAACCGTCTCTCCTGTAAACAATCTCGTCCACGTATTGGGAATTCAACAATTAATGAATGACGCGAAACTTCATTCATACTTACCACAGGGGCGTGCACCCCACAATTGCTTTCCCGGTCCATGGGTCCATGGACTGGAGTGACCTGACTAAAATCATCTTTCCAGTACATTATCCTAATCGATAGTCATTTAGGTTACTAAACTTCCCCTGGTCAACACGGCACAAGTCAGGCCAACATCAATGTGTGATGAAGAAAATGAAAAAAAGAAGAAGGAATTAGACCCCAAATCACCCCATCCAAGATGACCCAATCCCTTTGCTGCTTACGTAATTTCAATATTTGTCAAAATCCCCAAGTTTTAGATAAGAGGAAAGATCACATCCGTGCCCACGAACGTCACGGTTTCCCTGCGTCTGATCATGCCTGTGATGGGATTTTACTCCATCTCGTGGATGAAAAAATTAATTAGGTGATGTCATAATTAGGTCAAATGTCCATCTTTTAGCTATAATGATAATTTTCAACTTACTTACCTTTACCAAAAAAAAAACAGAAGATAATTTTCAACTTTATGGCATGGGCACTCATGGCTTAGGCTCACGTTTTAATGATTAGATGAAGGACCCCTTCGTGCCTTCTCCTGCAGAAAAAGAGGCGTTGCCTCCAGAAATCATCATGCTGCTTCCCAGTTAACCTTAAATCATCAATTTTTACCTAGTGCATGATGGTATTCCAATACCCTTTATGGCAAATGTCAGTAACATAACATAAGATAGCGACATCTCCTGATCTGCCCATGTAAGCAATCTCTTTTCTGCTTCATTTCGTTCCAATCTAACCAAAATATGTCGGTAATTGGTTTTTAAAAGAGAGATGCCGATAGAGACTAAAGCATGAAGTTGGTCAGATGCGTACCTTCCAATTATGTTGTTACATTGGCCATTCATCTCAAGGCCATCACCAAACACACAGTAATAAAAGCCAAATCATTCCCCCTCAACTCTTCATCATTCTATTATGAAAAGATACGAGTTGACTATGCTTTGAACAGGTTTCAAGATTGAAAAGTGTCGTGAAAGTCTTGAACCTATTGTACTAATACTAATTTAGTTATAAACATTTTATTAATGCCAATCCAATCATAATTCTTTTGATTTAGTGCTAACTCAATCTTTTAAACTAATTTTGACAGGATATGGCTAATGTAAATGTTAACCGGTCTATGTAACACTACCGGTGTTGACATGGACAATTTAAATAATATTTTAATATTTTTTTCACTTTTTCGTCATCTTTTTTTTTCCTTTTTGTTTTTCTTTCTTCCTTCTTCCTCTAGCTGGTGACTAGTCACCGGCCACAATTGATAGCCAAGCTACCCTCGTCTAGACGAGGCTCTCTACCACCAATCACCACAAGAGAGGTGCAGCCTTGCCAAATCTAGCTTGGGCAAGAAGAGCCTTCGCTTGCTAAGGCTCGTCCTTGCCCAAGCGAGAGTTGACCTCACCAATGCCAAATCTAGCCTAGTGATCCCTAACAAGGCTGCCTTAGCTTGGGTGAGGATTGGCCTCGTTGGAGGCTCCCCTTTGTCGAGGTGAGGCTTAATGAGGATCAGCCTTGCCTAGGCCCGACTGGGAGAGGTCAATTCTTGCCCAAGCCAAGGTGAACTCACTAGGTGTCACCTTCACTCGAGCGATGCCCAACAAAGTCATTGTGGTTTGGGCGAGGGCCAAACTTGCTAGATTTGGCAAGGGGAGCTCCCATCAAGCCTCGCCCTCACCTATGGCGGGGCAAGGCTAGCCAAGCCATGGCCGATGGCTGGTCAACGGCTAAAGGAAGGAAGAAGGAAAAAAAATTTAGAAAAAAAAATTATTTAAAATTGTCCATGTCAGCGTCGGTGGTGTCACGTAGACCGATCAGCGTCTATGTCATAATATCTAGCTAAAATTAGTCAGAATTGAATTGACATTGGGTCAAAAGATTTATGACTAAATTGGTAGTAATAAAAAATTTAGGATTAAATTATCACCAATGCAATATGATATTTTTTCTAATTTTGAGATACAATATGTATGGCGTTAATCCAACATTTTTATACTTTCAAATCAAGTTGACTACATTCACAATTTACATTATCAGTGAATCAAATTCCAGCGATATCTTTAAAGATGAGAAATTGACAGAAAAATCTGGGAGGACCAGACCACCGCTGAGGAGCTCTCGTCGTGTGGAATGGTTAGCAAATTCTTTGACAGTAGGGACCACACTATGAACATGCGATACTGTAATTTTTGAAGGAAGTTTCTCCATCAGATTCTGAAATTACCCTAACACCATCATACCTAGGTTTATATCTCGTTCGCAAAGAGGTCCAGATGTTGCAGTCTCGTCTCTTGTGGACTTACGTGAAGCCAGCCCTGAAGAGTTCTGGACAATGCTTTACTTCGTGGGCCTGTCTGCCGATTCCCATATATCAAGCAAGTCCAACGAGATCAAGCGCACCAGAAGTTTGTAGCCTTATTTCACATCCTTCATAGATAATAGGCCACTAGGCCTAACTCATTAGCCATGCGAAGTCTATGCTATTTATACTCTGTTGTGTAAAGCAAGATAGAGCCCATTGCTTTTAAGTAGACCGCTCGAATGGATAAGTAAATGGTTTGACCTCAATAAACCCATTTCTACATTATGCAAATCTAATGACCCATTCTTGTCTTAACCCAACTCATATAGTTAAAACACTTTAATATTTAATTCAATCTACAAAAACTTGTAGCCAAACTAAGGTAAGAGCAGGGAAGTGAGCAAATGTGAGATCGAGTGAATACGATATAGACCCAAGAGAGAGTCATAGAAATTGATTGAATCTAAGTAAGTTGTAAATTCATTTTTGACCCATTTAATACTCATACCGTGTTTAAAGCTATTCATGACCCATTTACTCAATATACTTAACTCATTTAACACCCAAATGAATTAAGAAATGGGTTAATGACCCATTTTTGATGGGTCTATTTTTAAGGATCTCAATCATTCTTTTGTCTGTCAAATACCCGAAATGACCTATTTTCTATATTACGTACTTGGACAAATGCACGAAATCATAGTTTTATTTCATCTCTTCAACGTTTCAGTATCAAGATATGTAGATTTTTCTATCACATAGCAACCTTCCTTAGGAAGATATCAAATCTTAAAATGACCTTTCCTCACCGCATATGTTGATACGATTTCTTTATGTAATTTTACCGATAAATTTCCTTTTGTTATTCGATGATTTAGATATTTCGTAACAGAGCGATTTATTAGCATGTTAAGCTAAGTTACGTCCATCTAAATGTTCCCAATTCTCAGTCCTTTTCATTTTCATGCATTGAGGAAACAAAAGAAAATGAAAGGAAAAATCGAAAGGTGTCCTCTAGGACCAAGTACTTTCTTTCTTTAATGTCCAAAGTCCTTGTTGAGCTAATGACATCCGCATCTGCAGTTTTTTCCATCCTCTAGCCCTAGCTTCACCATTGGCCCAGCAAGCAAGTTTAAGCAAGATTTGAAAATCCAAATGGGAATCATCTTTGCCATAATCACCCTTTTAAGGGTATAGCGCAGAGCGTACGAACCTTTTTTTTATACAACTCTTCATTCTCATGGAAATATATGATCTGCGTGATCAGCTTTCCTTAAGGTCTAGAAACGAAATCCATATGGAACATCATATTGTCCAACAAACTTAAAGAAAATCAGGATGGAACGAACTCAAGCGATAAGAAGTCACTTAAGGAATAACCCGGGGAGTACATGGACATCGACATCTTGCATTTCATGTTGACAGAACGAAATAATCATGTATCTGAAGGAGAAAGCAAGCCCCTGGAAGCGAATGCAGAGAGTTCACAAGTCACAAGACAACGGGACTAACCCTACCATTCTCCGAAACAATGCAGTACAAAGCAGGCCCCGGCGACTTCCATGCACGCACTGATAAGGAGAGGCAGATTCCTCTGGGAAACACAGCATCATTTATTAATATTCCACGCTGGTGATCATGATGTTTCGATTTTTATAGAGAGAGTCCGACTAACCTTTCATAATAAGTCCAAAGGAAAAGAACGAGAAGACGCAGAGGAAAAGCTCCTGTCTACATGCATTGGGTCTTGGAGACAAGCGAACAAACCCTTCACATGCCCACCTTCTTCTGCTCCTGTATGGGCTTTCCAGTCATTGCAGTCGCCTTTTCAGGCATTATAAATACCAGAGAGTTTTGAAACTCTGCATTGGGATGCAAGATAGAGAGAGAAAGATCCCAGTACAGAGAATTTATCAAGTCTTGCGTGCAATAATTTATTTGTGGAGGATGCTTTTTCAGTCAAAGGGGAAGTCCAAGTTATATATATTTATGCTTGGTATCTATGCTGAAACTCCTTTTGTAAATTAACTTTGTCCTATATTAATATTCCGCGTGGGCCATTTTGAATGTACGATACGAATAGATTGTACCCATACCATTTTTGTAAACCGATATTACTATTTCTAGCATCGTCTTCTTCTATATATAAATCTTGTCTTCTGAAGATGATAGTGTGCACGAGAAGTTCTAGTATCTCCTCTTTCATTTTCCTCGACGGATCGTTTTCTACTATTTTAGCATAGACCCTCAACCTGAGAAATAAAGTTGTTCATCCGCATCCTTAGCAACTGCCTCCCAGGTAATCTGTGGTGGAAATGTGACTTGTTAAATTCGAATTGAGTAAATCTGAAACAAAAGTGCAAAAATAAAACTCATAAATCAAAAGTTATTCCAAACCGAAAGCATCTTTTTTAACATATATATATATATATTAACTCATCTCTTATTATACTCGTTCGGAAGTTTGGACTGCGAGCTCATGTCTAAGTTGATTCCTCGACGCATAGAACGCTAGGGCTTTGCAGATTAATTAGGAGATCTCACATGTTTTTCGACTTGGGGATTAGAATCGCGTGTCCCATAATATCCTTGCCCAGATCTTCCACGATGATATGTGATCTCAGTCCATCTTGTAGGTCCACAACAGTTGATAAAGAAAAGGGTTGATACGAAAAGCGGAGATCAGTCTGACTAGACTACACCACTCCTTTTCCTCCATCTCGCTTCCCCTTTTCCCTGCATTTCGCATTTCGAAGCAGCATATCACAAATTACTAATCCATCCATCCGTCGCGACATGGTGTGTCCGTGTCACGATACAGACAATGTAATCAATCGCATCACCTGCACGACACGCACCTCAACCGATTCAGCAATCGGGCTCATCCCGAATTTTCCCCCCCTCTCCCCGGGGGACTCTTTTTCCCTTATTTCTCCACACATCGTCGTCACCTGGACGCGCACCCGACGCGTGACGTTACTGTGTCGAGCACGAGAAGGACATCGCGAGGAATTTCTCGACCTCCTTTTCCTTTCTAGTTCTTCGCATGAAAGGGTCGGGGGGAAGAACGGGACATGTTGGTGTGGCAAAGCAAGCACGAGCACCATTATCAGGAGCATATCATCTCCTGAACGAACGGAATGTTCCCCCTGTCTCTCTCTCTCTCTCTCTCTCTCTCTCTCTCTCTCTCCCTAATACTCGATCGAAAATGCTAATCTGACGTATGACCTCCCTCCCAAAGGTGCGATAAGACGCGCACAATCCAAAACAAGATCACCTCCATGCGTCACTTTGCGCTGTCTACCATGCAAAACAGCATGGCAAATTAAAAAACTATATAAACTCCGCAATCATTTTGGACAAGGAAAAAAAATTTCCCGACCATTGATTTCTCGACTCTAGTTCCTCCGCCTAATGTCGAGCGGTTCGATTTTCGATTCGGAATGTGTAAAATAGTCCCGAAAATTCCAAGAAAACATGGTAATTTTGGCAAGCGATGTAGGGTAGAATCTATTAGGCGAGACAGAGCGCTCTAGAAAAAGTAAAATGCTTTGGACACGGGAAAAGGAGTGGAAAAGGGGGGGAAATAAAGGGCAGGAGATGCAAAAGGACTTTTTGGAAGCGTGGCCCAGCAAAGCTTTAAGTGGAGTACGTGGGCGAATAGGGAGTTGACGAATTTCGACTCCGAGGGGCCTTTTTGCAAATAATTGGCTTGCCAGCTCCGACCATCGTCCGCGCTCCAATACGGAAACCGAACTCTTCCACAGGAAAAAGGTTGAATATAAGGGAAAAAGTTAATTTGGGAAATTCTTATTTTTTTTTCTTTTGGCCCCCCATTTGACCCGATGAGTAAATTAGAAATTTCGGAAAGTGCCGAAGTGGGGTCGTGATGACATAGATGTGTTCTTTGGGGGGTGAAAAGAAAAGGTTTGGGGGTAGGGTGAGGGGAGGGGGGAGATGGAGAGATTGAGTGGGGTCCCTAAATATTTAGGGCAAAATTGAGTGGGCATCACGTTCTATGCCTCGCTTTGAAGACACGCGTCCCTCCTCTTTTCACCCGGGCCCTCAAAAAGGAAAAAGAAAAAAGAAAAGAAAGGAAGGACTGTTGAAAAGAAAGGCAAAACGAATTTCTAGATTTTTTTTTGGATTTTTTCAATTTCTTTTCCGCCATTTATTAACTTTTTCGTGATGACTTGAAGGGAGAAATGTATAGACATGCCTTATAGTGGCTCAATTAAGTTTATAATGTGTTATTTCCTTCCACTTATCTACTGTGGCATAAAGTCAAATTTTACTCTGATTTCCACATATCTTATTTTAATGGTCTAAAATAAATTGACTATATGGGGATTTTTATTTATTTGTTAGATTTAAGGGGTCCATGAGGGCTTTCAACATAATTTGTAAGAAGAAAGAAGAAGGGTAGGGAAAAGGAAAAGAAAAGGAAAGTTGTCTCCCTAGTGGGTGGGACCACCATGGCAAATTTATTTATATGCGTAAAATTCGAAGGACATGAGAGTCAAATGCTTATTATAAGTTTGACCAATGGAGCTCCAGTTTAATGGATAGCACCGTCGTTTCGGGAAGAGCTATTTGCAAAAACTTTGCACAGCACGACGTCCGCGAAGGAGAACTTATCCGATCGTGCCAATCCACGCAACCCCAAATTTTCTATGCATATGTTCGGTTAAATTTAATGCAGTTCAACAAATATCGGACGCACTTGGATCGAAAGTCCCCTTGAATCGGACTCGTGCATAAATAGAGATCATATGACGTTCGACTTGATCATGAGTTTGTATTCGGGAGATAGCGACGGTAGCATTTCATTTGAGGCATGATGACTAGCTACTTTAACTGATAAGTGTATCAAACTTTTGAATGATGAGGTTTAGATCCCTAGCACCATGTGAGAGGCTCACCAAGTTCGGAGTCAGGCTTTTGAGTCTGGAGTGGTTCATGGCTCCTACACATCGATTTGTCTTATAGTACTTCACAAAACATCGTTGAGGATTCATTGCTACGCTATCAATATAGGTCATAAACATATATTTTTTAAATTCATATGTGATGGATTGAGTTGCTATATGTGTTAATAATATTTAGTAAGTGGGTCATAAATGAGTTTAAACCTAATATATGTGTTAAAAGGGGTCATGGATGGGTTATATATGAGTTTACAACTTACTTAGACTTAATTTGCCTTTAAGACTATCTTCGTTCTCTCTCGCCTTCACTCGATTTTACTCATTCCAAATTGAGTTAAATATGGAACTGTTTTAACAATATAGACCGACGTTAGATATAAGTTTAAGTCACTAGATTTGCATTGTATGGAAAATAGGTATATTTGGGTTAGACAACTTTCGATCAAACTCATTCGTTTGACGGATTTAGTTGTTGATCTATGAGAATCTATCTAGGATTGTCTCCAATCATTGTAAATCTTGGATGGAAACTAATGCCTAAAACTCATGCCTGATCATAGTCTCGGACCCAAAACTTGTTGCCGGTCATTGTCACAGTCTCCTTGAAGGTGGCAAATACGGGTAGAGAGAGAGCGAGAGAGAGAGAGAGAGAGAGAGAGAGAGAGAGAGAGAGAGAGAATGCAAATGAAGAGGCCATGGCAGCGAGCATCTTTCGTGACAATATACCTAACAATAGAATTAGGTTGAGATAATACGAAAGCTTGGTAAAGGTACGTTAACGGGATGGAGATCCTCTACACCTTGATTATGCTCCCCGTTCGGTACCTGAATTTTTCCCACCACTAATTTATCGACAGAGGTCAGCTCTGAAACTTAGGTGCGACTCTCCCCCTTCTCGGAAATCCAAGTTTAACATTCACCAGTTTCTATTTCTAGGGGCTGTACTGATGGACTACGGACTTCGGTTCATTGAAAGTTCTGCAGCAGAAGACAGCTTGCTGCAGTATTTTTAGGCGTTAAAATTTCAAGAACATCATATCTTCTGATCCCTTCTTTGGCCAACCATGAATGTCTCGACACGCTTCTCCTACGTCTAGAAAAGATCTCCTTCTCTCTCTCTCTCTCTCTCTCTCTCTCTGTGTGAGCAGTAACTGCTCCTCCCTTTCCTCTCTCTCTCTCTCTCTCTCTCTTTTCTCTGCCTCACTTAAGACGCTGGAAATCATGGGGAAACAACGGAGCCAGATGCATGAACTCGGAGACCAAGACGCCACGGACTCCGCTTCGCTCACTCGTTATTCATTTGAGACTCCCTTTCCGTGAATCCTCGCACCTTCAAGAGCCGCCACCTGGCGCCGTCCCGCTCCACGTTTCACTCCTTCAGTGGGTTGTCCCCGGTGACGTGGCGTGGCACTACGTTGGCCACCTTCCCATTCCTCAATAAATAGCCCCTCGCCCTACGACCCTTGGGTCTCTCCTCATCTCCTGCTCATCCACTCTCTCTCTCTCTCTCTGGTCTTCTTGGTTTCTTAGCTTTTCTTGGTGGTGGGTTTCGTTGGTTAGGTCTGCGTCTTCACGTTTTCTGCAAGTGTTGCTTGTGTTCTTGCGAGACAGAGACAACTAAAAGATGCCACTGTTCGGTGGTGGAGAAGCACCGACCGAAGACGCCTCCACGCAACCTCCTCGGGATTCACGTGACTTGCCCGCTTTAATGTCTTCTTGCCACCCCATTTCTCTCAAGGTAATACTTCGCAGGTCCGAACCTGCAAACCTCAGTCAAACTCTCTTCACTCGTTTCCAGCTCACTTGGCCCTCCTAAGATGATAATTCTGACCCTCTCTCTGTTTTCTCGTGTCATGCAGTTCGTGGACGTGAGCTATAGGGTCAAGATAGATGACCGCCGAGGGGGCAACATCAAACGTATCTTCGGCCAGTCCACGCCACCGCCTGAAGGCAGCACCACAGCGCCGCCGCGCGAGCGAACGATACTGAAGGGGATCACCGGCACAGCGTCACCTGGGGAGATCCTGGCTATCCTCGGTCCGTCCGGGAGCGGCAAGTCGACGCTCCTGAACGCCCTAGCAGGACGGCTCCGTGGTGGCCTCTCTGGGACTATCATTGCGAACGACCGGAGGCTCGGGCGGTCGATGATGCGGCGGACCGGATTTGTGGCCCAGGACGATGTGCTGTACCCACACCTGACCGTGCGGGAGACGCTCGTGTTCTGTGCGCTGCTCCGGCTGCCGCGGACGGTGGGGAGGCAGGAGAAGGTGGCGGCAGCTGAGGCGGTGATAGCCGAGCTGGGGCTGGCCAAGTGCGAGCACACCATCATCGGGAACAGCTTCGTGCGGGGGGTGTCGGGCGGCGAGAGGAAGCGTGTGAGCATCGCCCACGAGATGCTGGTGAACCCTAGCCTGCTGGTCCTTGACGAACCGACATCGGGGCTCGACTCGACGGCAGCGCACCGGCTGATGGCCACACTGGGGTCGCTGGCTCAGAAGGGCAAGACAGTGGTCACGTCAATACACCAGCCATCGAGCCGGGTCTACCAGATGTTCGACTCAGTGCTGGTCCTGAGTGAGGGGAGGTGCTTGTACTTCGGAAAAGGGCGTGACGCCATGAGCTATTTCGAGTCTGTCGGCTTCGCGCCGGCCTTTCCCATGAATCCTGCCGACTTCTTGCTCGATCTCGCCAACGGTACGTACGTAAGAAACTTCAACTGTTTTGACTTTTCCTGTTCTTGCTATTCTGCTTTCGTGAATGTTGATATCCAGTCAATGATTGTCCATGTGTTGTTTTGGCGTCGTACCCGTTTGCTTTTTCTCAAAGGTCAGTCGATTTGCTGGCGCGATTAATTCCGATTATCCTTCTCATCGATCGATGATTTTAGTTGCACGACTAATTAGTACACCATCAAACTTCGCATAAATCGTCGTAAGCGATCAGATTCGTGTCCCGGTGAGATCTACAGGCTTAACCAGGATTCATGTCCACACATTATGGTCAAGTCATTATTCATGATCTGCGGCGAAATGGGTCTAGCTAAGGTGATGATTATTAGGAAGGTTGGAGAGCATTCATGAGAGCGATGGGGGGTCATGATGAGTTTTCGTAGAGGGTCTGTGTCTTGTACTTCCTGCAATACAGGTGTTGCCCTCCACGGTTGGTGTGGTCATGTCCTCTCTGGATCGAAATCAGCGACCCTTCTTCTTCTTCAACCAGATGGCTGGACGAGGAAATTTAGGAGTTAGCAAGTTGCTTTCTTTAATGGCGACTTTGATTCAAAGTTGCCACATGTGGTCAACCTTGTTGAAAGTTTTGAAATAACCCAGGACGAGTCGAAAACATCATAAATCCGAGTGCGGACATTGAGAGGTCGGGGTAGTGGGGTGTTCAACTTATGTTATCCTTGCACGTGTCCTATTTGGTCGAAGTGGAAGCCCCCTCCCCCTTACTTTTTCCCTTTCCTTTTCCACTTTTGAATTTCTTTAGAAAAAGTTTGGTTAGCAATTGATTTAGAGCCATCGATTGTAAAGGACTCAATTGACTAGTTAGGGTTCCATTAGAGAAATAGAACACGAGCCGGATGATTCTTAAAAATTGGAGATGATGGGTGGTGATGGACCATGGACCCTTAAAGTCAATGTCCTTTTTCCTTTCATGAATAGTAAGTACATGCGGATTGCGGGCGACATTTACTGATCGCTTCAATTAGCTTTTTCTAGATAACTTTTTGAAATGATAATTGAAGGTGCTTTTACTATGCGATCGGGACGTATGTGCATCCAGTTCACCCAAAAATTGGCTCTATTAGTAAGGTGTTGTGCAAATAAGTCGTCGACCGTCTTCTCATGAAAGGTGCTCTTGGTGTTCTATGGTCATTTAACTTTCAAGGCAGGACTTCTCACACATTCTATTCCCATCTAGGCAAGATCTCATCCTGATCAAATGTCTAAGCGAGGACAATGCCTTAGGTGTCTTGTTAAGAAGTTATTGTGTTGATAGGATGTTGTACCTACTCAACTTCACTCCATGAGTTACTGGCATTTGACATGTTAGGTGCGTTTTAAATGAACAATATTAGGCCCTTTAAAACTTGTCTATGCTATGCAAATTGGCATACTAATATCAAGGAGACTGTAAGTGGATAGCAAAGCAAACGAGTTATTCTAAGCATTTGAAATGATGATTTGGGATAATTTTTATATAAGTCAATCTTACTATTTATCACTTTAAATGTGGATATGATGTGCAGTGTGCCTTTTCCTGTCGACATTATTACCTGTCCCTTATGTAGGATAAAGCATGCAGCTCCTCATGCTCCTTTAGAGTCGTTACTCTTTTTTCTTTTAGATAGAGTAAAAACTCTAAAGTTCTGTTTGAGTAAACGACCATTTCCTAACCTCTCTTTAGAAGTCATTGACATAATGATGATCTCGTGGATGGAAGAGAGGCACTTAACAAAGATGACGGTCTCACGAATATCATTATGTTCTATAAAAATAATTTAATTTGATTCTTTCTCGAGAATATTTTGGTCATTGAGGACGATGTTTAATTGGACTTTTTTAAATGAGAGACGCATTAAGCGATATCAGAGATTTTATTAGCACCGGCCGTGGCTTATATGTGGTTTTTCACATGGTTTAACATAGCAAAATTCATATTTCCCTTTGCTTTCTTTTCCTTTCGTAAGTAAAGGGCACTCCTGGCTGGCGAAGTCACACATCCAAGTAAGCAGCAGCAGCCAATTCTTTTGACTTTTCAACATGTTGCCATAATCTTTTATCATCTTCTCTCGCTATCAAGAAAGGAAATATTGTATTCCGGGTTTGGCCACTAAAGCTGTGCTTTAGAGACACTGGATTCCACTTGTCTGAGTTTGACCCCGGAAACGAATGAAACTAATTTAGCAAAGGGGGGTTACCAATCCAGAGAAAGCGCCTTCTTTCCAACTTTCCTGCTCCCCTCCCCCCAAAGAGACTTCTTGATGCTCCGTTTGCTGCCACTGAAAACTTGGGGGGAAAAGGCAAAGAGGGACACGTGTAGGCAACTTTGCCTCTTCATCCTCATCTTTTTGAGGCAAAGGGCGAGAGGAAAGATGTAGATATTCATCTCATCTCATCTCATGCGTCATGCCATGCATCAGATATGATTGTGGGTCAAGCATTAGATTATGGGTTTTCCAATAGGGATCCGTCCTTCCTGTTACCCGGTCTGCACCTTTGGACATTACTTTATCACCTTAATGATCGGATTACTTGGGTTATTAATGCTGAGCTTTGAGTGGTGGCCCAAGCTTGGCCACAAGTGGCAGCACCAGCAGAAAGTGGACTCCCACCTGAGGCCACCAACACCGGTCAGCTTTCAGCCGCTCTAGCAATCGTTTCTTTTCGCGTTGGGGGGTGATGCCCAATCACGTTCTTAGTACGACAGGACATGGTTGTCGCTGAAAAAACCTTTTGATTAGCCAGATTATAATAATTGGGGGGAGGGGGGGTGTTGTCAACATTATTAACAATTCCAGAGTGCGCGGGTTCTTCAATAAAGAAACGCCAGCACGAGCTAGTGCTGGTAGAGATAAAGATCTGCCCACCAGTGTGGGTTTGCGTGCGTGTACCTGTGGCCTGTGCGTTTGCCTGAATCATTGCGGCGAGTCTCCTTGAATCTAGGTGTGGAGGTGATGATGTTCATTTCGCCCCCTCCTCGATTGTCCTTTAGCTTACAGTAGTGGCTTAGATGGTCATGAACCGGAGATGATTTGAGTGGATTTCAAGTCTTCTTGGTCATGTGCGGTCTTACGTTACCCGTGATGAAAGACCACTCCACACACAATGTCGTGTGCCATTCCTAATGGGACACAAAAGCTGGTCGGGTGGCGAAATGTTTTTGTCCAGATGATCCAAGTCGATGGAATGGGGTTCTGAAGTAAGCAGACAAAATCCTTCGACCTGGGTAATCTTACGGTTGTATTTGCTTTGAAACTAGGAGGAATGTTTCATTCCTTTTGTCTGATAAGCAAATCACTAATTGTGCTGACTCACCCTAAAAGAAAGAAAGGAAAAGAAAATCAGAAGACTAAAACACGTATTTTGAAGTTTGGAAGGATAGACCTGTGATCATATTCAGCGTTCATAACGATCACATGTCACATTAGGCATTGGCATGTTGTTGACTGAGTGATGTGGAATTTTTAGGATGTGCATAGGAAGCTAATTCATTCAGAGTGATGTAGCGAAAACATATGCTGTGATGCTGATTTTTTTTAGTTTTGATATTGATGCAGGGGTCTACCAACTCGATCGATCGATTGAAAGAGAGAACCCGAACATCAAGCAATCTCTCATCTCGTCTTACAACACCGTGTTAGCTCCCATGGTAAAAGCGGCCTGCTTGGACAATTCGGCCGTTCAAGCAAAGGGAGACATTGCTGATGGCAGCCATTTTCCAGCGCGCTACCGAACAGGCAGTAACTTCAGCGCTGGCATTTCCAATTGGTTCAACCAATTCAGCATTCTTCTCCAGAGAGGCCTCAAGGAGCGCAAGCACGAGGCCTTTAATTGCCTCAGAGTCTTCCAAGTCATCATGGCCGCGCTGTTAGCGGGCCTAATGTGGTGGCATTCGGACTCCCAGAATATTCAAGATCGGCTTGGCCTGCTCTTCTTCATCTCGATCTTCTGGGGTGTGTTCCCATCCTTCAACTCTGTGTTCGCGTTCCCCCAGGAGCGCGCCATCTTCATGAAAGAACGGTCTTCGGGAATGTACAGTCTCTCCTCCTACTTCATGGCGCGAATCGTCGGGGACATGCCCATGGAGCTCATACTGCCCACCATCTTCCTCTGCGTAACTTACTGGATGTCCGGACTGAAACCCGACTTTGGTGCATTTGTTTTGACGCTGTTGGTGGTGCTCGGCTATGTCCTCGTATCTCAGGGCCTCGGCCTCATGCTAGGCGCGGTTATAATGGATGCCAAGCAGGCCTCGACGATAGTCACTGTTACAATGTTGGCCTTCGTGCTGACCGGGGGATTCTACGTGCACAAAGTACCGTCCTGCTTGGTCTGGATCAAGTACGTTTCAACGACGTTTTACAGTTACAGGCTTCTGATCAGTATCCAGTACGGGGACGGAAGAGGGATTTCCTCGATGCTGGGTTGTGGCCAAGACGGGTCTCCATACAACGCAAGCTGCAAGTTTGTTGAGGAGGATATTGGAGGACAGATTCAGCCCGGGGCGTGCGTCGGCGTCCTGTTGTTGATGTTTTTCGGCTACAGGTTATTGGCTTACCTGGCTTTGCGACGCATCAAGGCTTGAAAGGACATGAATTACTGCAAAGGCGAGCGACCAAGTATTTCTAAGTGGATTCCGGAGGACTTACTAGTTTTTAGCTTCTCTGAATTTGGCCAGGCTGATTGCTGCTGCGCAAGCTCGACGCTTGCATCTGGCTCTTTTCTTGTTTCTCTTCGGTCTCTTCTTTTTCTTTTGGTATTAATTAGGATTGGGATTCAAGCTAACAGAGATTAGAGGCGGTATGAGTAGTAGCTCTATGGCTGAAGCAACTGTAAAGCATCAGGAACAAATTCAAATGTCACAAGACAACTTGAGGGATTGTGTAAACAAATGATTCATTAATCTTTATAGCGTCATCCTCTTGTCTTCTTTTTGAGTGCTCCAACAAGAAGATCCTATGCACGAGCAAAATGCTGAGTCGAAAATTCAGAAGAGAGTTACGAATACAATCTGAGGTTGTTTGAACTCAGGTCTCAAGCAACTTCGATTTTCTCCTTCGTGAAGTCGAGTGCTTTGCATCATGGGACTTCGCCTGCTTCCGCCTAATCAGGTCTTCAAATCTGATCCACTCCCTAGAGGAAGAGTCCAACCACCGATCGGTAGAAAGTCCATCACATTGCTCTTCAGTTTTCAGACTGTTTCCCCGTGCCTGAGTACATCGTCCTCGGCTTGTTTGCATAAATTCATCGTTGTTACTTTTCGTTCACTATGCACCTTGCGTCATGTAGCCAGGCGCACATGTAAGGGTCGACATATGAGTTTGCGACCTAAGACACTTTAGCCCCTTTTCACTCGTTCGCCCCGTTACATGAATCGCTTAAACTCAGCCTTCCCCTGATCACTAGCTCACTGGCTCACTTGGCCGACCTGGATCACAGGGAGAAAAACTTCAGACATGATTGTTTTGGGAGAGAATTCTCTATATTCTCGAGAGCCAATATCTCTTCCAAAGCTTGGTTTTTGCATTCACTAATTCCTCATTCTTTTGATGTACCGACTCCATCCTCTTCCAAGACCAGGGCACCATAAGGGGCCTTCCATGGACGGGCGAAACCTGTCACTAGCAATTCATCAAGGTGCTTCCTTATATCAGCCGACTTTAGAGCAGTCATCCTAATGTAGTTTGGCTTTTGGCATGAGCTCACGACAGATGGATTATTAACGGAGCAGCAAGTCCCTGATCTTTTTTGAAACCATGTTCTCCTTTATGGTTAGCAAGGCAAGGTACGCGGGTTCTTGGGGCTTCGGTCCGTGGTTGAGCTGAAGTGCCAATGGAATCATGGGGTTTTCGGCACTTCAGTCCCATCAACTCGTTCTTAGCACTCCCTTTCGCCTTACCCTTAAATCGATGGCTCGGTGCTAAATGGCATGGAGTAGGTGTGAAGGACTCCATCCTTGGGTCATCTCTTTGCCCGCTGTTAGTTCTTGGAATCTCGCAACTCTCGGTCCATTGCCCATCTGCCCATCGAGTCTTACCATTACCCAAGCACTAAATTGAGGCACGGATATCCGACTTGATCTGCTATTGCCGTTTAGGGCTTCCCCACCGTTGGATATGCTCGACTCGAATTACTTTCCCCACTCAAGTTGGGGACAATTGATGTCTTATGTTCCTGCTCAGTGGAGTTCGAGCCAAGAGTTCGAGCAGCTTTTGCCAAAGGCAATTTTTCATTTGCTGCCTTTACAACTCGATCCTCGCCTATCTATGGCTTGAAGCCTTCCACAAAGTAGAACAACCAAATCTGGCTCAGACATGTACCTGATGTCCAGCATTAGTGCCGAGAACTAGCGCTCAATACTTTTGGATATCGTTACTGTATTTTAGCTCGGGCAATGCCCTCTAAGCATTACACGACACGTTCTCAAGAAAAATCTATGGCTTAACTGTTGCTTCAATTTGTCCCATGTTTTGTTGAATCTTGTCATACTTGGCCAGACATTATAGCTCCGAATCACCCGAGAAATACATGGAAGCCATCGCTACCTTGGTCTGCTCCAAGTGCGGACACATCCCCCCCTCGAATTGTATCGCAACTTGTCAAATAGAAAGTTCTCGAGCTACTACTTAGCATCCTCAGCACCAAATCCGAGCTTAAACGTTGATGCCGCACTTGCATTGAACAAGAATTTCCATGAGATGGAACCGAAGGGCCGTGACAAGAAACAGAATGCGAAGAACTCAACTTGGGGAAGAGACCTAATCTGCGGGCCTGGATTGAGGATTGTCAAACACGTTCGGCCCAACTAACTCATGTCCAAGTCCAAGTGGCCCATTGCTCCCTCGAGGCCCATCAACCGTTCGCTGACGTGTCCTTCCACCCGTGCGGCCACGCGGACGATGCGCCCTCGTGGCGTTCGGACGGCAACGGCACACGCGCGCGTTCTCGCCGGTTACGGACATCCGATGAATTTGGATTAGCTTCGTCCCTAAGAATTCACGCAGGAAATCGCGACGATCCTCTGTTTCCTTGTCTTCATTATAAAGGGCGACGCGGAGGAGATCGAAGCCCCCCACCAACATGCTGAGGATCATCACGATCGCGCCGCTCCTCATCCTCTTGCTGTCGATCTCGACCTTTTCATCGCTCGCGGTTTCAATGGCTGATCGGGAGGTGGCCGTCGAAGGCGGAGAGCCGCCGAAGGCGGAGGTGCACATCATCTACACCGAGAAACCCGAGGGCGACGAGCCCGAGGCCTTCCACCTCCGCACCCTCGCCACTGTCCTCGGCAGGTCCGTCTCTTATCTCTCTCCCGCTTCTCGATGTCTGGAAGTCAGTTTAGATCGCGTGATCGATCGTGTTTTTGCGAATGACCGAGGTTGAATTTGAGGGAATAATGATGGGGTTCGTGCGATATTGTATTGTGTTGGATCGGTTGTTTTGCTGTTCCCCGCGATTTGGTTGGAGCCGTGGAACATCGATTTGGAGCCTAGTTATGATATTGTCCCCTAGGGTTTAGGTTTTTCACCTAGAATTCGTCTTGGCTTTCTGGAATTGACGTTGGTCCGTGTGTGAATTCAGTGAAGAGGCTGCCAAGGAGTCGCTGCTGTATGTGTATAAGAACGCCGCCACCGGATTCTCTGCTAAGCTCACCCCTGAGCAGGTTGCTCAGCTCTCCAGTAAGTGTACCTTACTTTGCCTTCATTTGTCGTGCCCCCACCCATTCTCTTAGCTTCTCTCATCTCTTAATTAATTGGATTTGTATAGTTTATTCGTGGAAGAATGAGCTGTATTGGTCTTTTGCCTCTCTTGAGTCAAAGCTTAATTTCTCTTTCTAGTTGTGATTGTGGTTTCTCTGGACTTTCTTTGCTTCCATTAAGTTCTGGGACGTAAATGTTGGCAATATCACAATCTGTTCGTTTCTCTTTTTCTTGTTTGTTATTTGGGAAGCAGAATCATTTCTTGTTGGGAGTCATTTGCTGCTTTACCTTTGCCAATAATTTCTTTCTATGGTTGAGGTGGCCTAGTGAATTTGTTATTGTTGTAGATGTCATCTTGAGTGACTCGATCACTAATTAGATTGCAATAAGTCACTAAAGATTCCCTCTTTCTCTTCCCCTTGAGATAGTGATGGAGGTTAGTGGCCTCACAAGGTCATCACCGTTGTTATGTGGCAATTAATTGTGACTATAGACTATTGTGGATGTCGAGATTCCCTAGTTGCTGTTGAGGAAGAGAAACATCATATATCCTCATCACACTGCTCTGTACATTGATTTTTTTGTAGATTATAAAATTTAATTTTCCATTGAATTTATCTATATCGTAGTAGTTGCCCATGCATGTCTCAATTGAGTGAGCTTTGGATAATATAAACCTGAATTAGCAAGGTACATCTCTCATTTGGTGGTGGGTTCCTTTGTGGAGACGTTGTTCTTACATGTATCAAATTATCAATAATGTGAAATTTAGATGAAGATACTGTACCCATTGAACCTGTTGCGTCGTGTACTAGCTACATGATCGATTATACAATTCAATTTTCCATTGAATTTATCTATTCAGTTTTGCTTCTCCCAGCAATAGCTTTGCCCATGACTCCCGTTAGCTCTTGAAGTAAAATGTTCGGAAGCTACTTCTCCCCCTTCTCTGTCTTGAATAAGGATCCTGTTTCTTTGGTCTCAGCTTCTGAGAAATTCTTATGTGTCTAATCTTGTATGGCTTTTGAGTTAGTAAACTCAGGGTGCTTGCACACCCACTGTAGTAGCCTTCACAAGGAGTCTTGATAGAAGATGCTTTATGAGGTAGAACGAAGCATCGACTTGACTTCTGCCTTTTGTTTGAATTTTGTGCTTGAGAAACAGAGCAACTGGTTTAATAACAATATAATGAGATGTTTTTTGGGTACTTGATGGGATTTTGTCGGTGCAAGTGAATATACAATCTTCCAGTTTTGTGCTATAAGAAATATCTGCTTCATACATTAAGAAATTTACGAGGTAAGAAGGTGAGGCAGTATTCTTGCTGGAGTCCCTGGTATGATTCTGTTGCCGACCATTGCTGAGGAAATAATCTTTATTTGGCAAGTTCAAGGGGGAAAACTAGTTAATGTTTCTTTGTGTTGTTCGGTATATGGTTTCATTTTTTTTTGTCAGGGCCGTACCATACAGCAAGAATCTTGATTAATTATGTATGACTTGCGGTCAATATACAGACTGTCCTTCATTTTGTTATTGTTAGATCAGAGAATCAGAGCCCCACTTTCCCACCCTTGCTGATGATTATCTTGCTTGTTTTACAAAGCTATGCTTACCCTACTATGCTTTCTCTGTGTTCTGCAGACCAGCCAGGTGTTCTTCAGGTGGTTCGAGAAATGAAAGTCCAGCTGCACTCGGGACCTGGAAGGCTCCACGCTGGACCTGGGAGGCTCCACTAGAGTAGAGCGTATGACCTTTCTAAACCAGGCCAAACAATGCTAAATTTTCTGGCGGTTCTGTTTTATGTGAATAAGTGTGATACAGGTTATGCGCTATGCTACCAATAACATGTTGCTCTCTCTCTCTCTCTCTCTCTCTCTCTCTCTCCTGCCAGGTTTTGCATCGCATCGCAGTTGTAGGGATGACTTTGAGATGATGAGCATGATGTGTGTAAATACATGCACTCATGCTCACACTCAGTTATGTCAAACTTAGCAATTTGGGAATTGGTGTAATGGTGTTCGATCACGTGGTGTTAGTCACTTATTAAGTTTTTCGACATGCTTTGTAGTGCGCACCGGCTCTCTTTTCCTGTTTGCCAGGTACAGGATTTCTTTGTTTTATTCTATAAATAATGCTTGTCTAGGGCAAAGCGTGTACCCTTTTCTCTCTCAATGCCATGTGACCGACTGTAATGAGGAATTTTAGACGCTGGATTCCAGGATTAATTTAGTTCACACTTGAAGAGATGGACTTAAAGCGGGGTCATCAGCGATGAGATTTACACCAACTGCTGTTCTTGAAGAAAAGACTAAAAACAGCGCATCACATAAACTGAGCCTGACCTCCTAGTTTGAGAACAAAAGGACAAAGATCTATGTGCATGGCCGATCCAGGCGGTGCACATGCCTTGTCCCTCTAGATGGGATCAGTCTAAATTTAGGTGATACGGATCGAGACAAAGAACGAAAAATAATGTTGTTCCGTGCAGGCCAATGGAGTGGAGCTTTTACTTTATATTCTAAGATGATTTTGAAAGCAGCACGCCTGACATTTTCTCCTTAGCTAAGGAGGGTTAATCATTTTGTCAAATTAGGATTAGCTATGTTAAATTAATTAGATGAAGCACGAGGCATGATTGTTTGTATACATTCTCTCCGGCTAGGTGGCTGCCTCTAATTTCAGTTCAATCAGGCAAATTCTCATCGGTTGTTTCTCGTGCCTAGAATCACGATACCATCAGGACTATGGCTGTGGAATAACTTTAGCTCGATGAGATTGTTCAAATTAAAGGGTCAAAATCATTTGAAGACCTTATCTTCTTTCACATTTTGACTATGAAAATTCCCCTTTATTTGATTCATTTGCTGTTCACATGAGCTCCTCTCTCTCGCGCTCGAGCTCTCGTTCTCGCCTCCCTGAGGAAAATAATGTGGAGGCAAAAGAAGTCGTCAATCAATGGTTGAATGTTCAACCCCGTTGCGCAATATCAAAATCGAGAAGTGTTCGGGTTGGTTGGAAACAATTGAAACTCTGCACATTTTAAGTCATGTCTGTAAGCTGGCGGTCTCTGCCAAATCGATCAAGACAAACTACCATCTTCTGGAGATGAGTAGATTTTCCAAATCTGCTGGTCGGATGACTCCTACTGGAGCCTCTCTTTTTTTCTTTTTTCCTCCTACTGGAGCTTAAGGCAAAACTTTTGATGACAGAAGTCAAGCTGGTCATCAGTAGGTAACGTGCTTTAATGGGATGGGCTGTGGCCCGTGGGGGAATTGAGTGCGCTTGATCACACCCCTAGATTTACGTCCTTTTCTAGACTTTAATTCATTTAAATTTCTCATTTTTCAAATATCAAATTTTCACCGATATCTACGGTTGTAAACAACCCGATTTCCTAATTTGATTATTGAGTCAAAAGACCAAAGAACCATTTAAGCAATAGGAATTCCTACTTTACATCATGATCAGCCCAAAAAAGGCACTAATAATGCTAAAAGGTGGAGTTTTTCCTGTGGTCATTTCGAAAACTTTTGGCTCCTGGGTCCGATATTCATCTCGCTGCAGCGTAATCCTACTGTCGAGAGCAGGAATAAAAGGAAACATTGCTTTTTTCCCCTGGAAATTTCATGAAAAGATAGAGAAATTCTCTACCCAAGTTCCTCACGACGAAGGAAAAAGTGGCAGCGGCGGTGGAGTGTGGCGACGACCTTTCGATCTTGCTATCCAATGAGTGAACAGGGACGACGAGCTTCAGAGAAAAGTTAATTGACAAAGGAAACAGTGACCAATCAGAGAAGGGGCTCCCGACGAAATGAACAGCGCGCAGGTCGAAGGAAGACTGAGTTGAAAAAATAATAAAAAGTCCGCAAAGCTGAATCTTTTTATCATATTTTGCAATTCGCAATTCGCATTTTAGAGAGAGAAAGAGATCCAGAAAAGAGAGAGAGAGAGAAGCTAAATTCTTTCGGTTTTCCATTCCCGCAAAGGTCTGGTTTTTGCCCATTTCACCGTCTTCTTGATTGCGCCCACCATCCGGTTCTTGGCGATGAAGAACAAGGAAGACCCGCCATCGCAATCAGCCCCGCAACCCCCGCAACCCCCGCAACCCCATCACCGGCCGCAGCCAACGAAGCCAGCGAGCGCAGTCCTCCCGTACCAGACCCCGCGGCTGAGGGATCACTATTCCCTGGGCAAGAAGCTGGGGCAGGGACAGTTCGGGACCACCTACCTGTGCACCCACAAGGCCACCGAGAACCTCTACGCCTGCAAGTCGATCCCCAAGCGGAAGCTTCTCTGCCGGGAGGACTACGAGGACGTGTGGCGGGAGATTCAGATCATGCACCACCTCTCCGAGCACCCCAACGTAGTCCAGATCAAGGGCACCTACGAGGACGGCATGTTCGTCCACATAGTCATGGAGCTCTGCGCCGGCGGGGAGCTCTTCGACAGGATCATCCAGAAGGGGCATTTCAGCGAGCGCGAGGCCGCGAAGCTGATCAAGACGATCGTGAGCGTCGTGGAGGCGTGCCACTCGCTTGGGGTCATGCACCGGGACCTCAAGCCGGAGAATTTCTTGTTCGATACGCCCGACGAGGACGCCAAGCTCAAGGCCACCGATTTTGGGCTGTCCGTCTTCTATAAGCCAGGTGGGTTGAATTTTTTTTTAGGGTGTCGTGTTTGAATTGGGAACGCTGGGTTGACTGATTCTGGGTACTTGGTTATCGACCCATTGCTAATTGTTTCTTGATGTTGGTTCGACAAAACATCAGATGGCCATTATGTTCAATTATGGAAAGATTGATCAAAATAGATAAGCACTTCTTAGGTAGATTGCCTTCTTTAACTGTTAACAGTTGTAGTGCTTGTAGGGTCTGTCATGAAGAGTGTGGATACAGTTATGTCATGGTAAAGATTGATGGATTTGTTCTATGAGAAGGAGTTTGGGTTTTCTTCTGTTGCCTTTTTGTCTGGCATTTTCTAGGTTTGTTATCCTTCCAACAACCAAACCTCCAAAGTGTAGCCTCTCGCCTGACGATGATGCTGATAAGGAAAATGGACTGTTTGTATTTGGGAAGAGGGAAGCTTCTGATTTGGTAGTGTGAGGCTCCATATTTGCTTGATGTGCCCAGAATAAGTCGACACTGTTTTGTGCTTTGCTCATCTTGATCTTATAAGATAATATGTGCACTTGCCAAATGTAGAAAGACTAAACAAAGTGCAATAGGCATCTGTGACTTAATCTATTTTGCATCTGATGACATTCGTATTGCACTTATAAGTTATAATGCACAGCTACGGCCTACTATTTGGTGCCTTTAAACAATTTACATACTCTTAGCAAGATCGTGAAGGCTGGATGCCTCCTCAAAATGGCACATTTAGTTGTATTTATGTGGTACTTTGTATGTGATTTTGCTCTTTAAGAACCTATATTTTGCAGAGAGCTTCACATTGTAGTTGTTATTAATACAAATGGAATCATACAATTCTTTTAGTCTTTTTTGAGTTCACATATATACTCCGCTTCACATATTTTTTGTTGGAGGCTCTTGCATGCTTTTATTTTTTGTTGGAGTCACCATATCCAAGTCCAAAATGACTACATTAATGCCTATGAGTTCTGAAACTCTCTGTATTTTGCATAAATGGCACAAATCCTACTTTGGAGATGCTATTAGCTCGAAATTTTTTACTGCCTTGTGCTTAGATATTTGTAAATGTATCATGCTTGATGCTTTTTGCATAATATGCTGAATATACAGAAAGAGTCGAAGGAAGTAGAGGCATTGTAGGGCCTGAGCAGTGATCAATTACTTTTTAAACTGCTTATGTGGATCAAAGCAGCGAGAAGCTGGATACTGGTTTTCAGTGCCTTAATGTACCAATTCTTCTATCATGGTGGAGAGAAGCTGAATACTGGTCCTTTCATCTTGTTTGACCTTTATAACTACCTTGAATGACGTATCATACAAATGGCAGCATGAAAGATATGACAAGACATACTGTCTCAGCCAGTAATTGATGCTGCAAAGAAATCTTTGTATGATGTCTGTTGTTTTCTCCAAATGATTGAGTCATGCTGTTTTTGTTAAATATGAGCATCCTTAATTTTGTTCTTTTAGCATGCTGACCTTCTGATCTGCTTAGCCCTGAGCACTCTCTCACATCTCACTAATGTGTTGATTGGCCTTTTTCTTAGATTTGCACAGCTCACCAATTGAAGTCTTTTCTCTTTTAGGAGAAGCTTTTTCTGATGTTGTTGGAAGTCCATATTATGTTGCGCCAGAGGTTCTGCGTAAGCATTATGGACCCGAAGTAGATGTATGGAGTGCTGGTGTAATCCTTTACATTCTACTGAGTGGAGTTCCACCATTTTGGGCAGGTAGAATACAATGCAAAGTGTTGCAGACAAGCTCTTTCTAGTTTCTACTATTTCATCTGCTTACTTGACTGTTGAACTTGACATATATGCAGAAACTGAATCTGGGATCTTCAGACAGATATTGCAAGGAAAATTAGATTTTGTCTCTGACCCTTGGCCTAGCATCTCAGACAGTGCAAAGGATCTGATAAAGAAGATGCTTGAAAGAGACCCTAGGAAGAGATTAACTGCTCATGAAGTTCTGTGTGAGTTGTTTCATTTACATCAAGCCATGGTCTTGTTTCTGCATTGTCCCTTTTTCTTTTGCAAGCCTTCAAACATTTGGTTCAGGTTGCAAAATCCATGTTCCACTTAAAAGGCAATTTGGCGTTTATTACCTATAAATCTATCCCTAAAATTATTGGATCTCTCTCTAGAACCTTTATTTTGTTCCTTTAGGGCAGAAAGTGTGTTTAGTCAATCTCCTTTGGTTGCAACTCCTGCTCCATTTGGAAATGATAACATTGGATTTTATGTCAGGTCACCCGTGGATTGTTGATGACAGAGTTGCCCCTGACAAACCTCTCGATTCAGCTGTTTTGTCACGTCTGAAGCAGTTCTCAGCCATGAACAAGCTTAAAAAGATGGCATTGCGTGTATGTTGTAGATGATAAGTATTCACTTTACAATATGTTATATGCTATGTAAATTCTATGGAAGTTAAAAATTCATAAATCAAGTTAATGTTGCAAACTTTGCATGTTTGGTGTAGTATATTATCATATAGTAAGTTAAAGTTTGCGTTCAACTGATAAAAATGACAATCAAGTAGGGGCAGATTGTTAGATCTGACAATCAAGCATTTGATACTGATAGAATTCAGGACCAATGGTAGCTCTGACAGAAAATTGCTTTTAAATTTTATTGCAATTTTCAGATTTATCCTATTTCTCCTCTCATAGATTTCAATCTCCCTAGTGCTGTTTATCTGAGCTTCACCTTTGGCAACTGTAAGATATCTGACTCTATCTAATCTGAGATTCTTTCTACTCCTGAGTCGGTCTTGCTTTTGCATGTCCACCCTTGCAATATGTGAAGATATATAAAGGAAATTCTGTTTTCATTATGTCCAATGTAGGTAAGATGATAGAAGAGAAGCTTGTTGAGATGATCTGGACATGCAAAATAGCACATTTTAGATATTATAATGTACATTCAAAATTTCGCCAAAAAACAAATGTAGATTAAAAGGAGAGGAAAGCCTGAAAGGACGTGGTTGGGATCTATGAGACAAGAGTTTGAATAATTTGACTGCAAAATAGAGCAAAGTAAACAAGAGGATCCACATGGCTGATTTCAATAAGCACAAGGAGATTCAGTGGTGCTTGCTGTCGTTTTTGTTGTTGATTTGCAACTGTTTAGCGTAAACAATTTAGTTCTAGAATCTTATGGTATATCAAATTGCTTTGGTATTTCCCTACAAAGTATAATATCTGCTGTAACAAATGGCGTGTTTTGTTAATAGCTGAAGATGCAACGTTCTTGATGTAGATATGCAGGGAATGCTTTGAACTCACATCCAATTGACCACTACTGGAATATGATAACTGATAGTGATTTATGAAAAAAATTACTGTCTATTGCTATTGTTTGGGGTACTCTTTCAGTGGTCTTAGTTAATTATCTAATGGACTGGGAGGATGGAAGTTTTATCCCCTATGACATTTCTCTTGAATATTTTCCATCTATAAAAAAGTGCTATCATCTGTTGTCATTAGATGAGGTTTTCTTGTCATCATCTGATGTTCCACAGGTGAATAATATCCACTTTCTTGGGAAAGTGATGAAGTAAACAAAACTTTATATGGTATTGATTGCTCATAATAGAAGTTATGTCTTGATATCTCTTGTTCTGTATCATTTCAATTTTTGGGTATGACTATTGTGATTGGAGTTGCATATTGATATTGGTTTTATCAACTCCTCTTTACAGGTAATAGCAGAAAGACTTTCAGAGGAAGAAATTGGGGGCTTGAAAGAACTCTTTAAAATGATAGATACAGACAGCAGTGGCAGCATAACATTCGAGGAACTAAAGGACGGGTTGAAGAGAGTAGGCTCTAATCTTATGGAGTCTGAGATCAGGGATCTTATGGATGCGGTAAGCCAATTGGCAGTTATGGTTGGTTCCCCCAAATATGATTTGATTAAAACACAATTCATGCTAATTGGCAGGCTGATATTGACAACAGTGGAACAATAGACTACGGTGAATTTCTCGCTGCTACATTGCATCTGAATAAGATGGAGAGAGAGGAGAATCTTGTAGCAGCTTTTTCTTACTTTGACAAAGATGGCAGTGGTTATATTACCACTGATGAGCTTCAGCAAGCCTGTAAAGAATTTGGTCTTGGTGATGTTCATCTTGATGAGATAATCAAAGAAATTGACCAAGATAATGTAAGTATCTCTAGTTACTCGTGATTTTATTTTCAAGCCTTACCTTTGCCTGTTAGGAAGTATAGTCATTCTCTTCTAGAGTTGTCTGCTTGTTTTAATTACTATTGAAAAGGCACCAAATGTCTGCTGCAAACCCACATTCAAGGATATTTGCCATGTCTTTTGATATGAAGCCTGTACTGGTGTCAGTCATGATACTGGAAAAATCATTTCCTCTCTCGTGAAGAAAAGGTGAGGCCTATGTTTTACAAGCTCTCATTTGTTTCTCCCTGTAAACATACCAAATATTCGATGGACTCACTGTGAGCAGAAGCTCTGGACCACCTAGCAAAATGTTAAACTTACGATTTATCAATTTGTTCAGTTGAAATGATCTCCAAAGAGACTGGTTTGATTTTTGACTATAATGTGGAAACAGTTGCTGTATAAATCCTGCTTAAAATGTGTTTCAAATGTCTTTCCAACATGTTAAAACATCTCTTTTAAAGATTCCAAGTCATAAGGAAATTTCTAGGAGAGATAAATGTGGATAAGAAAGAGATCGTTTGAGGTGACCTTGTTTACAGACCTTCCAGGCGAGGAAGGCACTATGTTCACTGAGTATGCTAGACTGCTATGGTTTCACTCAAATCCTTTTTTATCGCCTTAAATCCAATGATCCATCTTGGTTGGTCTTCTTGCTAAATATTCAGTTATACTATGTATAAACATAAGGGGAGTGTGGTGGACTTTTTATAAAGAAAAATCCTCCCCCCCCCACTCTTTCCAAACAACACCCCAACCCATGAAAAAAGAATCCAAAACTCATATTCCCCACTAGGTTTTGATGAAGTAATCATGAGGGCTTAACTTTATTAATCTATATTGACCATAAATATCATAGGAGCATCATTAGCAATTCATTTTATGCTTGAATGGTAGACATTAAATAGTCACCTCATGCATCTTTAGGGCAGATTGACAGCAACTCCATATACTTTTTGGGGCCAGTGACAGGGATTCAGTCTTCAGGCTGTGAAGACAGGGGGACCTGTCATTCACATCAAATGTATATATGTTTCTAGATAGCAGTTTGTATTGAGCAGTTGGTAAGTAATTTATGAGCTCAAGAATTAATGATCTTAAGGACAGGGAATGGGGATGAGAATTTTTTATTGCTTTTGTGGTGGAAATCTTGACTGTGGGTAGTGATCCAGTGTAGAAATGTGAAGGAAATGTATCTTAAGAAGGAAACTTTAACCTGAGTTGTGCATAATTGAACTTATGGTGATTGGCGTGTACCTTCTCCTGTAGTTGATAATCTTCTCAGAGAAGCATTTATGTTGATTATGCCATATCATATGAGTGATCTTTCTTTTTAACTCTATGTACCTTTTCTTTGTTTGGAGATTTGATGTATTTCTATAGCTCTTTTTGTTAGTTTCCTTTCATTTTCATGACTTAATAGACTTGTGGTGCTCAACTATCCAAGGCATATTGTGACCATACTCTATACTAGCTTCTATGGTGATTTTCCTGTGCTTGCCCCAACTGATCTACACACAATGATGCTTGGCAGGATGGTAGAATAGATTATGGGGAGTTCGCTGCGATGATGAGACAGGGTGATAGTGGAATGGGCAGGAGCAAAACCATGAGAGGCAACTTGAACTTCAATCTCGCAGATGCTTTTGGAGTAAAGGACTCAGCATAAGGCGCCAACATATCCATCTATTATATAGTTGAGGATGATGTGATGTTAGGATGAACAGATCATGATCAAGCTTTCTCAAAAGGTAGATGGTTTTTGAAATTTTGTTGGGATTCGGTTATGATGTCCCAACTAGTGATGAAGAGGTTTTATGCTCTTTCATGAATTGTAACATTGGCTAACACAGATCTCATGTATCATTTCTCCCTTTCAGAAATTTGTCAATTTTGAAATGCGAAGCATCACCCATGCCACTCCCCTTTTTACAAGAAAATGCATTCAGTTTTGGTTCTGCATCCTAAAATCGGCTATTAATTACAATGGGGCCTCATTGCTTACTATCTATACTTTTCAATGTTTTTTGGGTCCTTTCACTTAACTGTGGTGTCGGTTCTTCTCAATGAATGAACGGATTGCTTCTCCTCTGTAAAGTGGGAAATTGACAAAATCAAGCATCAGGGTCTTATCAAAACAGAGGAAAATTCCCATCTTTCCCCCAAAGGAGATTTGCTGGTTTGTGATAGCCAGCATTTTGGAGCTCTAGAAATGGTACTCACCATCCCTTGTGAAGTTTCTGTTGAAGAAATATAAAGGAGTCTAGTTGGGGGCGATTTCAAAGTTTGCATCTTTATCATTTTGAAATTTCAGTTCGCTTGGCTCGTTTTTCAGGCAAGTGAGTTCTGCTATGTAGCCAGGCTTGCCATGCCCTCAATCTGGGATTTTGTACGGTCAAGTTTGTTTGAGAAGTTATTCCAACAGCACAATACAACCTGTTCTCATGTACTTTGTCTGTCGCCGTTTAGGATAAAGGCACGAGAATATCTCTTGCATCATAATCGGTTTTTTATGTTCATGTCTCTCCTTTATCTAGTTTTCTCTTGTATAAAACCATCATCAAATGTACATTTGTGAGTAGGACCTGCTTAGCTTTGCTCCACAAGGTAACATTATGAGCACGAAGTCTACTGATTTCCAAGGGGAGAATTCCAAAATTCCCTCTGAAGTGGGCCCTGTTTCTCTTAATTTCCTCAGACATGACTTGGTTCCAAAATATCCCCAAACTTGATCGACTCAATAACTTCCTGAAGTGATGCCCATATCTCGAAGTTCCACTCATCTTTAATTACCCAAGCTTTATTACTTTGACCCAATGACTTTCATAACCCATCATCAGTGAAAGGAATGATCTGCCAATAAACATGTGTTCACATGCACATTTCGCATCTTTTCCAAGGGCATTTTGGTTAAAAACCACCTGTCAGTCTAAAACTCCAAATTTAAATTAGGAAACCCTCAATTCATCTTGTCGAGAAGTTATTGTTTTGGTAGTATATCGTCCCTACTCAACTTCGTTCAATGACAGACATTTCGCATGTTTGATGCATTCAAAATCAACAATGTTAAGTACATTACAATTGCATTGTACATTTGATATTCTTGTATCTAGTAGACTATAAGTAGACAGTTAAGCAAATGAATTATGTTCAACACCTAAGAATGATTTCTCATAGCTTCTAAAATAAGTCAATCTTAATTTACCTAGGATTTCTCACGTTAAATGATAATTTTGAGTGCAATGTTTGCCTTTCCTTCTTAACATTATTACTGTCCCTTGTGTATATTAAAGCTGATGGCTCCCGGTGCTCCTTTAGAATTGTCTCTCAAACTCTAAATATCTCTAACAACCCCTCAAACTCAGAGTGCATAGAAGTCAACTTGAATTTGGATAAATAAAAAAATCCAATCGCTATTGTGGGTTGTTGTGGCCGCTGTGCAAGCTATATGGCAAGTTGACATGGAAGCTGATGTCACTCTCGAACAATACAAACAATGTCGAAATCGATATTGACTGGAGTATATTAGGACTTATTGATAGAAAAAAAAAACATAACAGGAAGTGGGTGCACATTTGGGCGTATATTTCGATATATATTTGGTAAAGAATAGACAGGCCTATTTATAGATTTTATTAGGTGACTATTTAAGGTAATTAAATCAAAATATGCACAATTAAAGGAAATACCATAATTATCCATAATATAAGAAAACATCCTATTTAAAATCCTGACTATCTCTGAGGGTAACTTCAGCTCCTGCATTTTGAATAGGTTCAACCAATTCGGTATTCTTCTACAGCGAGGCCTCAAGGAACGCAAGCACGAGTTCTTCAGTCGCCTCAGGGTCTTCCAAGTCCTCGTGGCCGAGCTATCGGCGGTCCTAGTGCGGTGGCATTCGGACTTCCAGGAAATTCAAGACCGGCGCGGCCTCCTCTATTTCATCTCGGTCCTGTGGGGAGTGTTCCCGTCTTTCGACTCTGTGTTCGCTTTCCCCCCAGGAGCGTGCCGTCTTCATGAAGGAACGGTCTTCAGGAATGTACAGTCTCTCCTCCTACTTCATGGCATGAATCGTCGGGCCCATGGAGCTCATACTGCCCATCATCTTCTTCTCCCAGAATTACTGGACGTCTGGACTGAAACCTGAGAGCTCCATGCATTGTTTTGATGCCGTTGGTCCTGCTCAGCTATGTCCTCGAATCTCGGGGGCTCAGCCTCAAGCTAGGCGCTGCCATGATGGATGCCGAGCAAGGCCTCGAGATAGTCAGAGTCGTGATATTGGCGTTCTTGCTGATCGGTCACTCCTCAGCCCCTATCACTTAAAGGCATTCTCCTCTTTTGAAGAAAATCAAGAGACCATAAAGATACATATCACTGCCAAAACATTGACTTCCCTAACCAAAGTTGCCGATCATCATCTCGCGAAAGAGTAGGAACTGAAAAGACGGGAAGAATCCAGACCTATAGAAATTTGAAAACTACAGAAGTTTAACATGTTGAACTAGCCAAACGTAGCAAATCCATCACTCTAACCAAAATGTATGCCTTCTCTCTCAACTTTATAAGTAAGTAACGAAGAATGGCTCCACAGAAGTTGCACAATATGGCTCTCCAAGGCTTCCGATAGAAGGGGACATAGATTAATTGAGTGGCAGTTTTTCGTGTCGGTGACGCTGGCCCCCTGTCGCACCTCAAGCAGATCCTGGCTGCTGGCTTGCTACTCTTCCCCTTTCTCTTAGTGATCCAATCCACTACTTTATTGGACTTCCTGCTGCAATGGGCGAATTTAAGGTCTAAAAAGCACCGCGACAGATCTCGCCCTCCCGGGATAAGCGCCCACGTTTTAGTTCAACTAATGTGTGCTTTAATGACGTTAGTAGAACAACTTAATGATGTTATAAATCATCAAAGTTGGAGAATTTGATTGTACAATCCATAGAAAATCATTGGAGGTGGGAACAAAGTACGGATAACGTGCGTGTCCGCCTTCTTCCTGGTAACCCCGATGATAGTCTTACTGCAGTGAAACGGTCTTTGATCGGGACGAGTGTAATTTACCCGAGTGGCTCGAATTCCAATGCTGTGGGAAACGCGTGGAATGTTATCTTTTCGGCCGCAACTTTCCTAGGAACATGGGCAACTTCCTGGCCCATTTCGTTGAGAAGGCCACGCTCTAAGTTCCCCACGCCCGTCTCCTTCTTTCACGAGGAAGTTCGCGGCGGCGGTGACTGGGGGGGGAGTGATCTTGATGTCCAATGAATGAACAGCAGATGGAACTAAGCGTGACATTCACGCTGGATGTTTTTCTCTTTCTGCAATTGCAATTGCTATATATACACAGAGAGAGAGAGAGAGAGCTGAATTCTCGTTCTCGTTCGAGTTCTTTGCAATGGCGATCGATCAAGATCCACCATCCCAGTCAACCCCAAAGCACCACCCAAAACCAACAAAGCCGGCGATCGCAATCCTCCCTCACCCGACGCCGAGGCTCGAAGATCACTTCTTTCTCGGCAAGATGCTCGGCCAGGGCCAGTTTGGCACTGCTTATCTCTGCGCCGACAAGGCCACCCAGAACCTCTACGCCTGCAAATCGATCCCTAAGGAGAAGCTCCTCTGTCGGGAGGACTATGAGGAGGTGTGTAGGGAAATTCAGATCATGCACCACCTCTCGGAGCACCCGGAGGTGGTCCAAATCGAGGGCGCGTACGAGGACAGCACGTCCGTGCACATAGTGATGGAGCTCTGTCGTGGGGGTGAGCTCTTCGATTGGATCATCAAGAAGGGGCCTTTCAGTGAGCCCGAGGCCGCGAGGTACATCAAGATGATCGTGGGTGCTGTGGAGGCGTGCCACTCTGTTGGGATCATGCACAGAGACCTCAAGCCGGAGAATTTCTTGTTTGTTACCCCGGACGACGACGCTGAGCTCAAGCTCATCGATTTTGGGCTGTCCGTCTTCTTTGAGCCAGGTGGGTTTATCGGGACTTTTAGCTATTTCCTTTCTTAGTGTTATTGTGGTTGAATTGGAACTGCCGGATCGACTGATATAGGTACTTGATTATCGGCCCATTGCTGTTTGTTTCTTGATGTCGAAATTTGAGGTTTGATTCTGTATATGGTAAATATCGATGAAAAGAGATAAATGCTTTAGGGAGATTGCGTAGTGATACTGCTTGTGCAGTTCTGTAATTGTAAAGATTGGTGATGGATTTGTTCTATGAGAACAATTTGAAGCTAGACCCATGCGACAGTTTCAACACAACTACGATGGCATTCGGGGGTCGTACAAAATCCACTGTGCGTGTGTGTTTATCTTTGTGTCGGACCTTAGAAATGCCACACGTGTGGGGTCCTCTCAAATGCTGAGGGTGAGATGGGGTTTGTGTTTACCTCAAAAGGGTCGCAACGTGTGGGGTCAGCGACGATGATAGTGAAGAGAGAGAGAGAGAGAGAGAGAGGAGAGTGGGGCCTAAATTTTCCCCTCCCTCGCTATTGAATCTGTCTGTGCACACAATAATTTGACACTGACACCATTTCCTGTGCTCTAGTCATCTTGATCTGGGAAGATGATGTGCTTATTATGCCAACAGCAGAAAGACTAATCGTAATGCGATAGACTTCTCTGACTTAAAATATTTTGCATCTGATGGCATTAGTATTGAACTTGTAAGTTATCAATGCACAGTCACAGCCTATTCTTTTGTGCCTATAAACAGTAAACACAATCATGATCACGAAGGCTTAATGGCCACTCGAAATGGTGCATTTAGTGGTATTTATGTGGTACTTTGCGCATAATTTTGCCCTTTTTAAGAGCCTATATTTTGCAGGGAACTTCACTTTGCAGTCGTTATTTATAGAAGGGAGTCATGTTGTTCTTAGTGTTTCGCGTGTTTTCTTGGGAGCTCTTGCATCCTTTTAGTATTTGTCGGAGTCACATATTTAAGTCCAAAATGACTAATTTAATAGCCATGGGCTCTGAAACTCTGTTTTTTGCATAAAGGGCACAACTACTTCAGAGATGCTATTAGCTTGAAGTGTTCTTCTGCCTAATGCTTAAATGTTTGTAACTGCATCACGCTTGATGCTTTTTGCAAAATATTCTGGATATGGTTTTGGCTCTTTTAAGGGTGAGTTTATGAATGGAGAAGAAGAAGGCTGAGTATATACTAAAGAGATGAAAGAAGTAGAGGCATTGGAAGCCGGCTGCAGTTATCAGTTTCTTTTGATTGTTTATGTGGATCAAAGTGGCGAGAAGCTAAATGCTGGTTTCAGTAGCTTAATGTACTGGTTCATCTATCATCGTGGCAAATACTGGTTATTTCACCCTTATTTGACTTTTATAGCTATCTTTCAATGATGTATCTTACAAATGGCAGTGTGAAAAATATGGAAAAGACATGCCGTCATAGCCAGGGAATGATTTTTAAAGAAAAATTGTATGATGTACGGTGTTTTCTCCAAATGATTGAGTTATGCTCTAGTTCTAAAATCCTAGTCATCTTCCATTTTGCTCATTTAGCATGCCAACCTGCTGATGAGATGTTGAGATCTGTATAAGTATTAGCACTTTCTCACATCTTACTCATGTGTTTATAGGCTTTTTTGCTATATTGTGAAGGAACTATAAGCTCTTCTTAGTTATGTACTGCTCTCCAAATGTAGTCTTTTCCCTTTGCAGGAAAAGTTTTTTCTGATGTTGTTGGAAGTCCATATTATGTTGCGCCAGAGGTTCTGTTGAAGCATTATGGACCTGAAGCAGATATGTGGAGTGCCGGTGTAATCCTTTACATTCTACTGAGTGGAGTTCCGCCCTTTTACGCAGGTAAAATACGTTGCAAAGGGTTGCAGATACTGCTCTTTCTCGTTTCTACTGTTTCATCTACTTACTCTACTGTTGAAATTGACAAAACATATGCAGCAACTGCATCTAAGATCCTCAGAGAGGTATCACAGGGAATTTAGATTTAACATCTGACCCTTGGGCTAGCATCTCAGACAGT
This sequence comes from Angophora floribunda, assembly GCA_014182895.1. Lineage (NCBI taxonomy): Eukaryota > Viridiplantae > Streptophyta > Magnoliopsida > Myrtales > Myrtaceae > Angophora > Angophora floribunda. Next base: position 24,142,890 of record CM024710.1, read on the forward strand.
GCGAAGGATCTGGTAAAGAAGATGCTTGAAAGAGACCCTAGGAAAAGATTATCTGCTCAGGAAGTTCTGTGTAAGTTGTCTCATCTGCATGGAGCCATAAACTTGTTCTGCTTTGCCCCTCTTTCTTTTCGCAAGCCTTCTAGCATTTGGTTTGGGTTGCTTAATCCAGGGTCTTCTTAATGGGCAATTGGCATATCAATGCCTATTGGCTTTTTTCCTAGTAAATTATCCCAGAATTATGGGATCTCCTCTGACCTTTATTCTGTTTTAATCAATGCCCTTTTTTATTGCAACTCCTGTGCCGTGTGGTAATGACTACACTGAATTTTATGTCAGGTCACCCATGGATTGTCGATGATGGAGTTGCCACCGGCATATCTCTCGTTCCTAGTAAATCAACTCCCATAATATGGGAGCTCTCTCTTTCTCTTCTCTCTCTCTCAGAAAGTGTGTTTAATCAATCTACTCTTTGCTGGCAACTCCTACTGAGGAAATGACTACGTTGTGTTTTATGTCAGGTCACCCGTGAATCATTGCCGACGGAGTTGTCCCTGACATACCTCTTGTTCCTAGTAAATCAACTCCTATAATTATGGGAGCCCTCTCTCCCCCTCCCTCCCTCCCTCCCTCCCTCCGACCTTTATTTTGTTTCTCTAGATCCGAAAGTGTGTTTGATGAATGTCCTCTTTGGTTGCAACTCACTTTTTCATGTGGTAATGACAACATTGAGTTTTATGTCAGGTCACGTGTGGATCGTTGATGACGGAATCGCCCAAGACATACCTCTTGTCTGAAGCAGGTGTCATCCCTGAACAAACGTAAACTGATTGCATTGGGTAAATGTTGTTGTTGTTGTTATTGATTATCACATGAAAATTGGATGTACATTGAACATTGTTTCTGCAACTTCCGGATAAATTGTGAGATTCGTACATTAATTTTAAGTTGCAAACTGTGTAGGTTTCGTACTCTATCGCTCTATAGTATCTTTAAAGTCTGCTTCCAACCGATGAAAACGATTACCAAGTAGGGAGGGATCCCTAGATTTGACAATCGAAGCGTTTGATCTCCAAGAGAAACTTAGAGAGCAAACCCTCCTCAAATAATCGTCGGAGACTATTTTGAGCTCAACTTGAGATATGCAGCTCTACCTAATTTGCGATTCTTTCGCTCACAAGTCGGTCTTGCTTTTGCTTTTCCACCCTTGCCATGTCTGTTTTCATTATGAAAGCTGATCACTTTGACTGAATTACCTCCCGAAGTCGCGTCCATTTCTTGAAGTTCCACCCACATTTGACTTTGTTTCAAAATATCCTTTTGAGTTTGATCACTTTAACCCAATAATTCCCCCATTCATCGTAGTTTGGAAATAATGATTGGCGAACGAACATGTGCGTTTTGCATCTTTCCCATAGTCATTTTGGTCCAAAAACCACTATTGCCCTGAAACCTTGATTTAAAATTAAGATTAAAAAACACTCAATTGACCTTACCCTGTAATGCTCGTGCGCAGGAAAGTGCGTAGTGTCCTTCACTTGAGTCCGCTAATTTCTCGTTATAGTTGTCTCCCCACATCTATAATTATTCTTCCTCTCCTGATTTTCCATTAGATGCTTGAGAAATCCAACTCCTTATCTTTCATCGGTAAAGTCAATGTAAATTTAAGATGTATTTACTAATTATTCTATTCTCGAAAATAATTTTTTTGCTGGAAAATAATTCTTTTTTATTTTGTTCCTTATATGAGTTTTTAAGTATTTAAAAACATTTGGTAATTGGTCAAAATTTATATCCCGGAATATAAATATATTTGGTAGGACTCTTAAATTTTTTTATGACTTATAATTTCTTTAATTTTTAATATTTGTATTATATTTTTCTCTTTTCTCTTTTTTTTTTTTTTTTCCATTTCTTCCTCAACATTCAGCTAGTGGTTGCGAGGAATCCTTCGTTAGTGGTTGTGAATGACTATTTTTTTTTTAGTCTTTTAGACGTTGGTTCCATAGGAGTAATTTACAAAGATTGAGAAATAGAAAATTTTGATTGATGATTTCCATATATTGCTATGCTTGGTGTGTGACTTGTGGCCCTCAATGAGGCCAAGCCTCATTGTATGAGTCTTTTTGAGGGCCAGCGACCCTCCGACGAGATTGTTGGCCCTCGTCTAGCCAGTTGTGGGTCATCCAGAGGCCAACAACCAGCTAAGGTTGAAGAAGAAGAAATGGAAAAGAAAGAAAATGAGAAGAAGGAAAGAAAATGGACTTGATCCTGAAGTTATTCCCGGAAATAAAGAAGTGACCATTTTTTTTTATTCTTGATTATGTTCCAAATTTATTTTAGGAAATAAATTTGTTCTTGAGAACAAAAAAGTTAACCAACGGATTTTTATTCTTTTTTATTTCTAAGAATGAAAGAATAAAATTAGGTATTGTTTGGCCAAGTAATAACTATTGGGGATGCGGATGCACTTACAACGCTGTAAAAGTCTGGATGCAACATGAGCTCAAATCGAAGCCAAAATGTTTATTGATTTCAGTTTAATTAGGTTGGGGATTAATCCAAAAAAAGGAAAAAAAAGAAGCAAGAAAAATTTGATGGCCAAAATCTCAATTTCAAAAAAGAAAATGGATTAAAACCATATGATAATTTTATTTTAAATTAATTTTTTATCATAAAAAACCTTAAATTGATATACCCGTAATAAATTTAATCAAAAAATATAAATTAATATATTTATGACAAATTTACTCTTTTTCAATTTTCAATAAATTAGAATAATATCATAAAAAATCACAAATCGATAATACCCATGACAAATGGAGATTACAATCCTAAACTTGTTACATTTGTCAACTCTTACGTGTCATTAAACTCAGTAATATAATAGCAAAGTTTAACGAAAATTAATGAGGATAAATTTATCATAGGTATATCTATTTTACGGGAGATGTATCAATATGAATTTTTCACCCTATTAAATCTATCTCTAAAGAAGTTGAATGCGTAGAGGAAGGGCAGTTATGTCAAATTCAAGGAGTCGAGGATATGGATAAGCCTGCTGCAGTATCTCTCAACATTTAGAGAGCAGCGCAGTGCGCAGAGCAGAGGGAGAGAAGTCATGGCTTCCTCCTGCCCCCTCTCCCTCTGTTCTTCTCTCGCGTCTCAATGCAGACTCTCTCACAACCCACAAGCCCACCCCTACGCCCACCACCACACTCCTTCGTCCTCCTTCTCCTTCTCTCCCTCCAAGGCCAGCGTCGCTCCTCTCTCCTCCCTCAAGCTCGCTCCCTCTAGACCCTCCCCGTCCTCGTTTACGGCCAGGTCCTCCGAATCCGATGCTCCCGTCATCGAATTCGCCCCGGAACCGACCGAGGCCGAGGCTGAGCCCGAGGCCGAGCCCGCCCCGGTGGTCCCGAGCCCCAGCGACGCGCCCAAGCGTGAGGAGGTGTTCGCCGTGGTCATGGTGAGTGGCGACTTGCTCTTGCGCCATTTCTTGTTTGTTGGTAACATGGGTTTTTGAGTTTTTTAATTGATACGGTCTCTGTTGTCCAGACAAGCAAGAGGGTAGTCGTTATTGTTGTTTTAATGCTCGTTCTTACCGTCTGATGGGCGTGTTCTGGGCTTTGCCTAGGTTGGGTCTCGCCAGTACATTGTGTTCCCTGGCCGCTATATCTATACGCAGAGGCTTAAAGATGCGAATGTGAACGATAAGGTGAGGACTCTCTCTCTTGTTTATGAGCACAAGACTTAGCGTTGTCGAATTATTCTAATTATCCATTTATATATGTGAAAGGAAGCATTTTTTGTAACTTTGTTTGGGTTGAAAAGGATCTTGTGCATCTGGTGAGATTGGGCTTGCATCAGATGGATTTAAATTGTATTGTGCCAGTAGGATGAATCTTCTGTGGCAGCATCCTGAGGTCTAACTAGTGATTCTTGAGATCAAATCCTCTCTCATAGAAGAAGCCTGGAAAGATCTGCTCATATGCAATGCAGCTGAGACATCACAAGTCGGATTGTACTCTTTAGTGGCGATTAAATGTTTGGTGGAGAATGACACATCCCAGAATGAGGATTTTTTTGAAATGTTAGTGTTGCTGGTTGTGGGTAGGCAGGGTGGCAGCACTTTCCACTCGATCCTTCTTAGGCTTGAGAATGAATTTTAACTTGCTTGGCTCATTTGCTTACAGTAATTGTTTATAGGGTCCTATGGTGACATCATCTTTTTGTGGAAGTCTAAATGCTTTTGAGATGTATAATTTTCTGCATGCATTATGATGAGGAAGGTCTAGATTTTAGTCTGAGGTGTTATTAGAGCATTGAAAAATCCCTTCATTTGGCTGTATATTACTTAGCCTATAGTAGGATTATGTCCTTCATCTTTCTCATCAGCTGTTGAATGATAGATTGTTTATGAGACATGGAGTCTGAATGGTTTAATTGGGACGGAATCTCTTAGAACTCAATAACTTGTCATATGACCTTTGTATATTCTAGTCTGAGAGCTCACCCACATATCTAGGTCTTCCCAAGTCCTTATGGTCACCTCCTACATTGGATATCATGTATGCATGCTTTCATGTGGAAGAGATCATGTGCTGATAAACACCTCACTGGCCACAGATGGTGTTAGCTTTGGACACATTGAAGACTCTTTGAAATTACATATTCCGTGGACTGAAAAAGATTGTGTTTGTTCATGTGGAAAGTGCAACTCTTAGTTTTTCTTCTGATTTTTGTTCTCACTTGTGGGTTTAGGGACACCAAATTAAAACAGAGAAATGCACCAATATTTGCATGCCCAATGCATTTGTAGATGCATTCATGCATGTTTGTGCCGAGGATGAGAGGTTGTCCAATACATATGGAGAGTTGATATTGGCCTTTACTTGTTCATGTTTGAATTTCTTGCTCAGATGATTTCTTAGCTTTTTTCAGAGTTGACAATTTCTATTTTGGCAAAGAGGGCATGACTACTTATGTCATTTGTGTTTTTTCATTTGGTTGAGGATGGAGATATTAAAAAAGAATATTCAGTTGAATAGCTTAGTCAGACATGAATGCTTCCATCTATTTTATCTCTAATGTCCTTTAGTTAATCTGGATTGTTTGTTTAAGATAATGGGTGCATTTGTATATGTATATGCATATGTGCATGGGTGCTGCTGAAATAAGGTTGAAGTGTTAATATAGTTCAAGAGAAGATGAGAATGTAAATTAATGAGGAATTGGATCAGGACTTCCATCTAGTTTGGGATACCAGAATCTCAAGGCCATGCTGTATTGATATTATTTAGTATATAAAGCATGAAGCATGATAAGGTGGCCTCTGTTTGAAGTTTCAGAAACATTTGGAACCTGTAGTAAGTATTGCCTGAGGTCTCTCCAAAATGGGTAAGAAAACAATGACCTTTATAGGCTCAAGGAAAGTTCCATTGTATCTAATTCTTCAGGATTCTGTGTGTGTGGTCTCTCTCTCTCTCTCTCTCTCTCTCTCTCTCTCTCTCTCTATCTATGTATATATGATTTAAGCGAATATCCATGCCTACAAGTGCTCAACATGCATGAATATTTGTCAGAGTTTTCAGGACCTCTTTGCTCTATTATTATGTATTGTGATTATGATGACCTCTCACGTTTAGAAAAATTGTCAGCATTTCTCAATATCAATATTTTAATCTCTTGGGAGAGTCATTTTCTGTTTTAGATCCATGCACCTTCCAAAGGTCCTCTTGCAGCAATATTTATCATTATTCTTGGATCAAACATCTGATTCTTGGATTTTCTTACAGATAATTTTGAATAAGGTATTGCTCGTGGGGACCAGAACAAGTACCTACATCGGAAAGCCAGTGGTGCCTAATGCTGCAGTGCATGCTGTTGTCGAAGAGCAGGTTGTAGATCCTAAAGTTAATTTGGAATTTTAAGTAGTATTGCATTCCTGAACCAATTTTTTCTCCCATTTTTTCCCAAAAAAAGAAAAGAAATTTCTCCCAATTGATGGAGTGCATCCTTCTTGTACAGGGTCTAGATCCAAAAGTGATTGTCTTCAAGTACAAGAGGAAAAAGAAGTACAGAAGAAATATTGGTCATCGCCAGGTATTATACAGAATTGCATTTAAAGCAAGACGACTATCAAAACTGACATATTCGCACTTACTTAGATCATCATGTTCTGATTTCCTTACGGTTCAACTGTTCAGCCAAACACCAGGATCAGGATAACAGGCATCACTGGCTATCAAGACTCTCCCGCAGTCACCCTTGATTCATGAGCTCCTGCAGGAGTGCCAGAGGTCTCTCAAGCCAACTTTAGGAAGTTGTTATTTTTGTACTCCGCATAATGGAGTAGGGCTTCTTGTTGTATTTGTGCTTTCCGCAACAGGGAACTGAATATAGTTATTTCCTGACCACCATTCCAATCCATTTGGTTCCTTGAAACAAGTCGTGAACCATTTTTTTCCATTGTTTTTGGTACAGCATTTACGTGGGTATTTTGATTCTGATATCCTGAAGATGATCCTTATTATAACTTAGCCAGGAATTAAGGATTCACTGATGCATTTAATTCACATGATCTAAGTGGGAACTCACGAGAAAACCTCAACCCCTATCACTTGATCATCATTTGGTAGTCTTAAAAGTACTCACTTCCGAGAGATCCAACCAATTTATGCATCCCCGCGGCTTATGGTTGTGCCTTCTTAGGCTCTTTAAACTCTTTGCCACTTTACGTTGCCCACGATGGCAACTGTAAGAACCATTCATTCTGGAGACGTTCGAGAGGGGGATAATGCTGCTGGGAGTAGCCCCTTATAAAGATGAGTCGAGGATGCAGATTACTCAAAACTTATTTCTTTCGTTTGAAAAATATCCAAGAAAGCTACACGATGCTTTTCCTTTTGTTCTTAAGATGTGCTGTTAGTTGTATACTCGAATCTTTTCGATCTCCCTTCCCTGTGAAATGTCAGTTTCCGCAGCTTTGCTTGAGCCTGGGTAAATTCAACAACAGCATTTGCACTTAATAGGGATGTTGAGCACCTAGGAAAATCGTGGGCCATCTCATGGGGAAAAGAATGGTAAAATAAATCAACTGAAAGAGTAACCGGTGCATGTCCACCTTTTTTACAGAGATTATGACGCTATTACAATATAATTCACTACCAAAGTACCAGATAAACTAGAATCCTTATCATCATTCCAGATCGAAAAGGAGTTAAAAAGCGAACCTCTGCTAAAGAATGTGAGGGCTCCAATTGCCACATTATACATCGTACTAATATATTGTTGGACAGACACACAAAAGGTGCAGTACAAGTTACAAGTTTACGTCTGGGCTTAATTTGTATTGCTATAAGTGTGGGGATCGTAGTTGTGGGTCACAAGATGAGGCTAAGAGCTGCCTTTTTAGCTTAACTCCAACAAAGATGATCGAGACTTAAGCCACTGGATCTTCAGTTCATCCCAGTCTCAGCAATCCCCAGTAGATCGGCAGTCTCCAACATTTCACAGGTGGCTTATCACTTATGACTCATTCATAAGTTCGTTTTCTCTTGAAGAGGGTGGGGATTATTATAAGCAAACCGATCAGGAACAGCATCAACAGAGTTTTCACATCATATAGGTCTTTAACAGACTTAAGATCTCCAAGAGCAAGGCCAGCCTGATGATGAGAAGAGCAGCAGCAGAAGTAAACAAACATGAAAACAGGAATTTCATAACTAACAAGACATAACAGCATCATAAAGATCTAGCCAAAGACACAAGACCAATTGATAAAATTCCTTCATACACTCTACCCTTAATATGTTCAGGAAGCAATAAGCAAGGGGAAAAGGCTTTTGACATATATATCCATCAAAAGTGCAATGCAGCACCAATAATTTTTTGATGCTGCCCAGTATGCCGCTCTATAAGGAGCCATCTCCACACAACTTCCTATGTGAACATTTTCCTTTTCAGTGAGATACAGTGAGAGTCAATGGGCAGCAAAGGAATCTTTTAGATATTAGTCTGCTGAGCTGGAGAAACGTAATAACAATGCAAGGCTATTGTCTTCTAGTGAGAAGATCCCTAATCCATGGGAGTATCTTGGCACATAGGGATTGCCCACAAATAAAAAGATGAGATTTTTCCTATGTGTGTAGAATGGACTTAACCAGTCTATTACTAGCTTCATTGACAAAATGGGTATATAAGCTTTACACCATGGTGTAATTTTTGTTTTGGAACTGAGAAGAGAGAATGCATCATTTCTGGCACGGATCAACAAATTCGTGGATTGACAAACAATATTAAGGCACAGAAACTTTTCTGAGGATCAGAAGCAATATTATTGAAAGTTATGTATGGTTGCTGATATGATCAACAGAGTCAGCACCCATCATTTTTCCTGAACTAGAACACTTTCATAAAATTATGACAACATATTTTACTAGATATTAAGATGGGTTAGCCAGTAATGGTCTATCAAACTAACACCCCATTAGGCCGAGAAAAAGAATTCTTTGTGTTCATCCACAGAGGGAACATCTGAAGATTTATAGTGGAGTACAACAATGAATAATGCAGGTTTAAAGCTCCTTCAAGAGGTAGTCACCATCCAACAATTCTAGCTATCAACTCAATGAAGGTCCAACGTTGAGAGAAAACTTACCCTGACAGTTATCAAGGAGGCTGGAAGAAGACCAATTACTGTTGCCAAAAAGAAAATATGAAAGGGTATATCGACAATTGGAGAAGCCAAATTGATAAAAAGGTTCGGCAGTGTTGGTGTTATCCTCAGAAATAACATATAATTCAGCAACTTTTCCCGACGCTTTGCTATCTGCATCAACAGAATGTCCATTAGTGTCGACTTGAAGCTATTGTCCCAATCAAAATCTAGACAGAAGAAAGAATCTCACGACATCATGATAAAATGGGACATACCTCTCCTTGGAAAAATCTTAACTTCTCAGGCCACAACCAACTCACTAAGGGCCTGCCTATCAATTTGGACAAAAAAAAGCAGGAAGATGCCCCGGCAGTGGAATTGAAGACTACTAGGAAAAGGCCTCTTATGACACCAAAAAGAGCTCCAGCGAGCAAGGACATGAAGATTGTTCCAGGAATCATGAAAGTTTGCATGAAGATGTAAGTTGAGCAGTAACCAAGAATGAACTTTGCCGGGTACTCTTTAGCATACATTGAGAGATCATCTCTGGATTGACATGAGCATTGGTTAGAGAAGCTGAATTAGATAAGCAGTATTTGAGAACTCATCTGAATAAATCATTCTGTTCTTGGAATACTTTGATACGAATGAAAGAACAGTCACTGAAGCATACACGCGTTAAAGAACTAGTGTTTAGTAAGCTATTCTACAACACCTACAGCTGTAAAATGGGTGCTGTAACTTTCGTGACATGTTTGCAGCTTTATAACATATCTGTCAGAGCATAGTCACCACACTATAGAACTACAACATGGCCATGACTATAATAAACTTGAGCATGTGGAAAAGAAGCCAGAACACACTAAACTTCCAAATTTTCAAAAATGATCACCCAGCTAAGACAAAGTAGCCACTGTCTTATCTCAAGACTAGTGAACATGAAAGCAATTCTAGTGCTAAAGCTCCTTCCAAGAAATGCTCCAGACTCAAACCTAGAGCGTGAAAGGAGCACCACTCAGTAGACACCCCCCAGTTTCTCATTAGTCGTTTCTATCACACAACCAAACAAAATCCAATTATGGAGAAGTCGTCCTCCTTTTTCTCTCTTTGGTATTTTTCCCTCTCTTATCACTTGTTCCCTGTTGCGAAACCATGATTACACCTCAAGCCACAAGAGCTTAAATTTAAGACCCGAATTTCAGCAGAAGCTCATTCATGGCTCGCCACAAGCAATAAAATCAAGCACAAACATCGTTCGGCCACGCTCGTAACATGATCTCTCATCACATTAGTCATTCAGTCGTCGAGCAACGCGCACATTGACCCATCGCTTCCAAATCCATCAACAAATCAAAGCATAAAGCTAAAAACGACAAGCGCGCAAAACAAGCACCGACAAAAGAAAACGGGGAGCAGAAGATAATCGAGCCTACTTGAGCACGCGGAGATCCGAAATCGTGCGAGGGAGCTTGATCCTGCCGTACTCAGCGGCGGGCATTGTCTTGTAAATGCAGTACAGCCCCACGGTGAAGAAGAAGAAGACGCCAGCGAACACCGCGAGCTCCCCCCGCGACAGCGGGAACCTGTCGGGCTTCGGTCGCTTGCCGGTGGGGGAGTCCTCCTCCGCCCCCTTGAAGGCGGAGTCGGCGGCGGAGGCGGCGGCCTCCTCGTCCCTCAGCAGCCTCGCCATGTCCACGACCACGCTCCGCGGCGCCGCCATGAGAGAACGCTTCCGAATCGGCGGGGGGGTTGCGGAATGAGGCTCACGGAGGAGGCACACGGAGGTTGATCGGATTCACGATCGCCACCATCATCCGATCGATCTATCGATCGAGAGGGAGAGGAAACGAAGATTGAATTTGGGAGGAGAATCGAGAGTTCGTGGAATTATTTTTTGGGGGGTATTGTTTTTTGAATGGTGGCGAATGGGACGGGAAAGCTTCGTCGATGGGAGCTCGAACTCGGGAGGGCGATTTTGACTTTCGGAGCGAGGGGTGTGAAAGTTATGAAACGGGCTTTTACGGTTCGGAATTGAAAATGTGGCAAATTACATCTCCCGGCCCCGAATTTTACACGATTTTACACTTTTTTCTCCCAATTCGTTGCATTTCGGATTCGGCCCCCCTCGCGCTCGATCCCGCTCCGGCGCCTCACGTGAGTCGCACGTGCGGAGGTTTTGGGATTTTGAAGAGGGTTCGATGTTGTGATTCGAACCCGGGAGTTCGATATGTTCGAGGGATAAATCATTCACGTGTTGATTGAAATTAATTATATCCGTAATCGTGCTTCATGGAATTTTGAATTTCGATTATTCATGCATTGAATTTTTCGATTTTTTTTATTGATTTAACTTAAATGAGAATTCAACCGATTTTTCGTGGATTGTTAAATTGATGAGTACATGGCTAATTTTTGAAGGAAAACTTCATCACGAGGTGGCCATCACACCGGCACTGATGGACCGAATTCTCTATCAAAGTGAATGGATTACAAAGCATCGGAAATCTCACGTATGGATTTTTTGTTATATGAATGTCTGTTGGTCACATCAAAGTCATTTCTAGCCACAAAATCAGGACATTTCGTGATCGATTCTTCAGTGGTTAAAGATCTCCTTTTCTTTCCTTTCCTTTTATTTTTTTTTAGTGATTAATGAAATTTACTCCGACCTGAAGTTTCGATTTTGTTGCACTTGGGCCCGTGAGGTTTACATCCTGGGGGATGTGAACCGTGATGATCTTTCTCAGCTGCTTGTGGGTTTTCAATCGATGGAAGAATCGCATTAGCCTTTTGCGTTAATGGTGAGGAGCTTAAAAGGGGCATTTATTCCTAAATGGGTTTTTGAGGGAAAATTGTCCCGAAATTATTAAACATATTATATTTTTGCTAATTTAGTTATGAAGTTTTCGACTTTATCAAGTACATCCTAAATATTTTCACTTTTTACCAATTAAATCCATTCGATTAATTTTGATCTAAAATTACTTATATTGACATTGGCTTTGTCATATGAGATTACCGGTATTGATGCGGACAAATTTAAAAAATATTTTGACATTTTTAGAATTTTTTTCCTTTTTCTCTTCTTTCTTTTGCCGCTAGCTAGGTTGGCTGGCCTTGCTTGCCATATTTGAGGCACAACTAGGTAAGATTTGGCAAGGATTGGCCTTGCCCAACCTAGGGGAGGCCAACCCTCACTAGGCCTTAAGCAAGGGCTCCTATTCACCCGGCCATGCATCGTCTATGGTGGGGGAGGCCGACCCATTTGGCCATGGTTGACCATCGGCAAAAGGAAGAAGAAATGAGAAAAAAATGATCTAAAAAAAGAATTAAAATATTATTTAATTTTGTACACGTTAGCACTGGTCGTCCCATATAGTATTGCCGGCATTTGTTATCGAGTTCCTATTAAAATTAGCTAGATAGACTCGATTGATAGAAATCAAAAATATTTAGGATTGAATCAACAAAATTGAAAGGCTTTAGACTGAATTGGTATAATAGATTTAAGACTTTTTGAATGATTTTCCTTAGTGGTAAGCTCTTGTCATGTATTGGAAAGATCTTATTGCAATGTCATTTGATAGGGGAATGATGTCGAGCCATTTTAAAAGCAATATATACCATATTCCGTACGAATCTGGAAGAGAGAAGGATTGTAGTGGATATTTGAACTATTAACCAGGAAAAAGCCGTCAGTTTTCTAATTTTTTTTTTGTTCAATTGGATCTTTTAAGTTCTTTTAGTGAATTAAATTCTCAATACCATACGTTTTTTCTTCATGTTAGTTCTTTCACTGAAAAAGCTGAAATGACAGTTCACATTTGCGCTGCATTAATGCATTGAATCCATGTCAATAGCGAGCTCTTTCAATTCACCGTCGATGTTGAATAGCTGGATAATTAAAATAAAAAAGATAAATCAAACATAAAAAATGATAAGGGTATATTTGGTAATATTTTTATTTTTTAATTTTTCGATTCTTTTGTTCTTTGAAATAGAAATACATTTGGTAACATCAATTAATTTTTTTGTTCCTTAGAATAGATTAGTGGCTAGATAATAGATGAAACAAAAACAAGAAATTAAAAAAAATTACTTCATTGTTCCCGAGAATAATTTTTGAAATAGGCCATTTTTTTCTTTTCTTTTTCTTCCTCCCCTAGTCGGCTACTAAGCCTTGGCGATGGTCATCAATGGTCGGCAACCTCACTAGAGTCTCATCAGTGGTTGGGTGAGGTCGCCGACAAGGCTTGACTTTGCCCAACCATGGCGAGGTCGGCTTCACTCGACCATCACTGACTCTTATCTTTGACCAATCGCCGACCATTGCTAAGGCTTGGCAACCAACTTAGAGGAGGAAGAAGAAAGGAGGAAAGAAAAGAAAAGAAAATTTTCAAAATTTTCAAAAATATTATTAAAAATAAAAAATTCTACGTCTTAAAAAACATTTAAGAATTCTACCAAATGCAATCTTGTTCTTTTTTATTTATTTCTGGAATAGAAATTATATATAGTTATTAAATGTGTTTGCATGCTCATAAACTCATATAGAAAATAAAAATTGAAAAAAATTATTTCTTAATAGAAATATTACCAAAGTTACCCTAAAAGTACAATGATCATAGATGAGCGGAATTGAGACAATATTTGTCTTTTTCTGTAACATATTGATATTTTTATTCTGCTTTCGAAAAGCAAAGTATGATTATTTTCTTTTTCCAATTTTTTTTTAAAAATCTTTTTCCTTTCTAATAAGTAGCAAAAGTCATCACTGACCAAATGGCAAATGACAGGAGGGCCAATTCCTGTTACAAGCCCGGTTGTCAACAGAAGGCATCAGGACACCATGGAGAAGAACAATATGGAGCCGACAACAACGAATGCGAAACAATATGGCAGCAAACCCCTCGACTGTTAAATGTAATCAAAGATGGCTATCATCATTCAAAGCCAAGTTTACAACGACTAAAAAGTTGAGAAGCTGTCAAACAAAGTAGAACTGTACCTATAATCAGCTTAATAAACTGCTGGAGGACTACCCCCATTTCTTCAAATCACAAGACTGGGCTTCGCAGATCATGCGGAAGCCTTTTCATACGACAGACGACATACGATGTTCCGTTCGAAAGCAAATTATTTGTAATGCATGGCTACCTTAGTATCGGATTTAGTAAAGTGGGGAAGTGACGAGATTAGTTCTTGCTAGGAGTCTGGAAAGCACCCTAGGAAATGGCCGACCTGGCTCTCGGCTTCACGGGTGAAACCGAGAGAACTCGACTGCCTGTGCATGCTCGGCTCGGTTAGCCTTGCGGCATAGTCGTTGCCGCTGTTGTTCATGTGCGATGCGAGCAAGCTATCCAAGCTTGTCCACTCGTTGATGAACTGGGCGCCATCGTCGTTGACGTTCTTGCTCCTCCCGTCGTCGTACTCTTCGTGGGTTGACACGTAGTTGTTAGTCGTTGTTAAGCTTGTCGAGAGAGTCGGGCTATCGAGCTGCGGAAGCTCGCTGAGCTGACTGTCCCAGAGAGATTGATGATTCGAGACGGGCTCTTGGCAGGGAACGAATTGGTGCCGGCTGAAAGAGACGGCTTGGCTCGTGTCGGGGAGCAGCGAAGGGGGCGGGCGAGGATTAGCGTAGTCTCGTACGTAGTAAGCATGATTCCATGCTTCGAACCCTTGCCTTTGGTTGGGGGTAGGCTTCTTGAATGCTCGGCACACGACCCATCCTTCATCCTGCAATACATTGAGGTAAGTCAGGTTATGGATCATGAATTATATCGAGCCTGGCAGAATAAAATCAGATAGGTAAGTTTCTAATCATGAATTATAATAGTGTAAGATGGTTGATGAATGTGTAGTTAAAGAACTTCTGGTGGAACTGTAGCATTCTTTATATATATATATATAATTATTTCTACACTGTTTTAGTGTACATGATAGACGTCTACGATTAGACCCATTTTGGATACTTCTTAAGTAGTTTTGATAATAACGTCTAAGGCGAAGTTCTAGAAACCGGTCTAGTTAATGAAAGAATGGATGACTTGCCTGGGGCGGTGCATGTTCAGAGGTCTGGAAGCGATACTCATGCATGATCCAATCGGTCTTCCGCCCGTTGGGAGCGCGACCCCGGTAGAAAACCAGGGTCTTCCTCATCCCGATAATCTTGTTCTTCGAGAGCACGGCCTTGTCCCTCCCTGTGGCCTTCCAGAACCCCGCCGCAGTGGCCCGGTTGGTCCGGGTTCCGGTCGGGTATTTCTTGTCCTTGTGACTGAAGAAGTACCATTCGCTCTGTTCCTCGTACCCTAGCTTGCACCTTCCTGTACACACGCGTGGTTTATAAACATGATCACTCATGCTCATTATAAAATGGAAGCATCTGGAATCGCATTAGCTTTATGGGGGAGGTTCTCTTTTTCTTGGTTGTTGGGGGTTGGCTTTATGATGCAATTTGTCTCGTGCTTTCGTTGTGCTAAAACCTATCTGGATCGTTTTCCGACCACATATTTTTGTCTTGTTATGCGGAACATGATTGATCTTTCGTAAAATATCAGCGGCAAAAAGATGACACTCCACAACTTATAAGTGGAATTGCATGAGGCATGATGATTATTGCTGGGATAGCAGGCGCTAAGTTGGCTAGAGGGCATGTAATTGGACATCCCTTTCTTGTGAGAAAGTTGTTCTTATATCATGCGACATGTTATTGAAAGTCATATGTTTTGCCGCCCTTAGGTTCTACTATCAATCAACTAGTTAAAAAGTAGGATGGAAAATTGAAGTGCGTTTTACTATACCTTCGATGTCCCAAGGTTCCATCTTGTAGAGATCAATCTCAGGTATGACATCTATATCCATCTTGATGGAGTTGATCTTTCTGCTGAGGTAGTAGCCTACAAGTTCTTCCTCTGTTGGATGGAACCTAAATCCAGGCGGTACACACGATTCCAACTCCATTGACGATGTTAACCTGCATTTAAAAGCCATATTTTTTTGCTCCATGAGAGATGAAATTGACAATTTCTGTATAGGATCATTCACTCAAAAATGATATGGTAGATGGAGCTAATCACATCAAGAGGTCACATGGAAATTTCCATATTGCTTACGTAAAGTAAGGAGACTTCTAAAGCGTAAAATTCTTTTAAAACTAAAGTATGTATAACATAATTTTCTTTTATGAATTGCTACATAAAATAGAAATTATGATCTCCTTTTGGTAAATGAAGAAGTACAGACTATAGACTTGTCTATTTGCCAATTACATGTCAAGAACTTGTATGATTTACACTGGATCCTATAAAAAGAAACACAAGTTCACATATTGTGATTAACTTTTTTCATTGTATCGTTCATAAAATAAGTTTATACATGATATCGGTGGACTATTGCCTCATATTGAGTGAGCTGCGTTGAGAGATGAGAAACCACTGAACAAGATGGAGAAACAGAAACTAGATATGATGCCACATGCCTGGTAAAATTAAAGCTGGCTGTTTTCACTCACTGAATCAGCTCTAGATTTTAAGAGAATTCAGCACACAATACTGATAAATCATCCATTCAAGAATCAACTCAAAAAGTCTTTTCGACTAAGCTCTCTCTCTCTCTCTCTCCGTTGACGTTCTTTCCATTCCAAGTTCTCATCAAATTATCATCAGAAAACAAGACTGGTTCCTGGGATTCTCGTTCTCAGCTTCAGTTGGAAGCAGAGAAAAAGGCAATAGGAAATTAGTGAAAGACAAAACAATGATGGAGGCACGTTTATTCGTGGTCCTGTGGAATAGATAAATATCTGGCAAAAGTATTATATGGCACATAGGAATGAATGGCAGACCAGGACTGGGATCCACCAGAAGGCATGACAAGACCTTATCCTAAAAGCCAGAGAAACTGTTGTCTAATAGCCTTTGGGTGCATGAACCTTTTGCAAACTACATGTAAGCGTGTGATTTCTATTACATCTTAATGTTGGACAACAAAACAATAAAAGTGGCCGCAAAGGTTGACCTTTTTCTGCCACAAAAGGGCATGTGTGTGTCGTTGATGTTGTTTGTGTTTTCTTTGAGTGCAGTGCACTCCGAGTGCTAGAGCCTAGAGACGTACTTTTCCTCACCCACCATATACATAGATCCTTAATACACCTTTCGATTACTCCATATGTAGTATTAAATTACTCAAACACCTAACACCTACGCGCATCCTCTCTCTTGCTCATATATTCATTTACTTTTTGGAATCTTTTTGAAATAACAGCAACAATGAACCCTTCCGTTTGAAAACCTGGAATGAGTTGAAGGAAGCTCGGTGGAGCTCAACAATGAACAATAACAACACAAAACCATTGCTAATGCATATGTATCCAGGAGACTTAAACTGTGTATAATCTAGGGTTTGCATGAATGAACGTTTTGCAGAAGAGTCGAATTCAACAAGTTCATTGCACAAACGGATCAAGCACCAAAAACAAACGAAATGAAACATCTGCTGAATTACGGTTCAACAGCAATACACCCACTTCAGGACCGGTGTTGAACACCGACGGATCTGGAAACTCCGTCGTTTCTTTCTGGGAGAAAAAGAAGAAGGAAAAGGATGGAAACATGCGCAGCTAGCAACCAATGCAAATGCAGCAAGGGATTTTTGGCACTCACTGTGGGATGTGGTCGTTTCTTTTCGTGTTCTTTCGTCCTTGGGGAGTCGAAGAGCATGCGGAGAGAGAAGGGCTTTTGTGCTTTTCGGATAATATGTTGTTGGCACAATAGGACGAGAGAGCGGATGTATGTATATATATATGTGTACAGGGAAGGAGGAGAGAAGAGAGATGGAGAGGGGGGAATTGATTGCGCGTGGGGTTGGCTGATCAAAACATTGCAATCGAAAGGTGTTTGTTTGGACGGCGGGACACCAAGTTTTTCACGCCACCTTCCACCGTTATAGTGTGTTCTAAGATTTTATTTTCCACTGCATCACTCCCTTTAAAGAAAACAAAGAAGAGAAAAAGAGAAGTTTGTTGGCTTTGCTTTGGCCTTTGTGGATTATTACAGGAACTCAAGACACATTGTAAATGTTGGATCGAGCACCCAACAATCCAGCTCTCTCTCTCTCTCTCTCTCTCTCTCTCTCTCTCTCTCTCTCTCTCTCTCTGTGTCTGTCTGGTGCGCCGCCCTTTGGCATTCCTACCACTCATCGGCTGCCACATGGATTCCAGGTCCGAATTCGCAGGTTGTGCTCTTTCGTGCGCTGTAAAAGAGAAGCGTCTCGGTGAGTCGGACGTTCCCCTCGCCGGCCGCATCGGAACGAGAGGTCTTGAGGGCATCCAGGTGGAGACAAGAAAGCAGTCACCTCACATTATCTTCGAGGTTGATCTCCCGTCTTGTCCCTTTGTTGTATTGTGTAATAAGGAATACAGATAGGGAAAGAGTAGAGTCACGAAGTTAGCTTCAAAATCGTACGGATTACATTTATAAAAATTGGTCTTTCGCCTAACATGAGAATTCGAGAACCGCAGGCGCTGGGTGCTTTGTTTTTTTTTTTTCTCATAAATGACCAAACCAGCCTTTGGCCTCACCGTATAGAAACTCTACTTGAATTAGGTCGTCGATCATGTGAGATCCGCATGAATGAGTGACTTCTCGACCCATTAGGGATGTTCATGAATGAATAAGTTGCCCTACACTTCTCCTAGTGAGACATGGAACGGAGGTGAGGGAGCTGTAGCGCTTAATCCCACGCGGCGAGGGTGGAAATGAGATCGGTAACCCGACCCTGTCCATTGTCCAACATTCACTACTAAGGATGAGAGCCGAGGACATAAATCCATATCTATTGAATCCAAGCATGGCAGACATCGCCATGCCATAAAAAATGATGGGCTCAAATGCATGCTCGCAAAGAGAATTGTTCTTGCAAGTCTGTTTACATGTGCCAAAGTGCAAGTGACTCTACAGTATAGGCTAGTGACCGGGGCTCTTCTATTGCAGCTTATTATTCGTACTAACGATTTTTTCTTTGAAAACCTCGAAATAAAGAGAAAGTTCGGTTGCGTAAGAGCCCAATTTTGGTCCCCGAAATTGTACATCCTACCCAACCCCCGTCCTCGAACTTTTGACTCGATCATTTACAATAAAAGAGAAGCAAAAGAGGGTTAACTATTTCAACAGAGAAACTATAACCTAGCGATGACAAAGGCTTTTTTGACCTAGGACGTGCCTTTTGCTGTTTCGGGCCTAATATCATAGACATGTGCATGCGGTCGGTAGTTCGCTTTTTTGACCCTTGGCAAAAAAAGGCGATTCCCCATATCGCTGCTTTAGTGCGTTAGGGTTCAAGGCAGATCTTTCATCAAATCGAAAAGATTCATCACTAGTTGCTAGACGACGAAAACAATGCTTAGAAAGTCTGGAGAGATGTCGTTTTTCCCCCTAACCAGAACTTGTTTACTTTATACCATGGTCCATCTCCCAGATAATTTCAATGCAAGGAGCATGCAAAGCACTGATGTAGTCACAAGGCCGGACGATCTCAAGGGGTCCCCCTAGCCCCGCCTCATCGATGACCGTGGATAAATTAATTCGTATTAGCGGAAATATGAGGAAATCATCACGATCTCATGCCAAATCTACCGACTTCCTCTTTTCTTACAATATCTTATTGCGCCCTTGATGACCCATCTAGGTTTCATAGGCCACTCATCGAACATAGTATTGGACGATGGAGCTGGCTTCCTGGTCGGATGAAAGCTTCGTTAAGGAGGTGCGCTTTGGGGTCACCATGACCTTTTTCATTTAGTTCGCTAATGAAACAAAAACCCAAGGACAACATAAGAACAATACCATGTAATGGATTGGAGACTACATAAGCCAAAAAATAAAGGTAGAGAGAGACAGAGAGACAGAGAGACAGAGAGGCAGAGAGGGAGGGAGGTTTGTGGGCAAAGCAAGGGTGGGTCGCGTGTAAAAAGGGGTTGCCTAGGATCTTGTGCGGAGATTCTGCCATCAAACTGAAGTTTGAAAGCGACACTCTTCTCTTCTCTTCTCTCTCTTCCTCCTTCTCCTTCCTTGAAAGCTGAAAAGTGCGATTTGTTTATTCCTCACCCTTTTCCGTTTGGGACATTCTCTTCAGATGTAGGACACAAATGATGTTACCCATCTCCTGTCCCGACCTGGCCCGACCCCTAGTGCGGACTCACTTTCACCTTGGGCACCATCCAAATCTAAGGCTCTATATTACAGTGTTCTGCTTTTGAATTATGACTTACGGGCCTATGATTATGTAGTAATTCTACTTCTCCTGGTAATCGCCATGTTATACTCCACAAGAAAAGATGGAGACTCGAACTAGGGAGGATCGTGGTTGCTGCATTAGCTAGCAGATGTGCGTCTAAGTGTGCTTGAGTTTACTCGATACTTGTTAAATAGACGGCGTTACGTCGAGACTCGAGAGCTTCTTTGTACATCGACTGGGACCCTCTCAAATGGATTGAATTCAGTAGAGAGATAAGAGAGTTGCCCCGGCCATGTTCTTTTGGGACAAAACATGATTAATGGGACATAGAATCGAATCTACTCAAATGTTGGCAGCCGCACTGGCTCGCTTCCCTATTCACATTTAACGGGTTCAGGTATTTCCAGCTCTTCTTTCAATTTCTTCTCTTTGATGAATCTGTTCCTTCTCTCGGGGAGACTAGGAGCTTGATTATGGCCGTGAAATTGTTGTGAGAACAGTCGAGTTGGATCTGTCCAAACCAATGCATAAGGGTGAGGAATTGTAAGGATGCATCAAACTGACTATAGTTTAAATGGGGATTTTTCAATCAAAATGTAAAATTAGTCAGAACACATATCAATTGGGCAAGGGATAGCTCGTGTTACGTCATCCCATGTCAACCGGTAAAATTAAATATTATCTCGAACGATTAGGATGAAAGTATGTACATGAACGAGACATGAAATTTCTTTTCCAAGTTCGTTGCTACCTCCAATGATAACGTCCCTCAATTATTTCCTTCCTTCTTATCTTTCGTTTTCTTCTTCGCTTGACCTTTTTCTGATTACCGAAAGAAGGGTGGGAGGGCAAAATATAGGATTTCTATTCTATGGACCGTCAATAAGAGTATATAAGGTCACCATCGTGGACCTAATGGCCGGTTAGTTTCTGGTTCATGTAATGGCTGGACGGTACCATGGATTTGATGTGGCTCCGAAATGAATATGTTGCTGAATCCTCATCTCCTTTCACATCCATCATTGCCGTGATGATTGCCTCTCCGTCCCGCATGTGAGCCACTAATCTCTCACGGAAACTCATGCCACGGATCAAAATTACACTCTCACATCAGAAAAGAACTTTCCACATGGATTCAACTTGATTAAGCACAGAAAAGAGGTTTAAACTATTGTGTTTGCTGTTGGTTAATCGAACTTGAAGATTCTTCTCACCATGACTATAGTGTATCATTGGTTTGGTATTGGATCAAATTGACGAACCGGTCAATTCAGTTCACTTCGATCTACCAAACCAAACCAAACCCTATGGAATCGAATCGAGCTTGCCCTATGGTGTGAACATGATCCTTGGTCATTTGCCATTCCGGTATCGAACAGCCACCAAAGGAACATCCATAAGAGAGAGAGAGAGAGAAAACGGTGGTGGTGGAGGGGAAATAGGTAGGGTATGCCTCAGCGACACTATAGATCGCTCTCTTCATAATGAATAAAAAACCAAAAAAGAAGGAAGAAAGAAAAGCGTTAGGGTTGCTTTAATTAGCAAATAGACAAATCCAAGAGGGGGACAGTGTAGATCACGTAAGTGGGGGTTATCTGGGGCGGTTTGTGGGACTGCCTAGAGAGAGAGAGAGAGATTGTCTTCTAACTTAACTTGATAGAGACTTCAGAAACCTTCTAGAGAGGAAGGAGAGATTGGGGAGGCTTATAAACAAGAGGCTCTGATAGTGACTCGTCTCCCTCCTCACACGCCTCGACCTGTCTCCTCCTCTCTCGTCTCCTTTTTCCCCCTCGCACATCACATGGAGGAGGGATTCAATCATTGCCCCTTGGGGTCTTGATCGGTTTCTGTCTTCGATTATATCCTAGTTTGGGAGTTATAAGTGAGAAGACAATCTGTGTCTTTTTGGTGGTTTGCCCTTGCATAACATGGGATGGCTCGTCAATCTTTGTCCTCTTTTAGTTTGATTCTAAACAGGGCATTACGTGTATCTAAAGTGTTGCAAGGGAAAACACCAAGTTATAAAATGCCATTTTTGGTACCCTCCTCAATTATATAGCAGAACTCTTTCGTGGCTTTCCTTGTGACATCATATATGTATTTTGAATGAGCTAAAATCCTCTAAAGTTAAGGGATGAGTTCATTACATCCTAGTTTATTTTCTTAAAGAATTGATACGCTATCACAATTGGAATTGAGCGACTCACATTATTCCGATTTTTCTTTTTTTCTTTTTTTTACCCATCTCCACTTTCCATCACATCTCTTACCTTTTTTAACTACGCAGCCCACCGCCTTTCGAGGCTAAATTTGAGAGAAGGGGAGGGGTGCTTCGTCACAAAACTTTGATGCGTTTTGGTTCAGCTTTCTCAACACACTCTCAGCCTTCAAAGTCTCTTGGGAAAATGCTAAGGTGTTTGACAAACCTTTCTAAGGGGCATTCAACCAAATGCTAGCCTTAAGAAAGCTGAAAGCCCAATGTTAATAGGGATCAACTTTAAGCTTGAAACTTGTTTTTTTTGCAAAACTACCATCATCAATAGTTTAGTTTTTCAATTTTGCCTCTTATTGTTCTAGAACTGCTATCACCTTTAGGCTCGTTTGTTTCACGGAAAATAACTTCCAGGAAAACGTTTTCCGGATTTTCCGGCGTTTGTTTCACGGAAAATAAATTTTTTGGGGAAAACATTTTTCATGAAGGAAAAAAAATCTTCTAAAGTGAGGGAAAATGTTTTTCACTTTTGAAAAGTGGAAAACATTTTCCACATTCATTCTCTCTTATCTTACACTCTCCATTAGTCCTCACTTCTTTCTTTTATTTTTAGATTTTTTTTTTTTTCATAAATTCGAGTTTTTAGTTATTTTTAATAAAATCGAATTTTTTGTTATTTTTTAATAAAATCGATTTTTTATTTTTTATTTTTCTTTATTTTTCTGCCTTTCTTTTTGCTGTTTTTCTTTTTCGGCCGATTGTCGGCCACGGCAATGGCCGGTGACCGACGACAGGCGAGCCGAGCTTGCCAGATCGGCGACGCCCGAGCATCATAAGACGGAAACTTATTTCCAAACTTACCCATTTTCAAAATAAAAAACTGTAATCCTCTCTTCCCTCGCTTCACAAACCCAGCGCCCTCGTGCTTGCCTCTCTTTGCTCCCTTCAAAACAATCGAATCCCTCCTTTTTAAAGTAGAATAAAGTCAATCGCTTGTCCAATTGGTCGATCTCCCTCACTCAGCTTTTGCATGGCGTTGTGCTTCTTCTTCCTCATGGTAGTTCAACTACTTTTCGAATTGAAGCTGTATAACTCGCAATGCCGATTTGCGGGGCTCGAGCCTCATTGTTTTGAGCTCACCTTGCCGGTGAGCTGATCATGTGAGCTCACCAAAGGTAGGCGAGCCTTGAGCCTTGCTAGCAAGGCGAGCTTGAGGCATGGCCGGCGACCGGCCAAGGAAGGAGAGAACACAAAATAAAGAAAAATAATAATTTAATCATCTATTTTAAAAAATAATTAATAACAATTTAAAAAATAAAATAATAAAAAATTATTGAAAAAGAGTTTATAAAGGAAAATATTTTCCCAAGCAACATCGGAAAATATTTTCCACTTCAAAATCAAGTTTTACCCGAACACCGGAAAATAATTACGTTTTCCTGAAAAATAACTTATTGGAAAATATTATCCAGAAAAGTAACATTTTCCGTGAAACAAATGGAGCCTTAGTTAGATATTTTTTTATTAAAAAAAGGAAAAATTAAACCCAAAAGTCCTTCACAAAAAAAATATTTGCCGAACACTCTTTATGCTAAAGTAGCTTTGCAAAGTATTTTTTTTATCAAATGTAATTTCCATTTTCCTAAAACCCTTTAGGCCAAAGGCATTTGCATTTTCTCAAAACCTGTTTACAAAGCCAAACCAAACGCAACAAAAGTCACATTGATCAGGCGGTGATGAAGAATCAAATTATTGGGTATATTTAGAATTCTAACCACATGCTTGTTGAAGAATGAGCCGGTGACTCATAGGCAATGACTTGGTCAACTAATAATCAGTAACGCCGGTATTAAAAAAAGAAAAGAATTATTTGCACGATTCTCAGTATATTCAGTGCTAGGCATAATGGAGGTAGTGATGAGATGAAATAGGTGGATGGGTAATGGGTGATAGTGGTGGTTGTGAGGAGGCGGGGACAACTAGGTTGTAATGGTCGTAGAAGAGAGAGCTGAGGAAAGAAGAGAGCAAAGATAGAGGTGGCTCATTGAGAGAGAGAAACTAGGCGACCAAGATGATGAGCAAGCGAAAGGGACACGGAATTTCGTTGCATTATGATGATAGAGGTAAAGGTGGTGGAGACTAGGAGTGAGCATGATTTCAAGGTATAACTTGAACCTAATTAGTGGTAATATTTCTGGTTCTAGATTCTAAGATATGCGGGATATGTTCCAAGTTCCAATAATTGGATAACCTATTTCGATATGTAGGTTCCATGTTCTAAGTTGATGGAATTTAAAATTCAAAATAAGTTTTTATATTTTTCTTAATTTATGTCTTTACACGACTTTGTGATAATTCATCGCGTTTGATGATGAATGTATAATTTAAAACCATTAGTTTAAGTTTCTATTTTGTGATTGAAAATTGTACTTTGTTAATGTTTTATAATTTTCGTGTGTCTAGATACAAACTACGGTCGATGAAATGTAGAAGCAAGTGGTAGTTATTAATAGAGATAATTCATTACAATCGTTCAATTAATAATACATATGAAACTTAAGTAAATCTAGAATCGACCTTGGAAGGATATGTAGGGTAGGTTTCAGGTTCCAGATATAATTTATATGGAATTTGAAATTGTTCATCTCTAGTAAAGACAAAGAGAGTAAGGAATTAGACATGGCTTTCAGCCATGATTTTTTGAATGAATTCTCTCTAAATGTAAGGCCATTTTCATCTTTCCAAAATCATCGCATCCCTTCATCTTAGAGGATCTCAAACTCTCAATCCTTTTTTGGCGATTTACATGCGGTTTGTTTTGGGGGTTGCGGGAAGGTAGGTTATCCTCTTTGGGCTTTGAAAAGAGTTGCGGGCTTCTGTGGAAGTTTGTATTGGGTGGGTATATTCACCGGCCCTAGAAAATCCTTTTGGGCCAGGCGGGCCATTCCGGGCTTTCGGGCTTCGGCCCAGAGTCTGGACCTTCCCGTGCAAGTCGTGTCCCCGTCGTCCCGTCGTCAGCGAACAAACCGAGCGACCAGATGCAGGCAAAAAATGTCTATGCTGTCCACAGTGCGCAGTCTCCGAACGGCATGTGAAGCTTTTCTAGGCTCAACCCGTGCGAGCGATATACTCCACTCCACCGGATAAGGTTCCATAAGGACGGGCGAGACGTTCACGATCGCCATCAAAGCTTGTCGCAGTGGTGATTCGGCGAACCAGCTAAGTGAAAGCACAGAAACATCCAACTTTCAGACAAAGTTCACGAGCTGTGTTTTATGGGGGACCAGTCACGCATGCAGACACCCACCGGCCAATCCAAAGAATCAATCACAGCTGGTCTAGCTCACGCTAAAGCAAACCAACCACAGAGACGAGTGGAAAACAAAAGCGAGAAGCATCCGAAAAGCTTTGTCCTTTTTCTCTCTCTGCACTCATCCTCCTGAAACTTTTGTGATTGGTTTTCCCCTTGCGACATACGCGGTCGCATGTGACTCTCTGCAGAGGACAGGGACTCGAAGCCCCTGTATAAAACCCGTCCGCCGCGCCTTGGGGTTGAGGCGTCTCCACAAGCAGATCCTCTCTCTCTCTCTCTCTCTCTCTCTCTCTCTCTCTCTCTTGTTTTTGCAGGATGAAGATGAAGCTCTTTCTTCTTTTCGTCATTGCCGTCCTTTTGATCCAGGTACGTTCTCACTGTGGCTCTCGCACCCAGTTCAGACATTTCCACGAGTCGTTCTCCAATGAAGAACGTGTAATCAATAGTCCACGATTGTCCAAAGTCTCTGTTATTTTGATGATGGCCTTGGTTTCATCAAGACCTCAACATGTCCCCAATATATCAATTCTGATATGTTGGCGTCCGTGTAATGTACTTGTTCTAGGCTTTTGCAGAGGCTTCATCGTCGGCAACTGATGCCAGTCACGCTGTCGCCAGTGGGAGTTCAATCACTGCTCCTTACTCCATTCGAATACAATTCTTGTTGTCTCTTCCAATAATTAAGAAGAGATTCTGTTTTTGTTGTTCTGCAGCAACCGTACAATATACTTGTTCCAGGCTTTCTCCTGCATATTTTCATATAAACCAAACTTTTTCTTGATATTTGAAGATCAAATTTGAAGTAAGGCCCAGAAAGAAAAAAAAGGATCAAAGACTCAGATAAAGTTCATTCCATATATACCGTCTTTAATTTTAATGTAAAGTACTTCCAAATGCAATTTAAGTTCTTTCCTCCGCATGATTAGCAAGAACCGAGATGCTTAATCACTCGACAAATCCGAATTTAACAATGGTTGTATCGGACAATTTTGCACGTAGCTCTCGTCTTATCCTCTTTCATAGAAAAGGCACGATGGCTTGACGGAGTGTCTTTTGATTGGACCGCCTTTTTGCAGATGAACGGAGGAGTGAGTGAAATTACTGACATCGACAAACAACATGAACATCATCCTCACAAGATCAGTAAGTTTGATGGCATCGATAACCCCAACACTATTACCTTGAAGATGCTGTGTACAGATGGTGATGCATCGATGCGTGCGTAACCACTGCAAACGATAAATAGCACATGTGTATGCAGCATATTGCAGCATATACATAGCTAGAAAAATTAAGAGCATTTCATACGCGTTGTTTCAGTAAGGAACACCGTCAATGGAAAGTATTATTTTTGCAAGCGCCTTGAGATCATATCATGTTTATACTTGCTCATGACTGACACTGGCATCTGGGGACATAAAACTTTCCAAATGTTATTGAGCTGCAATGACAACCATCTATCGGTCTTAAATGTGTAGTACGTACATCAGCACTCAGCACAATTTGATTGCCAGTTTTGTGATGTCTCCATGCAGATTGCAGCTATGCTTGTGCAAGGAGATGCAGCAAGTCGTCGCGCAAGAATGTGTGCCACAGGGCGTGCAAGACATGCTGCGCGAGGTGCCACTGCGTGCCGCCCGGGACCTATGGCAACAAGAGCGCCTGCCCGTGCTATGCCAGGCTCAAGACCCACGGAAACAAACCCAAATGCCCTTGAAATAGCAGCTCTCGACGTATTTGTTCTTGGTCCTGCCCCATTTAATGTACGTACGTGCTGTGTAATAATGTCAGTTGAGTTGTCCCTGATTTGTAAGGTGCTTTTCTTTTGATGTGAATTATCTTATATTTGATTGATGATGCCATCTATAATCAAAATCTGAACCTTCTTTTTATTCCTTGTGCTGTACTATATGGCCCATCGATGTTCCTCCCATTTAGGAAACATGTTAGTCATATATTTATGAGATTTCTCCAGGCTCTCTTAATTCTTCGTATCTATCACGATGGAGTGTACATTTCGTTTGATCGTAGCAAGTCATTCTTATTTTAAACACTACTCATATCCCTCTCTCGACATCTGTCTTCAACATCATTTGCTGATGATGACGTCAGCAACCTCATCATGCGACCATGCCAACATGTTGTCACGTAATCTGTACCATGGCCATATCAACTAGTATACAATTTGAAACTCAAATAAGAAGTAGTTAAGCCTCAAATGAGGTTACACAATTCTACATAATCAAAATACCCAGTACAAATATGCACCTCTACTTTCGTTACGCACTTTGATTCAATTGTCAAAGAGATCTTCGAAAATGCTAATCTAAAGGCCACAAGACTCCAAACTCAGCCAATGTGTGAAATATTTTAGGGTAAGTCTAAGCTCTGTAAACGAACTCTCAAGCTCTAAAGGTAGGAGATTGTCTTGCAACCCAACCCAAGAGCACAATACTGCAATAACAACCAACAAGTTAATAGATATCACTTAAAGAAATTACTGTAATTCAAGAAATGTCATTCATTATTTGGCTATAGTAAGACATATATCAAAATTGTTCCTTAGTTAATTTTGTATTTATAATGGGATATGTAAACACATGAGAAGCACAAGATGTATCATATATGATTTAAGTACTTATGATCAATCCAAATATAACATATTAATCTTTTCATCTTAAATGAGCACGTATCATAGCATAAATTCATAAATAGGTCAAAAGCCGCATCTTCCACCACATTCAAATTTCTTCCTTTTCTTTTGTTTTAATTTTACTAGTTATGAAATTACCAATTTACTACGCTCCTCACAAACAACAATTTTGGGTTAAATATGAGGGTCACTCTTGATTTAGATAGTTAACTGATTATTGTGTTTTTGATAAAAAAAACTAATTATTTTGTTAATTATTTTATATATTTCTTTTTTACTAGGAAAATATTATTAAAAAATAAATTAAGTACAAGTTAGAGGGTAACCTTTGAGTAAATTGTACATAATGCAAAAATCACGTTCATGAGAATATTCTTGGGAAATAAAGTAAACAATTTACAGATAAAATTAATATTTCTTTACTCTGATGTATGATTAATATTTACTTAGATTATAATAATGGAAAATAAATTTAAAAGAAGACAAATAGGAAGGAAACATTGAAATATAATGGGTGCAGAAGAGGTAGCGAGGGTGAAAAAAATTGTTTGGAAGGGATGCGGGTAAATTTCTCTTTTAGTGAAATTGAAAAAAGAAGAAGAAAAAAATAAGAAACCATTTTAAATCAAGAGTGGGATCCATAAGAAATAATATAATCAATTTAATATGATAGGGGTGTCAGGAGCTTATGAGGGATGGAAATAACCCTAGCTAGAATGAAAGGCTAATAAAATTTTATTGATTTTTCCTTTAATTCCCATTTATTTCATTGCCACTCACACTAAGCCAGATAAAATTTGTGTCCAGTTTTATCCGGGCCATCTCTTTCCCTATAATCCATCTTCGGCGATTTTTGTCTCTGTCGCATTTTTTGCAGTTCACAATACCAAATTGGGCAAATTTGATGAGTATAAATCACTGGCCATCTCTTCATTGTTTCATGTACTTCTCCTTTAGCTTATTTCAAGGTTTCACGCTCTTTATCTCTCTCTGCCGTGGCTGTTTACACGGTTTTTCTCATATTGGCTGTGGCCATGATAGTTTCTGCTATGGACAATAACCGGTACGATGTGCATGCAACTTTTTACGGCGACATGAGTAGCCGAGACACCTTGCGTAAGTAAAAATCTCTTGGCAAGGAGAAAGCAAGAAGAGCCTTGCCCTAATCTTACTATCCTTTCTTGTATAATGAGGGTATTTCATGCCGCTAATGTTTGTTGATTTGCTTCTCGTTCGTGGTCATTACATGCAGAGGGAGCTTGAGGATATGGAGATCTCTTCAAGCAAGGTTATGGACTTGAGGCCGCCGCGCTGAGCACGGCCCTTTTCAATGACGGACTTAGCTGTGGCGCTTGTTTCGCGATCTTTTGTACCAATGCCCCGCAGTGGTGCATTCCGAAGGCCGGTTCGATCATTAATCACCACCGCGACAAACTTCTGCCCTCCAAACTACACTCCAAATAAACCGGACGGTTGGTGCAACCCTCCGCAAAAGCATTTCGACCTTGCTATGCCAATGTTCACGAAGATCGCGTTCTATAAAGCTGGAATCATCCCCGTCCGCTATCGCCGTGTCTTGTGTTTCAAGCAAGGAGGAGTCAAGTTCGTAATTAACGGAAATCTGTACTCTACCCTTGTATTAATCTATAACATCGATGGCTCCGGCGACGTGAACGCCATGAAGATCAATGGCTCAAACACACAATGGATTGCTATGACGCGTAACAGAGGAAAATTGGCAGGCTGGAACTATTTTAACGAGCAATTGAACATACATATGACGTGGGAAAAAACTTCTAGTTCGACCATTTTCATTCAAGAGCTTGATTATGTTGTTTAAAGGGATCGATGGGTCGATTTCAAGTTCATCTTTCCAGTTGTAAGAAAGTGGTGCCATCAATCATCTTCATTTTCACTTTCCATTGTTTGTCTGTAATTCCTACTAGCATTTAAACAACTTCATTTCGATTTCAATTAATCTATCATCAAAAAGTTCATGATACATCGGTGTTTTTTCAAAGTCATGCATTAATGAAAAAATTGTCCAAGATTATGTGTTTTCTACCATCATCATCATGAGAAGTATGATCGAAAAAAGAACGATCTCATGATTAGCATGATTGGACTAGGGAAAATTACTCATTTTTTCCCCTTTAGTTTGTAAAGCCAATTTTTCTAGGTCGAATCCTTGGCTAGAGCTTAGACAAAATTATGACTCTTACGCTCCATTTAATTACACGAAAATATTTTTCAAGAAACATTTTCCTTTTTTTTTGCCATTTGGATTTTCCTAGTCAAAGAAAACATATGCTTAATGCTTCAAAAATATTTTGCTTTTAAAAAATCGAAAATCATTTTTAAAAAAATATGATTAAATATTGGATCTTAAACCAAAAACTCTACTTTGGCACAAGAAACCCAACGTTCATTCCCATGTCTTTGGCATTCATGATCGGGTCCCCAGTGCCTAGGCTCAAGTCTATTAAGGTAGGACTTGTGAACTAGGTGCTCGTGCTTGGGTTTCTAGTCCCTATACCTGGGTCCATCTTGATCAGGCTTGAGACCTTGATGTCGGTGCCTGGTCTCTAAGTGCTCAAGTCCAGGTCCATCGAGCCCTGGCTTAAGGCCCCAATGCTCATGCCTAAATTCCTTGTGCCTTGGTCCACAAAAATAGTACTCATGTCTTCGATGCTCAATAGGTTCATAAAGACATTGAGCATAATCCATCAACCTCATTCTCCAGTAATCCACAACTAAAAATCAAAAATATCTCAAAACTCAAGTTTAATAACCAAATCACAACTTTTCACCATTCAAAATATATATATCAAAGTGCCATATAAAAACCACATTCATAAACCATAAAATTTTCACGATTCTTTCATAAAAGTTTTACGTATAATTTATAAGCAATTAATTCAAATTGAAGTCAAAAGATAACTTCCCATTTCAAACAGACAAAATGGTAATAAATGCTCGATTATGCTTTATGCAACGAAACATGTAATTTCTTAACTCATAACATATCTAATCCATATCATTTTGTGAAATGTGAATTTACTGACACAAAAAAGAGATAATATCACTCACCTGCAAAAAGTTAAAAACCAACTTATGATGGTTATTTGAGCTGAGCACTCGAATTTCTAATAAGTAATTGAAAAGCAATATCAAAAATCAAAAAATACACTATTTTAATGAATGACTTGACTAAATTACACTTATTCGTTGACATAACAACACCTACACACCCATAAGGAAACTCATGTATAGCAATTGTCAACTTTGTTTATTATGCACACTCAAATGCGAAACTTCATAAATTCATTCCGATCAAACTGCATTTCGTAATCGATTTTCGTCGAACTCCATAGCTCCACGATGCCCTTATCTACTATTTCCATATATATTCATAGTTTGACAACTCCTCAATTGAACCTCACATTCCAAACTTGACATAACTTCAAATTTATGACTAAATTCAAAAATTACTCCGATTAGACAAATAATTGACTTGAATACTTACCACGTGTCTCGATTCACAGTTGATTCGGCTTCTAAATTCGTCCGAATCAGCTATGCTCGAGACTTTTTCTCTTTTCCCCTTTTTTGTTCTTCATAGACGATTGCACAATCTTCTCCTTCTTCTCTCTTCTTGTTTCGTCCATCGCTTCCCACGGTCCACGCTCTTGCACAAATTTGATAAAGGCAGAAAAGAAAATTGCCTGGGCTTTAAGAACATTGGCTGGGCGGACGCATAGATTACAATCCACTTTCCTTACAAAAATTGTTCTCAAAATTTTAACATACCTCAACTTTCAAATGAAAAAGATACTTACGTCTTATCTCTTCTTCAAGCTTCCATGTAGCCTTAGTCAATCTATTAACAATCACTCATTTAATATCCTCATCACTTGGCGTTCTTGGCAAACCAATTATAAAATCTATAGTGATAAACTCCCACTTCCAATTTAGATATTTCAAGAGCTTACAGGCCCACCAGATTTATGATGCTCAATTTTCAATAACCAATCGGATTGATTAAGAAAAACATACAATATCATTCTTTATTTGAATCCCACCAAAAGTATTCTTTCAAACCCTTATAAATTCTAGTGTCCCCGAATGAGACGAGAAGCTAAAAGACCACATCTAAAAAGCTATTACGCGCCAAATACTCTGCCCCTAAAAGTTTGCAACTGTTCGCCTTGTACGCTTTGACCACCAACTGTTACAGTACATAAAATTAAGTCCGTTCAGCATTTGATCACCATGCAATGCTATATCATCTTTAAGTGTTGTGCCTCCCTCTTGTGTGATTTTTTCACTGAATCTTCACATATGGTCTCAATAATCATGACAACTCATGATGTGCAACACATGTAAATATATTGAAATAAGGCCTTTTCCATTTTTCAGGGTACTCTCCTCAAGGCCATAATATTTGAAACGCCCAAAAATTCGGCAAACTTTTTCTTGAAAATTGTTTTCCATGAAACTAATGGAGTCTTAGTTTTACCGCTTAGGTAGACATTCATATGCATATCATTGTTATTTTTTTACATCAATAGAGGTTTATATAGCCAAGAAAAGCAAAACAAAACAAAAGGAATCAGTAGATCACTTCACTAGGGTGACTAGGTGAACCAAAACGCATGGCATTTGTGCATCAATAAACAGATAGTCTCACTCTAAAACAAGGGCTTTTTGGAGAAGCTTTGTCAACAATTGATGCCAATCGAGTTCTTACAAGTGTGAGATCAATTCCAAGCCCGTTTACTAACCTATGTTTAGCGATCGGAATAAAATTCGACACGGGATCCACAGTGCATGGATAAAATTAATCATAAAATCTTGCACTTTTTAGGGAAAATTTCAAAAAAGGCATGCTTAAGATGAGATAAAGTAAGATATAATGGGGAGATAGGTCTAATAAAATTATCTCATGGGGTGGTTTGTTAATTTCGAATAAAGATATATATGATTTTTAGTTTCATAATAGAATAGTAATTTTTTTTTTGAAATTTTCAAAAAAAATTTTAAATTAATAAATATAACATTATATTTCAATAGAAATAATATTTGAATTCTAATATAAGAAATTTAAAGTAACAAAAATAACAATTTGGTTTTTTAATTTAATCTTATTTTTATTTATATATTAAAATTTAATTCTATCTTATACTATAATTCAATATTAAAATATACATATTTATTACATATTTCAGGTGTTTTAATATTTTAATAAAATTTTATTAGAGAATGATGGAAGGGAAAGAAAGTAATAAAAAGAAATTAATTAACTAAGAAAGAGAGTAAAATAAAATAAAAATAAAAATAAAGTATACAAGAGAACCGCCAGATTTTCACTATCTCTATTTGTAAAATTTATGGTTCATTTATATTAATATCATTTATACCAAATAAACTTGCAATTGCCAAATGGCATATAGAATATAGCAAAATCTTATGATTTCATATTTTATTCTATCTAATCTTGATTAAAAATCTAGACGACCAAATGTAACCTTAGCATCTTGAGAAAAAAACTTCGGATGGGAGATTCAAACATAAAATATTTTGCATCCGATAACATTTGGAATCACATGTACTATGTGCCTAACTAATCACATATTCAATCGCGTTTTGTATCTCCTTAATGATATTATAAACCAAGCATGCGAGCGGACGCCTATTGCAACGAAGGAAAGAGGAGTTGATGAAATATATTCAGTGGTGAAAATTTCCTCTCTTGCCATTTTAACAAAATTGCAATATCGTTGGATATAATTGTAAGGATGTTGATCAAATTTTCAGAAGATTTTACTAATTAGGTAGCAACATTCTCGTCTTGAAGCCGTGCTACCCAAAAATAGCTTTAATTACGAAAGCTGCAAACTCAATCTAGGATTTCGACAAACCAAATAGGGAAATTTCCAAATGATGGCCCAAAGTGTTTTTATTTTTTCAAATTAGAGCCCCAAGTAAAACAAAAGTGCTTGTATTAATCTTAAAGAAGGGTCTGAAGTGGTTATAGACATTTCAAATAAGTGCCTAGTCTCACTAGCTTGTTGACCGGCAAAAAATTCAGCTAATCAAGAGTATTTTTGTCTAGGTAAAATTTAAATTTAAATTGAAATTAAATTAAGTTAGTAAAAATTAAATATAATTAATTAAAAAGGAAGAGGAAAACACTGGCTACCACACTGGCGACCCTCGCCAAAGATGGGGGAGGGTGGCAACCCACCTTTTCCTAGATCTAGGCGAGGGTCGCTGATTGTCACATAGGCCTGGCAGCCTTTGCCCAGCTTGGTTAACAAAGGACTTGCCACATTGATGATAAGCATTTAGCTGATGTTCACTAAAGTGCAAAAAATTATGAAAAGTACACTTAAGTGCTACTTTTTAAAAAAATTAGATTATTAAGTGCCAACTCTAGCGAAAGTTTCCAGAAATTCGACGTGGCTTATTTTAATAATTTCTAACATCTACGTGACTTGCTGGAATTCCACGTTAGCTCACATTTACCAAAAACAATGCCGTTCTAGCCAAAATTTGATTTTTAATATAAATATTTAATTAAATAAGATTTAAAAAAAAAAGAAGTAGTAACATAGGCGGGAGAGCCTCCCTGCCTGTGGCTACCGCCCCATCGCTGGTGGGGTGGTGGTGATGGATGGTGAGGGTCACCAATACTTGGGCGTGAGTCAGCAACCCTCACTAGACGCTAGAGGTGTCAATATGGGTCATAAACTCATATTATGACCCACTTTTAGTTAAATGGGTTAAATATGGGTCAAGTGAAAGTTAAATATGAGTCAAATATAGGTCAAGTGAAAGTTAAATATGAGTCAAATATGGGTCAAGTGAAAGTTAAATATGGGTTGAGTTATTAGGTAGACCTATTATCTCTCTTTTTTCATCCCCTCTTATATACATTCTCGACCTTCGTTGCCAATCCCGTCGTCACCATCGCCGATTTCGAGCTTGCCGTTGCCCGTTGGAGCTTAGCCTGGATTTGGGCAGGCGAGCCGCGACAGAGCTTGGGCTAGTGAGCCCTAAGCTCGCTAGCCGAAGCTGGGCCTAGATCTAGACAGGTGAGTCGCGAGGTCATTAGCTTTGGCCAAGTTGCGACTCACCCGGATTTGGGTAGGCGAGCCCCAAACTCGGTGGCCATAATAGAGTTTGCAGCTCCCTCGATCCGAGCGAGCCAAAGCTTAACCACCGCCTGCGATCTCGGCGGAGCCTAGATCGGTCGAGCCTCGAGTTCGTTGGCTTTGGTCAAGTTCGAGCTCGCTGGCTGCATCTTGGCCAATTGTCGTTGGGCAGCACCAGTAGAGGAAAAGGGGGAAGAAGAAGGAAGAAGAAAGAAAAGAGAAAAGAAAGGGAAAATAAAAAGAAAAATAAAAATAAAGAAAACATAAAATAAATATAAATAATAAATTCAATTTTTTAAAAATAATTAAAAAATCGATTTTTTTAAAAATATTTTCCTCAAACTATTTCAATTTAGAGGTATCCACATTTTTTTATTTACTAATTTTTTGTTATTTAATTTACTTTATAAATTTGATATGAAAATTTTATTCAAATAATTTAAATGTGAAAAGTTTAAAGTGAACTAAATAAGTGAGAGTAGATTTTCTTAAATTAAGTTAAATATTAATATGTGTTGGTAATATGGGTTGGGTATGGGTTGGGTATGGGTCGGGCTAGGTATGGGTCATCAAATTTACATTGCATAAAAATGGATCAAAACGGGTTAAATGAGTCGATGTGGATCGGACCATTTTCGACCCAACCCAAACCCGACCCGACCCACCCATTTGACACCCCCACTAGACGCTGGGAAAGGGCGGCAATTCTCTCTTAGATTTAGGCAAGGGTCGTTGGCGCCTGCATAGGAGCCGGCACCCTTGCCCAGGTTGGGGCGAGGGCAAGTGACCCTCGCCTAGATTTGGAAGAGGGTCATCGCCATCTCCCAGCGTCTGGTGAGGGCCAGTCGGCCCTTGCCCAAGCGTCGATGACCCTCATGGCCACAGGCGGGGAGCCTCTCTTGCCTATCCTCTGCCCTTTTTTTAAATTTTTTTTTTTTAATTTTTTTTAAATTATTTAATTAATGATTATATAAAAATCAAATTAATATCAAAATGGCATCATTTTGGGTAAATCTAGCCATGTCAACGCTCGAAATGACATCGTTTTGGGGTTATTTGGCCATGTCAACACCCAAAATAACGTTGTTTTGACCTCAACTCATTGGAAAAGTGCAAAGTTAGTATTTTGGCTGGATTTTCTCACCGTTGAAACTTAAATGTACCTTTCCGAATTTTTGGTACTTATGTGTTCCCTCATGTCAAGTTTTGACACCTTAAAGTTCGCATATCTAGGAAATTTATAGGGAAGAGTGACAAGGAGAAGAATGTGAGGGTAGTACTTGATTTGAGAAGAGAAGTTCTACTTGGTGATGAGCTTCCACTCAATAGACTCGGGGCTTGCTGGTGACGCGAGAGTTGGTATAGAAGTGAGGGTTGACAGGAGCAATGGCTTCATCGGAACTCTATAGGGATGTGATTGGTGACGCGAAATGCAGTGAGGTCTCTTGGACACCCGAGAAGCTTGAATTGTGCCCCTTGGTTTGCTTTGGGGTTTCATCTGTCGCGAACCCCTAGGGTGCTAGGCGAGGGCCACCAGATTTGCCTGATGGCTAGTGACCCTCCCCCAGACTAGGCAAGGGTGGGTGGCCCTCGCCTAGATCAAGGAGAGGGTCACCACCCTCTCCCATCTCTAGCAACCTAGCCTTTGGTTGGCGAGGGTTGTGAGCCCTCCCCTAGGCACCGGTGATCCCACTAGCCTTTGTCACCGCCCCATTGGCGATGGGGCGGTGGCCACAAGTGGTGATCATACTTACCAAAATGTGTCAAAAGCTAGTATGAGATTAGAATATCATCGTATTGATATTCTTTTGAATTTCCATTTGAGTCACCGTAAGTTACCTAAATAATTTGTCTCATTTTAGCAAGTTTTGTCTCTGTTGCCTTATGAAGTCAATGATACCAAAATTGCGCAAACGCGATGAGCACAAATCACTGCCCATCTCGCCATTGTTTCCTATGCTTCTTCTTTGGCTTATTTCAACGTTTTACGCTCTCTATCTCTTTTCGCCATGGCCATTTACAAGGTCTTTCTCATATTCGCTATGGCAATGGTAGTTTCTGCTATAGACAATAATTGGTATGATGCGCATGCGACTTTTTACGGTGACATGAGCGGCGGAGAAACCATGCGTAAGTACAGATCTCTTGGCAAGGAGAAAGCAAGAAGGGCCTTGCCCCAATCTTATCATCCTTTCTTGTATGATTAGGCTATTTTGTGTCGCTAATGTTTGTCGATTTGCTTCTCGTTCGGGGTCATCACATGCAGAGGGAGCTTGTGGATATGGAGATCTCTTCAAACAAGGTTATGGACTGGAGACCGCCGCTTTGAGCACGGCCCTTTTCAACGACGGACTAAGCTGCGGCGCTTGTTTCGAGATCTTTTGTACCAATGTCCCGCAGTGGTGCATTCCGAAGGCCGGTTCGATCATAATCACCGCCACAAACTTCTGTCCTCCGAACGACACTCCAAATAAACCGGATGCCTGGTGCAACCCTCCGCGGAAGCATTTCGACCTTACTATGAAGATGTTCACGAAGATTGCGTACTATAAGGCCGGAATTGTCCCCGTCCGCTATCGCCGTGTCACTTGTTCCAAGCAAGGAGGAGTCAAGTTTGAGATTAATGGAAATCCATACTTTACCCTCGTGCTAATTTATAACGTTGGCGGTGCCGGGGACGTGAACGCTGTGAAGATCAAGGGCTCAAAAACGCAATGGATTACGATGACTCGTAACTGGGGCCAAAATTGGCAGACTGGAATTGTTTTGACGGGACAAAGCTTATCATTTGAAGTCACTGTGAGTGATGGGAAGACGTTAAAATTTATTAATGTGGTGCCTGCTAGGTGGCAATTTGGGCAAACATATGACGGGGGGAAGAACTTCTAATTCCTCCATTTTCATCCAAACGCTTGTATAGTGATGTTTAAGTCAATCATCGATAGCTAATTTCAAGTTTATGTTTCCATTTGTAAGAGAGTTGTGCCATCCATCGTCTCCATGTTCACTTTCCATTGTCTGTAATTCCTACTGGCGTTCAGACAACTTCATTTCGATTTCGATTATTCTATCATTGAAAAGTTCGTGAAGTTTCCATGTATTTTCAAAGTCATGCATTAATAAAAAAATTATCTGAGATTATATGGTTTCTACCATTATCATTATCATCACGATACGAGGCTAATGATCGAGAAATGAACAATCTCATGATTAGTATAATTGGACAAGGAAAATTTGGGTTAAAATACACCGAAATCTTTTTTTTTGTCCTTTGGGCTTGTAAAGCTTTTTTTTTTAAGTGGAGATGCCCGACTATGATTTGAGATGGGCTCAGGCTACTTGCATCCTTAAAGTGTACTCATTCTCTTGAATACGTTACAAAAGTATAAAAGCAGACCGTTTTTTTTTAATTTGTCCTATTCAAGCTCTCAATTCATTTTCAAATTTCCTTCTTGTCTTTTTATAAAATGTAAAAATCAAAACCCTCGCCTGCAACTAAGCATTTATAGGGATTTGAACCTCTTCTTTCTCTCTTCCCACGGGAAAGGACGACTTTTCGGACAAGCCCTAATGGTTGAAAACCCCACAGTTTGGCTTTGGCTCGTGGTTTCTCTTAGTCTCGTCGGCGAATTACTAGCTTGTAGGAGATGTTGCGGTTTAAGTAGACACTCACATGCAAATAACTGTGATTATTTCATGAGGTTTATATAGCCAAGAAAAGCAAAATAAAAGGGAAAGGGAAAGGGTTAGGGTTCAGTACCGATTTAGTTGATTAAGTCCTCTCACTTTCATCGTTTATACAATTTGGCCCTCTAACTTTTTGGATATATGTAACTTTGTCCTCTAAGTTTTACTTTGTGCAATCAAATTCTGTAACCCTTAATTTACGAAATTAAGTGTTTTGTTTACACACTATTTAACACTATCAAATTAAGATTTCTTTTTTTTCCTTGCTTTTCCTGTTTTTCTTTTTTGTTTATTTGGCGACAAATTAGCATCTCGTGTCATTTTCTATTTCATAAACATGGCCTGTTGTGTATTACTTTGACGGCTTGCTTAGACTGGTTGATTGAAGGATTTGATGCACAAATTCAGAAAGTTAGAGAATTTGATTGCATGTAATAAACTTATAATATCAAATTGCGCAAATCCTAAAAATTAAAAACTTGATTGCATAACATAAAAATTGGAAAACCAATTCGCACAAACACAAAACTTAAAGGATTAAATATATACTAAACCCACAAAACAGGAAAAAAAAACACTTTGTTTTCAAGCAATTGGGAGCTCATCTTCTATTCACTGACGAAAATTTCCTCTATTTTAACCATTGTGAAAAGTGCGTCTCTAACGTTAGATGAACGCAGACCCTTGCTCAATCTCTCTTCTTGCCATTTTAACAAATTTGGAATATACTGGGATATAATTGTAAGGATGTTCCCTTATAGAAATTTATTCTCGCGTCGAATGGTTCCTCAAATTTTCAGAAGATTTCACTAATGAGGTGGCAACATTCTAATCTTCAAGCTGTGCTACCAAATCACATCTTTAATTATGAAATCTGTAAACTCCATCTAGGGTTTTGACAAACCAAATATTTGCAGGAGTCTCGCATGATCTTTCCTCTACTTATTTGTGAAAACCCGATGCAAGATTTGAATATCATCGAACTCATATTCTTTTGTATTTCCATTTGTGTGACTGCAAGTTAATTACATATAATTTATGTCCAGTTTTATCCTGGTTATATCTTCCGTGACAATCCATCTTTGGCATGTTTTGTCTTTGTTACCCTTTGAAGTCCATAATACCAAAATCTTGTTGGAAAAATAGTATACGGACAAATATTTAGAAACTGATGAAAATATTTTGATAATGATGAAAAAATAAAATCAAAATATCAAGGCGTGCAAGCACTGTCCTTAAAGATAATTCCACTTTTTAGAGTACAAAATTCAGTATGAGAGGTTCTAATGGCTATCCTTCCTAGATACAACAAACATTTTTCTTTATTCTACACAAATAATATAATGAACAAAAATAAGTTAAGTGCAGAGTACACCATTAAGAAAATATATGTAAAGAGAAACAATAATAATTTTGTTTTGATATATCTATTAAACTTTTCAACTATGTTCGGAGTAACAATATGTAGGTAAAATAAAAAGAGTCATTCATCAATTTTTGTAGTTAATTGAAGAACGTTACAAATCCATTGCAAATTAATAGTAGTCAAGACCGTTGCAAGTGCTTTCTGGAGTTGTCTTAAACCTTGTGATTGAACTTTATCCCTAAAATATTATGAAACTTTTTATTTTATCTTAAATACAAATAATTAACTTGTTACTAATATAGTCCCACCTTTGCTCTTTTTTCTTTCTTGTTTCACTTTGATAGTATCATAAATCAAGTTGATGCAAGGGAAATTGATGCATTTTATACTATTAAGTAAGTAAAACAACAAATCAAAATTTATCTTTAGTCACATTACTTATTTTACTGTAACTTACAAACCCTGTTCATGTGTGATATGATCGGGTCCAATTATAGATCATAGAAGAT
This sequence comes from Angophora floribunda, assembly GCA_014182895.1. Lineage (NCBI taxonomy): Eukaryota > Viridiplantae > Streptophyta > Magnoliopsida > Myrtales > Myrtaceae > Angophora > Angophora floribunda. Next base: position 24,183,672 of record CM024710.1, read on the forward strand.
ATTCTCTTCAAACAAACTAGCCTATTTTCTGTATAGGGCTTTTACATGGTGGTTGGGACAAAACCCTTATAGATGAATGTAGACAAAAATCATTACAAATTGAAAAGAGTAAGAAAAACCATAACAAAAACAATGGCTTTCAGTATTTGAAGACACTTATATAAATTTGGGCAAATGTGATGAGTATAAATCACTGGCCATATCTCCATTGTTTCATATACTTCTTTAGCTTATTTCAACATTTTACACTCTTTATCTCTGTTTTCCATGGCTGTTTACAAGGTCTTGTAGAAATTTCTTAATATGCACAATCTTTAAATTAAGAACGAAATCGATTCATACATGATTGTAAAACTCCAAGAATCCAAACATATACAACGGAATTAAACACATATACCTGTTTGAGCCATGGCTTCACTTGACTGAAAACGGATCAATCTGATATGATCAGTGATCTGTCGGTACGCCGGTTCTTCCTCTCTATGATCTATTTCGGTTTGGCAGCTTTTAATAGGTATAACCTACCCTTTTATAGGATAGAGAGGGGACCTAGCAAACCCTAATCAAAAGCGTGTCAATCGGGCCCTTCCCATTACGAGCTTCGCTTAAACACAATTACCTACACTTTGCTTCGCTCAACTAGGCCCGTAATTAATAAATGCCAAAACCCAACTCAATAAGATCACTTTAGGGTTTAAAATATATTGGAATACCCATTAACCCGATTATATAAAATAGAAAATTAATTAATTAATGTAAGCCCATTATCGGAAATTTCCAACATTCTCCCACTTGGGCTACATTAATTAATTTGTTTTATTTTAAAAAATGATTTTTATTTTGAAAACGACACTCTCGGGTTAATAACTGAAAATTTGTTTATGTGGCCACAATTTTGAAAAAAATAATATTCCAACAACGGCATCTCAAAACCAATCCAATCCTATATAACTTCATTATAGGATTATGGCGATTAACGTGTTAAGAAAATATCGCAACACATGACCTTCCATAATCACATATAATAAACATTATATTTTCATGGATCATGGGCTTAGTAGTGTAGTAAGAAATAGTGCCAACATGTGATCAAAATATACACTATTTCTTATCGGTCCTCAATGCAATTTCTAAACGACATGAAACTGCATTAACGCAATTTCTAAACAACATGAAATTGCCTCAGTGCGATTTCTAAACAACATGAAATTGCACAACTATGTCACAATCCAACATGAGATCTCATAATCTGTGACATCCAAATCGTCTTTAAACTAAAATTTGTTTAAAGATACTGTTTCATATTTCCATTTCTCGCCGACGGAAGAAAGGATAACAATAAAATCAATAATGATAATCATCAAAAGTAAATGCTTTAATAGACATTATAAAAGCATTATCAGTTTGTATATAACTATAATATCCAGAAATACAAACTATATAGCTCCCACTAACAAAAGAGATCAAAAGAATCTAAAACCCCCATATTCTTTACATGTTCTTTAAACAAAATGAGTCGTAAGCCTTTTATTAGGGGATCGGCCAACATGGACTCAGTTCTAATATTCTCTATCACAATGTCTCCATTTTTTACTAAGTCCTTAATAGTATAATATTTGATCTCCATGTGTTTGGACGCATTGCTGATCTTGTCATTCTTGGAATAAAACATAGTTGTAGTGTTGTCACAGTAGATCACCATAAGTCTAGCAATAGAGTCCACAACTCGCAATTCAGAGATCAAATTTCTGAGCCAAACAGCTTGGGTTGACGCACCATAACACGCCACAAACTCGGCATACATTGTAGAGTTTGTAACCAAGGTTTGCTTTGTGCTCTTCCAAGAAATAGCACCCTCAGCCATCATAAAAATATATCCAGAAGTTGATTTTCTGTCATCCGAACAACCAGCAAAATCAACATCTGAATATCCAATCACCTTTAGATCCTCTACTCTTCTATACACAAGCATGAAGTCTTTTGTTCGTTGCAGATATCTCATCACTTTCTTAGCTACAACCCAATGTTCATGACCTGGATTCGACAGATATCTCCCAAGAGCATTCACAAAGCAAAAGCAATATCGTCTGGTGCATACTTGTGCATACATAAGACTACCAATTGCACTAGAATATGGAACATTCTTCATTGCTTCTTTTTCAACATCATTCTTGGGGCATTGTTCTATGCTCAATTTATCTCCTTTCATAACAGGAGCTTCACCAACCTTGCAAGTTTGCATGTTAAATCTTTTCGGACACGATCTATATAACTTTTCTGAGATAATCCCGAAACCTTCTTAGATTTGTCACGATGAATTTCAATGCCTAGAACAAAAGAGGCTTCCCCAAGATCTTTCATATCAAACTTTGCGAGACAGAAAACTTTTTGTATCATTTAATAGATCAACATCTCTATCGGCAAGCAAAATGTCATCTACATAAAGTACTAAGAAAATATATTTACTCCCACTTACTTTCATGTAGATGCATTGATCAAACTTGTTTTCTTCAAAGCCAAACGATCTCACAACTTTGTCAAATTTCAAGTACCACTGACGTGATGCTTGTTTGAGACCATAAATAGACCTCCGAAGCTTGCACACCATATGCTCCTTTCCAGCTTCTTTAAACCCTTCAAAGTTGCTGCATATATACTTCTTCATCCAGGTCTCCATTTAGAGAAGCTGTCTTGACATCCATTTGGTGAAGCTCTAAGTCGAAATGAGCCACCAATGCCATTATTATCCGAAATGAATTGTTAGTGGACACTGGAGAAAAAGTTTCAGTATAATCAATGCCCTCTCTCTGTGTGAACCCCTTTGCAACTAACCTCGCCTTGAATCTCTCTATGTTGCCTTTATTATCTTTCTTGGTTTTGAATACCCATTTGCAGCCAATCGGTTTATGCCCATCAGGTAAATCGACAAGTTCCTATACTTGATTATTTGACATGGATATCATCTCGTCCTTCATCGCTCTTAACCATTCATCTGCCTGATCACTATTGAGAGCTTCTTTGAAGGTCGCCGGATCAACTATATATCCAATGTCAAAATCAACTTCTCCAAGATAGACATGATAATTATCTTGAAGTGCCGGTGTTCTTCTTTGTCGTTGTGATCTCCGCACAGGCATTACTGGAGCTGGATCATTCGTCCGGGGAATTTCATTCGCAGCCATATCTCCAATATCTGCTTCTTGCTGCGTTTCCACTCTACAAGGCTCTCGTATGGAATCATCATTCAAGATGGGCAATGGAATGGAAATCGTTTTGTTTGGTTCTTCCCTTTCAAAAGATTGAGAAGAATTCTCTTCAAAGAACATCTAGCTCCGTGAATTTAGCAGTTTGAGCCTCAACAATTCTAGTACCCCGAGTGGGACAATAGAACCTATACCCTTTGGAATGGTGAGGGTATCCAATAAAATAACATCTAGTAGTCCTGGGTTCGGTCTTCTTTTGAGAAGGATCATAAATTTTCACCTCCGCAGGACACCCCCAAACTCGAAAGTGATTCAAGCTTGGTTTCCTCCCCATCCATAATTCAAAAGGTGTTTTCAGCACTGATTTACTAGGCACGCGATTCAATATATAAGCCGTTGTTTTAATCGCATCACCCCATAAGTATTCAGGCAAATTAGAACTGCCCATCATACTTCGTTTCATCTCCATGAGTGTGCGATTGCGCCGTTCAGCTACACCATTCTGTTCGGGACTTCCAAGCATTGTATACTGAGCAACAATACCACAGTCTTGCAAGTATTTAGCAAACGGTCCCATTTGTTGTCCAATCTTAGTATATCGCCCATAATACTCACCACCACGATCAGATCTGACAATTTTGGTAATTTTTCCCAATTGTTTCTCAACTTCAGTGCGAAACACTTTGAACATGTCAAGAGCCTCAGCCTTCTCCTTAATCAGATAAACGTAACAATAACGGGAGAAATCATCAATAAAGGTGATGAAGTATTTATTTCCACACAAGGTGGATGAGTATGGCCCGCTAATATCTGTATGAATTATCTCCAATAGGGTTTGACTGCGAGTAGCGCCTTTCTTCTTAATTTTAGTCAATTTTCCCCTCACACAATCAATTCAAGCCTTAGTATCATCCGAGTCAAGAGGAGGAAGAATATCATCCTTGATGAGTCGCTTTACCCTTTCTTTGGAGATATGCCCTAATCGTTTATGCCACAGTAATGAAGATTTCTCTTTAATCAAGGATCTCTTAGCAACATTGTTCTCGACATTAAAGGAACAATATGGTCTATCGGGAGATAAGGACAATTGATATAATCCATCATGCGTAACACAATTCCCAATAATTCTGGAATCATAACTCAAATCCACTCTTTTATTTACAAAATAAAGACAATATCCAGCTTTGTCAAGCAAAGAAAGAGATATCAAGTTTCTCCTAAAACCAGGAACATAAAAGACATTGTTCAAAATGAGCTGAAATCCAGAATCTAAATTCAAAACAACTGTGCCTATGCGCTCCATATCAACTCCCACATCGTTTCCAACTTTAAGCTTTAACTCCCTCAGACTTGGATTCCTTAGATTTGTTAGACCCTGTAAGGTAGTAGTCACATGAACAGTAGCACCAGAATCAAGCCACCAAGAATCCTGAGGAACATCAACTAGATTTGATTCAAAACAAACCAACAACTCACCTTGGTGACTTTCTTTTCTTCCTTTTAGCCAAGCTTTGAATTTATAGCAATTGGCTCTCCCGTGACCTTGCTTCTTGCAGTGAAAACACTTGAAATCCTTATCTCCATTTCTCCCACTATTCACATTTTTCTTGAAGTCTTGACCTTTCTTTGGACCATGAGCATTTGATCCTTTAAGCTTCCATTTTCCCTTAGAGGAACTCGACTTGGCATTAGCAATTAAGTGGGCCGACTCATTCTTCTCCTTCTTTAACTTCTCCTCCTCAGTCACACATTTTGAAATTAGGGTATTAACACTCCAAGTCTCATTCTAAGCGTTATAAGCGCCTTAATCTGGCTGAATTCAGCCGGCGAACATTTAAGACTTGATGCACAATATAATCTTCGAAAGAACTATTTTATGGGCTTTGAGTTTGGACTGAATGTGGACCATCTTCGCATAAATTCCCTAACACCCACAAAGCAAAGATCATATCTCATATTTGTTAACTCATTCAGCAAGTTTCCAGCTTCACCTTATCCGAGACTCTATATCGTTCTCCCACCGCCGCAAGGAATTGTCTTGCATTCGTATTTTCCGGTAAACCACTAATGAGATGCTCAGCAATGGACCTCTTCATAGCAATAAGGCTCAGTCGGTTGGATTTTTCCCATCTAGCATAATGGGCCTTTTGATCTGCACTACTTTGATCATTGGACTTGGGAGGTTCATTCTCACGTAGTGCCAAGTCCATATCCACAATTCCTAAAGCAAACTCTATATCTTGCTTCCACCTCTTGAAGTTTGAACCAGTTAACATCTTAACCGTGGCATTATTGTTGTTCACAACAAAAGTAACTGTTTGTCATACATAATGTAATATGATTAATTATGGGCAATAAACAATTCCACAAAATAATTAGTATATTATAAACTCCCTTTTGGGCGGGCGTATAATACACCATTATTTATTTTCCACAACATGAAGATTGTAAAACAACAAGAAGGAGAATTACATATAATTGTCAAGAATTCATCCCCTTTGGGCAGACAAATCCTTTAAATTATACATCTCCATAATATCAATATATAGAGACGATAAGGAGAATTACATATAATTATCAAGGGCTTATTCACTTTGTGCAAACAAGACCTTTTAAATTATACATCTCCATTATCTCAACATAGAGGAGAATTACACATAACTCTAAAATTTATCCCCTTTAGGAAGATAAAAATTTTGAGTTATACATCCCCATCAATTATCTCTATTATATTAATATAGAGGGGAATTACATATAATTTTCAAAAATTTATCCCCTTTGGGCAGATAAATATTTTTCCAATCATACATCCCCATCAATTTAAAGTGGGAATTTATCTTCATGCAATTTTTCAAATTAATATACACAATAACCCCCTTTGGGTGGGTAATTGTATATACTAATTTACATTAATAGGAACTCCAAATTTTTTTATAATGTTCCATTAATTAATGCCCAAAATTTATCAATATGAAGCACTTAACAACATGTGCTTCCCAAAATCATATTACATTAAACAACAATTTTTGCCACAAATTTTTTTTTTTTTTTGAAATTTAATTTTCATTTAATATTTATTTATTATTAATCTACAGGAATTTTGGCCCAAATTCTCGGGCTAGAAAATTTTGGTCACCGGCCCGCGTGGCCTTCCTCCGCCCGATTCTGGGCTTATGCCCGAATCCTCAAGGCCCCGGCCCGCCCGGGCTTCCAACAGAAGCCGAGATTCTGGGGCTTGCGCCTGAAAACAACAGTGCCATGTAATCGGGCCAATGGTGGGCTTCGCCCAAAATTCGGCAGCCCGCCGCCCCCCGGGATTCCCTTAGGCGCAGATCCGGCTGCGCGCGCCTGTAATCCGGTTTGGCTGTCTTGGGCCGGAGGTCTTCTTCAACCTCCAGGTGAGAGCCCGAGGTCCGCAAACCGGTCACATGACCCGGTTTCAACCCGAAGCTCAATAATACTTGTTTTATACCTAATTTTTGTGAGATTTTTCATGGGCTTTGATTCTAACACCATTATAAATTGATTAGAGTGATTTAAACGAAGATTAATCGAACAAATCATCAATATTAAAGCTTCAAATTTTTCGGATCCTATGCCCATGGCCGAAAATCAATTTTCTCAAGTTTAAGGCCAAAAAACTCACTTTAATGCAACTAAACAATTCTAAAACACATATATTGCAATACACATGCATCAATTTATAACATGCTTCATTCAATTGCAAGTAATTAAAAAATTTCGAACTTTTCAAGGTACAAACCCTAGAATTTCAAATTCGAAATTCTCTCTCAATTCTCAACGAAAATCTATAAATTATATATGTTTGGAAAGATCTTGACATGCAGAATAAAAACCCTAAGGTTTCGTAATCAATCGATGAAAGAGTCCGCATGAGAAAATAACGACAACATTAGGTTAAAGGGAGAAAATTTCGAATTTGTTCATAAAAAAAAAATTTGGGTTCTACAATCATATATGACGGGCTTTGATACCACATGTAGAAATTTCTTAATATGCACAATCTTTAAATTAAGAACGAAATCGATTCATACATAATTGTAAAACTCCAAGAATCCAAACATATACAGCGGAATTAAACACATATACCGTTTTGAGCCATGGCTTCACTTGACCGAAAACGGATCAACTGATATGATCGGTGATCTCGGTACGCCCTGGTTTCTTCCTCTCTATGACCTATTTCGGTTTAGCAGCTTTTAATGGGATTAAGCGACGATAGGTATAACCTACCCTTTTATAGGCTAGAGAGGGGGCTGTAAAACCCTAATCAACAGCGTGTCAATCGGGCCCTTCCCATTACGGGCTTCGCTTAACACAATTGCCTACACTTTGTCAAGCTCAACTAGGCCCGTAATTAATAGATGCCAAAACCCAACTCAATAAGATCACTTTAGGGTTTAAAATATATTGGAATACCCATTAACCCGATTATATAAAATAGAAAATTAATTAATTAATGTAAGCCCATTATCGGAAATTTCCAACAGGTCTTTCTCATATTGGCTATGGCCGGTGGTAGTTTCTGCTATAGACAGTAATTGGTACAATGCACGTGCAACTTTTTGTAGTGACATGGGCGGTCGAGAAACCGTGCCTAAGTAAGATCTCTTGGCAAGGAGAAGAGCCTTGCCCTAATTTTATTACCCTTTCTTCTACTCCTTTGCAGGGACCTATATATAGATGGATAATTAGGCTATTTCATGTCACTGATGTTTATTGATTTGCTTCTGGTTCATGTTCATTACTTGCAAAGGGAGTTTGTGGATAAGGATCTCTTTCAACAAGGATAAGGACTAGCCATGACCACGCTAAACACAGCCCTCTTCAATAACGGACTTAGTTGCGGTGCTTGTTTCGAGATCTATTGTACCAATGACCCGCAGTGGTGCATTCCGAAGGCTGGTTCGATGATAGTCACAGCAACAAACTTCTACCCTCTTGACTACTCTAAGAAGCAGGACATATGGTGCAACCCTCCACAAAAGCGTTTCGACCTTTCTATGGCCATGTTCACAAAGATCGTGCACCATAAGGCCGAAGTCATCCCCATTCGCTATTGCCGTCTCTCGTGATCCAAGCGAGGAGGAGTCAAGTTCGAGATTAAAGGAAATCCGTACTTTACCCTTGTGTTAATTTATAATGTCGGTGCTGCCGGCAACGTGAATGCTATGAAGATCAAGGGCTCGAACACCCAATGGATTACTATGACTCAAAAGGGAGAAAGGGGGGGTAGTATGGCAGACTGGAGCTGTTTTGATGGGGCAAAGCTTGTCATTCCAAGTCACCGTGAGTGACAGGAAGACAGTAGAATTTGATAATGCGATGCCCACTGGTTGGCAATTTGGGTGGACATACGGGGGAAAGAACTTCTATCTCAACCATTTTCATTCCAGTACTTGTTTTAGGTTGTTTAAAAGGATAGATGCGTTGATTCCATTTTCATTTTTCCATTTGTTAGAGAGTTGCTCCATAAGTTGATTCCCCCCAGTCAATGCCATCCATCGTCTCCTTTCAATTTCCATTGTCTGTCTTTAATTTCTAATAACATTCAAACACTTCATTTTGATTTCGATTAGTTTATCATTGGAGAAGTTCATGACATATCCGTGTTTTTTCAAATTCATGCATTAGTGAAAAAAATTGTCTGAGATAATATTTTTCTACCATTATGCAGGTTTATAAATAGTACTATATTATCTCTATCTTCTCAAAAGCATAATAACTCATGTACTCTTCATTCTTAAGTATACAAGAATTACACGAGTCTCCCCCTCCCCCTCCTCTCATATCTAAACAAGTTTACTTCTTTATCAAAACGCATGATGACATTATTGAAAATCAATTAGGTTGGTACCTAATGGATTGCTTGATAAAATTTGATCAACTCTGTATGGAAATTACAAAAAAAAGCTCTAAGTTTATTGTAATTATGCCAATAAAATCATCAACTTTTTTTTTAGTTATAAACCTTTTGTTATTATGCTTGGTTGAAAACTGTTAACTTGAGCGCTGATCATCGTACATGGTACCAACAACGCTATAGTAGACAATTTTTGTAATTTTTTTGTAATTTTTTATACTTTTGTTTTCTTCCTTTTTTTTTCCCTTATTCCTTCGTAGTTGACAAGGCCCGATCTCACTACTGAGTGAGGCTCACTTCGCAAAGGTGAGGTCACCTCATTGATATCTAACAAGGTTGACCTCGGCCTTGAGTGAAGCTGGTCCTCACCAAAGCCTGACAATGGTCGACCTCGCTAGTTTCAAGCGAGGCTCAACAAAAGTCCTTTTTGGCTTCTTCCTATTTCCTTAATTCTCTTGAACCAAAGGATGAGGGAGGCAACTTTAACCCCATGCCCAAAGCAATGGGTGAGGGCGAGACTGACCCTCCGGTATTCATATAGTAAAACAGAAAATTGAATACTGCTAAGAGCCTTGAGTGCTAGGTTCTCATTTGTGGTCGGTCATCCGCCATGGCTAGTGATTGTGGAGGAATAAGGGGAAAAAAAGGAAAGCGAACAAACAAATTCAAGAAATTCGCACAATTTAGGAAAAATAATAATAAATTAAAAAAATGTGTCCATGTCAATATCGATGGTGCCACGTCTGATGACCGGCATTCAAGTCAACAATTTTCAATCAAAATTGGCTACATTGACTAAATTGGCACCTTTACAAAAGATTTAAAACTAAATTAACAAAAGAAAAATTAGGATTTAATTGATACGATTACAATAAATTTAGGACTTTCTAAGTAATTTTCCCTTATTCCTAACCCATCTACTAATCTTAGCGTATTTGAAAGATGCGAATGAAAACTTGGTTGGGAGACTCAAGTAGAAAATATTTTGCACTCAATAACGTGAGCATTCCCATGTACTAAGTACCTCTCATATACTTGATCACGATTTCATCTTGTTGATGATATTATACACCAAGCATGCAAGCCGATGCCCATTGTAAGGGAGGAAAGAGGAGCTGAGAAAATATATTCACTTTATAGGAAAATATCCTCCGTGTCTTTTTCTTCAGAAAATATCCTCTCTTTCAACCATTGTGAAATAAGTGTTTCTGATGTTAGGTGAATCGACCAGACCCTTGTTCTAAATCTGTCTTGCCAATTTAACAAATTCGCTATATACCTGTATATAACCGTGAGGATATTCCTTTATAAAATTACTTACACATTGAAAAGTTCCTCAATTGTTCATAAGGTTTTACTGATTAGGTAGTAAAATATTAGAAAAATGCTCAGCCTATTGTAATTACGTCAATTTAATCCCAAATTTTTTGATGATTTGCCAACTTAGTCCCCAACTTTTCACAATTTGTTAATCTAACCTTTGTAGATTTTGATTGAAAATCGTTGATATGGTAATCTAGGCAATGGCGGTCATCTTATGGGACATTGCTAGCATTGACTCAGATAATTTTTGTAATTTTTTAAAATTTTATGAATTTATGAAATTTTCCTTTTTTCCCAACCTTAGATTGGCTTGGCCAGAGGTTGGAAAAAAAAAAAGAATGAAAAAATAGAAAATTTCAAAAAAAAATTAAATGTTAGCATCGGTCATGTCGTGTCATGTCTGATGGCCGATGCTAACAAAACCTTTATGTCAGTGACATTTAGCCCAAATTAATTGAAATGATTAAAACTGTCAAAATGTTTAGAACTAAATTAACAAATTGTGATAATTAAAGTTGTATAATTAAAAGATTTATGACTGAATTGATAATTAAATTATCATAAATACAATAACTTTAAGACCTTTTTGATAGTTTTCCCTTAATTAAGGAAGCTCTAAACTCTGTCTAGGGTTTCAACAAACCATGTATGTGGCAAGTTTTAAGAAGCTTTTATCTGTGAGGATGTTCTCCTATAGAAAAATGTTCACACATTGGATCCTTCTTCAATTTTCCAGAAGGTTTAACTAATTAGGTGGGCAACATTCATCTTCAACTTGTGCTACCAAAGCATGTATAGATGCGTTTGGTTCAGCATTTGTAAGGGGCTTTGAGTCCAATACAAATGCTGAAAGCTTAATGCTATTTGGGGAAATGCAATTATGTTTGATAAAATTTATTTACAAATTGACTTTGAGTTTGAATGTCCGTTTAGTAAAAAAAAACTTTCGCAATAGGCTTTGAGGGGTATTATAGGTATATATATATATATTTATTTATTTATTTATTTATTTTGGATATTTATTTTGGAAAATCGAACTAAAATATTTAGTTTTGGAAGGAAATAAATAGTTTCAGCATTTTGCCGAATGCTTCAACATTTTTTCAATTTTGATTTGACAATTTGAAAAGCCCAACTTTGTAAATCTTATTTAGGGTTTCCATAAACGAACCAAATCTATGCGGCAAGTATGGCAAGATCTTCTCAGTACTTACCAAACTCTGCGAACCGGCGGTAAGAGAATTGAATATACATGGATTGCATTACCATATATATCACCACCACTTAGCTAGAAAATTAAATTTTGTGTCCAGTTTTATCCTTGCCCTATCTTTCCACGTCAAACATCCATCTTTTGCCTCTGATTCCTTTTGAAGTCCTCATTCCAAAATTGGCCAATGCGACGAGCATAAATCCCTGGTGATCTCTCCATTGTTTCGTGTACTTCTCCTAGAGCTTAGCTCACTCTTTACCTCTCCTTAGCCATGGCTGTTCGCGAGGTTTTTCTCGTATTGGCTATGGCCATGGTAGTTTCCGCCATAGACACAAATTGGTACGATGCGCATGCGACGTTTTATGGCGACATGAGTGGTGGAGAAACGATGCGTAAGTAAAGATCCCTTGGCAAGAAGAAAGCAAGACGAGCCTTGCCCCAATCTTATTATCCCTAGTCGAATGATTAGTCTAATTTCGTGTCGCTAATGTCTGTCGATTTGCTTCTCCTTCGTGGTCATCTCGTGCAGAGGGAGCTTGTGGATATGGAGATCTCTTCAAGCAAGGCTATGGACTGGAGACCGCGGCGCTGAGCACGGCCCTTTTCAACAACGGACTTACCTGCGGCGCTTGTTTCGAGATCTACTGTACCAATGCCCCGCAGTGGTGCATTCCGAAGGCCGGTTCGATCATAATCACCGCCACAAACTTCTGCCCTCCGAACTACACTAGAGGTAAAACGGACGCCTGGTGCAACCCTCCGCTAAGGCATTTCGACCTTTCCATGCCGATGTTCACGAAGATTGCCTACTATAAGGCCGGGATCATCCCCGTCCGCTATCGCCGCGTCTTGTGTTACAAGAAAGGAGGCGTCAAGTTCGAGATTAAAGGAAATCCCTACTTTACCCTCGTGCTGATCTATAACGTGGGCGGTGCCGGGGACGTGAACGCCGTGAGGATCAAGGGCTCGAATACGCAATGGATTGCCATGACTCGTAACTGGGGCCAAAATTGGCAGACCGGAACCGTTTTGACGGGACAGAGCTTGTCGTTTCAAGTCACCCTGAGTGATGGGAAAACGTTAGAATTCGATAATGCGGCGCCTGCCGGATGGCAATTTGGACAGACATATGATGGGATTAAGAATTTCTAGTTCGACCATGTTCGCTCCGATGCTTGTGTTATGTTGTTTTTAGAGGATTGACATGTCGATTTCATATCCCCTTTTTTCCCTTTCGAAATTGTCATACAATAAGTTGATAATGTCAATAAAGGTTTATATAGCCAAGAAAAAAGGGCAAAGCAAAAGGTTTAAGAAAAGATTTTAGTCCTCTCAACTTCAGCGTTTGTGTGATTAGATCCTCCAATCTTATGGATTTATGCAATTTTATCCTCTAAGTTCTTTCTTTGTGAGGTAATCCTCTAACTTGCTAGATTTATGAGATCAAGTGCTTTGTTTACGCGCCGTGATTAATACTATAAATCAGCAATCAGGATTTCTGTTTTTGCTTGCTTTTCTCGTTTGTTTTATGCTCATTCGGCGGTGAATTCGTATCACATGTCAAATTTCCGTCCCATAGATGATGTCAAGTCGTTAACTAATTCAGACAGCTTAGTTTGAGTGGTGGGTGAAAGGATTCATGCGAAAAAAAAAAATACAAAACGTTAGAGGATTTGATTGCACGTAATAGAATTCATAAGATCAAATTAAGCAATTCCAAAAAATTGGAAAACTCGATTGCATAAAATAAATTAAAAAAAAATTAAATCGCACAAACGGCGAAACTTAGAAAGGGTTAAAATATGCAATTGTCCAAAATGAAAATGAAAAAAATAAAAATAAAAATAAAAAACCCATTTTGCTTCTAAGCAAGGTGGGCGTTGGTAAATCACTACTTCAGTAGTTCCCATCTCCCGTCGGTTCACCTTTCCAAGCCAGCCCCAAAAACGACCGCCGTTTTGGCCATAAAAAAACGCAGGTTCGTCTCCGGTCTTACAACTAGGGGTGTTTCGGTAATTTCACCTTCGTTCTTTCCTTTTTTTGGCTCCTTAATTACGACGAGGCCTCCTCCGTCCTCCCCCCCAATCGTCATTGTCAATCCGTTCCAGACTTCGAATTAAAAATCACACGCTCTCGCTCACGCTCACGCTCGAACACTCAGATTCTCTCTCTCTCTTCGATTCACCGGAAGCGAAATCCCTCCTCCACAGATCCTCGCCGGATTGCCGTAGGCTCGCCGGTCGTGCTCCCGTGCAGGCACGGACAGCACGCGGGCGCAGATTCGATCGCTGAAGCAAGCAAGCGCGCGGGGAGGGATTTGACGACGGGAGCTCCCCCGGCCTGAATCTGCAAATGGCGGAATGAGACCCCCCGCATGGCTCAGTACAGGCAGTTCGGGTACCGGGATCACGACCTCCACTACCCCAACGGCGCGCCGGATCACCCCCCGCCGATCGGGATTCGAGCCGCCCCCCCGCCGCACAAGCCCGGCCGCCACCACCGCCGGCTCGCCCGATCTGAGAAGGGCCGGCGGTGCTCGATCGCCGCCGTCGCCGTCCTCCTCTCCCTGGGCTTGGCCGTGACGGCGTTGGCCTACTATTGCCTCTCCAGGGACGGCAGAGGTCAGTTCTGTTTCGGGGGCGTGCAACCTCCTCTCTCTCTCTCTCTCTCTCTCTCTCTCTCTCTCTTTTTTTTTTCCCCTCGACATGTGGTTGGTCTTTGGTGATTGTAGGTTGCTGAGGGTTGTTGGTTTGTGTGTGAATTAAGGCGCTTGAAGCGGAATTTCTGTTTGCGACTTCAGGTGTTGGCATTTAGTGATCTAGTAGTGGCTTCGCTTTATCGAGCATTCTCTCTTTTGGTTGCGGAGGTCGCATTAGGCGTTCCCGTTTTCTTTATTGATTCGATTGAGTCCGTACAATTGAATGCCCGATGACCCTATCAAGTTGATAGGCATTCGAAAGAGTTTGTGTTTCCTCCGGAACTGAAAAACGAATATCAAGGTGTCATTCCAACAGCAATATCTGGCTCAAACTCAGGTAGATTTTTGCCCTTTGGCTCTGAAGATAGAGACATAGGTAATGTTGGTTTGCTTCAATGTTGGGCTCTATACAGACGATCAGCAATTTTGCTTTTTGATCAACATACTATCTATGGCATCATCTGTAGTAATATCGTCAAAGCACTATTTAGGTAGTTTAGTTTGACCATATTGGTTACTCAAATTGTGCATTAAAGCATTTCTTTTTCTTTTTCTTAAATTTTTTGGCAGATAGGAATAGTTATCGAGGCGAAGAAGATGACTTGAAAAGCGACCTTGACTTCCTTGCAAATGTAACACGAACTGAGAATGTCAAAGTCCTAGGATTTGGACGGGGTTCCGTAGCGCATGGGCGGGATTCAAGGTATTGGGACCGGGATGATAGGAGAAGGGATGAGGATTACAGTGAAGAAATGGTGGATAACACTAAAGTGACTTTTAACAATGAATCTTCAGAGAAGAGCCGCATGACCATGAAAGGGAAAAATGGTAGCAAGAAGTCCTCTGTTGACGATTCTCGAGGTGTTGATCGAAGAGGAGTTGGACTATATGATGAGGCTGGGCGCAATGAATTGAAAATGTATGAAGCGGAATATGAGGCATCGCTGAAAAGTTCTGGCCAATCAATAAAGCAGACTGGTAATAAGAATCAGTTATCTGACAATGGGGATGAAAATGAAGAGTTTGATGCTGAGGATGAATATGATGGCATTGATCTCCATGATGCACATGAAAATGTCTTGAGTGATGATGGAGATGATTCTGATTTGATCATATCTCGTGAAGTGAATAAGAAGTCTTACCAAGGAAATGGTCGAGAATCCTCAAATAAGTTTGAATTTGGTACCAAGGGTCGAAATGTTGCTGAGGTAGCTGATGAAGCAGCAAAGAAATCATCTCAGAAGGAATCCGACAATAGTTTGGGTAGTCTTACGACTAATACCAGACGTAAAAGTGTCAGTGATGGTCATGCAACTAAAAAGTCAACTAAAAGAAAATCAAAGCGCCGTAAGTCTTGCTTTTCTACCTTCCCTTTTTTTCAAGTTTTCTCTTTCCATGTGAGCCTTCTGGTTTCTTGTTACATTATATCCTTGGACTTTGAGCACTTTGACCCATTTTAATGTAGATCTTTAAAATATTTATGGATTTAAATTTTAATTTGCACCATGGATGTTGCACGTTCAAAAAGCACCTTACATCTTCCACTACAGCATTGAGACATTAGTCAATGATGAAGTGATGATGGACAGGATGTTTCATGCTGCCTCTATTTAATAAGATAAGTGAATTCATGTGCACCATCAAATTTGAGGTTTGGTGGGACTTTAGTTTGTTATTAGGGAATAGGACAGTTGGGCTCTAAACCAAGGTTATCTACATTTGGAAAAAGAGAGTTGTTCTTTAGTCATTGGTGAATTTGCCATCTGTTGGTTTGAGTGTTGTGGTATTTCTTCCCTGACATCATAAAGGAATGGCCAGATTCTTGTGAGATGAAGCTATTGAACTCTACCGCACAGCTTGTTGAGCCATTAGAGAGTCGAAAATTTGCGAGATTTGCACTGCAGTATGTAGAGATAGAGGAAAAGCCTGATTCGCAACCAGAATGGGAGCCCAGTTTTGCTGGGCATCAAACTCTACAACAACGAGAGGACTCATTCTTGGCTCGTGATCAGAAGATGCACTGTGGTTTTGTTAGAAGTCCTGATGGATTCCCAAGTACAGGATTTGACTTATCAGAGGATGACGCAAGTTACATAAGTAGATGCCACATTGCTGTAATCTCTTGCATTTTTGGGAATTCTGATCGTTTGAGGATACCTGCTAATAAGATGGTGCGTTTTTCTCCTTATTATTATTTTCCTATCAGAATCTGAAAGTTTGCTGCTTAGCCTGTTTGTTTGGAAGTTTTCTCAACCAAAAGGGATGTGTTTCAGCATCTTTTCCCTTAAAAAGAGAATCCAAAGTGATTTGCTTCTGTACTTCTACTTGAGGTAGAACTCACAACCCATCATACTGTTCAAAAACTTGGTATTTTAGTTTTTATGTTCTGTTAAAGGCCTGTATAAATAATTTTTTGCTGGTCCTATCATATGGTTATAGATGAAACATTTTCTCAGTGACACTGCTTTTTTATATTTCTGGAGGATGATGCAAAATGAAGTTGTATATATGTTGCATTTGCCTGTTCCCTGTCATCCCATCAAGTTGTGTGCCATGATTTAATATTTTCTCTGACATTGGCTTTGATTTCCTATTAAAGTACATGACATGCATTTTAGTGGTTGCTTTAGTTTACTTTTTGGTTTCACCATGTTCTTAAAAAGATAAAGATTATTGTATATAAAGTATTGACAAAAGGCCCTTTTGGGCCAATAATAAAAACATCATATTTTCAAGCAGACATGGGAAAAAAATTTGAGATGACTGTAAATGTTAATATTCATATGTTCCTATTAAGGTACTCCATTATACCACAAGTATGATTCTAAGCTTTAAAAGTTCAAGCAAAAGTCCACAGCTAGAAGTAACAAGCAGGAGTCCAAAACCTAAAAGCAAGAATCATCCTAGACACCCTCTTCAGTAGTGTCAGGGGAGAGATGCAACGTTATAGAAAGAATTTGGACTTCATGTATGTACATACATATGTATGTGGAGAAACCGCAATCTTCTGTGGGTGACTGCTATTACAAATTGGATGCGTTGTCCAGAGAAAATTCTCTAAATAAGAGGTAATGTTCAAATCTTAAAATAGATTATTATATGAAACATCAAATGGATAAGTGCTTTCAAAGATATAACAAGAGATAGAATAGTTGCTTGCCATTTACCAAAACATATTCTTATGCGTCGTTTGAAGGACCAAAGCTAAGTGGAAGCTCAAGAAAAACAAGAGAAAGGCTTGACGAAGTTGGACGGAGAATGAAATTGTATGATGTATGTGTTCTTTAACTTTCTTGATAGTGTCCCTTGTAGTATAAAGACTGTTTTTACCACTTTTGACAGAGATGGTCCTGAGATTATCTCCCAACTATTTCACTGGATCTCCTTTGCGTGCTGTTATAGAATGTATGGAAGATTTTGACTGGTCCATTTTGATGGGCAAGTTTTCCTACTTTGGATTCCAAAGGCAATTTATTGATCCTCTAGGATAGGTTCCCTGTTTCCTTCTCTTTAAAGTTTGTCTTAAAGGAAGGCTATTCGGCTCAATTGGATGCCTTTAATCCCTGTGGTTAACTTAACACATTCACCCTCCCATCTGTTCATCAGTCAATGATACTCGTTCAGTTTTTCTGTACTGAACTCTGAAACAGCTTGAAGCTGTCGGAATTTCTGGTAAAACTGAAGGAATGTATGAGTAAACCGGATAAACAGTATTTACCAAAATAAAGTGCAGATCTGAGGGCATTCAAAACAGACTTGAGTAAGATCACAGGCACAGCGCATAATGGAAACAACGGCAAACAACAGACACAAAATTACACATCTTGCAACAAAAGAAGACAATTCTGGGCAGAAGAGACTATCCAGTGACAATTCCTGGGTTCCATAATCTGATTCATCTTGGGATAAGAAAAGCCTAGCGAATGTTGGAGTTGATAAGTAGAAGATACTGTCCTCTTTGCTGCCTTCCTCATTGGCCAATTTCCCAGCACCTTCATTACCTTCCTGGGACATGTGACTCATCATATATATTGAAGGAAAAGTCCCTAGGAGTTACCTGCCATCTAGAATAAGATGATTTAAATGTTCCCTACCATGGTTCTCCCTTCTCGACTAGACTTTACTGTTACCCGTGCATCTACTTTGATATTAAGGTTGAAATATACTGCATGTTTACCCAAAACCAAAAAGGAAAACGGAATATACTGCAAGATGGTCGACGACAAGAGGATGCTGTAAGCCTGAAAGGAAAGATGAGCAGAAGATTGATCTCTTGTCTAAATGAAAAGCATGCGTGTTTGGATTATGGAGTGTTTATGCTATTCAATAGTTCAATCACTCTTAGACAGGGAATCCAATGGGACAGTTGATGTGCTTTTGTTATGATTCTAAATCTTTCCTTTGCTGCATCATCTTGTACTTTAGTTGAAATTGATGGCCAACTGAGGTGTTAGATTTAGGTAAATATTTTCTTGTAATGCAGGGATCTTGTTTAAGTTACCTGGAAATGCACAATAACATGCCAGTGGGGATTATTACTTAATGCTGTTTCGGATGAATGTTCCTTGTAAGACAAAATAGAGGCATCTGCATTCACCAACTGACCGTAGATACCAATTTCTTTACTTTTGTTTTAAGAATTATTTTGTAGGTCATTTATATAATCTACATGTCATGGTTGCTGCATGACCAGAATTGCTCTATTTACTTGACATATGTATGGGAATCTCAAAAGTATTTTGTACTTCTTATGGTTGATTCTACTAGCACCATCTGTTGCAGATCACTCGTTTGTCCAGGAAAAATGTCTGCTTTGTTATGTTCGTGGATGAAGTTACTGTGCAGACACTTACTTCCGAGGGCCATATGGTGGACACAATGGGTTCCATTGGTCTCTGGAAAATTGTGGTGGTAAAAAATCTACCGTATGATGATATGCGGAGAGTTGGCAAGATACCGAAGTTTTTGTCACATCGACTTTTTCCGTCTGCAAGGTAAGCTAAAATGGTCTATGCGATGTGAAGAAATGTGATGAGTTAGTTTCATCTAGGGGTGATCGATTCCAGGATGGGGAACCTCTCCTGTTAAAACTGGTTCCCAGTTTTTGAAACTTGGAACATACTGTTTTCTTTGGAACTGGTTTTGGATCTACCATATTTTTTTGGTCTGGTTTTAGGGTTTACTCAAGAACATATTTTCTTTTGTTCCCTTTTGTGGTTTCATTTTTTACGGCAAAATAATTTGAGCAAAAAAATAAATAAATAAAAGTAAAAGATGAACAACAAAAATCCTTTTCCGCTAAAAGCAACAATCCATAAGATGAACACTTATTTATGTAAAATTATAAATGATAAAAAGTTCAAACACATAACATAAAACATAAATTATATAACTTCATCCCTCATTCATCCATGAAAATATTGCTCCAAATTCTAACTACCTGAAAATAAAACAAACATAATAGTTAAGTTTGCAATAAATTTATATAAAACTTTAGCCTAGAGTATATAAATAGAGAAACTAGTGCTTTTACTCTCTTTTTTTAGCTTTATGAAACCAGTTCAAAAACTAGTTCAGTCGGTCCGGTTCCTGGTGAGTCTTCACTTGGAACCAGGAACCCAAACCTGTTTTTAGGGCAAATTTGGTCTGGTTCCCAGGTAGAACCAGTCTGGTTGCACACCCCTAGTTTCATTGGTCTTGTTTTTTTTTCACTTTGCAACTTGGAACAGTTTCCATACCCCATAAAACAGATAGTCTATAGTGACTATTGTAAAATATCTGGGCCCTTTGACTTATTAACTGCATGCTTTGACAGGGATTCAGGCCATCATTTTGACTGTCTTGACAATTGCAGTCAAGCAAAATGTGGCCACCAGATTCAGCTGCATATTACTAGACAGCATTTATTGACTTTCTATTTCCTCTCTTTCTGCATCTACATATGGAAAGAATAAATTTCTTTCCTTGGAAGCAGAAGTGATCATTTTTTAGCTTTCTAAAGATGATCATCAGCAAGGTTGCATGTTCTGGCTATAAGTTTCAAGGAAGTACCCAATTTACTCTTGCAAGTTCCTTCCAAAGGGACTGTACTTGAATAGTTTCTTAGTGAATTTTACCCTCAGGGCACAATAACAGGTGCAAACATAATGGAGCATCTCAATGAGAGATAATTCAAGACATTGTTTTGCTTGATGTTGGATTTGTCCATGAGAAAATGTTTATGCATTTAATTGCAAATTTTAAAGGAAAGAGATGGAACTGCTGCTGTCTAAGTTGAAAACTGTAAATAGAGATAAGACTTATTTTGGGTTCTGCTGTCTGTACATATTTTCCATGATGATTATAGAATTAACATGGTGGACTGGAGGGGAAAGGGAAAGGTGTTGAATGTTTGCTTTTAATGGAACGCTCAGTAATCCATATGTTGTGTGTGTTACAATTGGCAGGTATTCAATTTGGTTGGACAGCAAGCTCCGACTTCAGCTGGATCCTTTGCTCATTTTGGAGTACTTCTTGTGGCGGAAAGGTTATGAATATTCAATATCTAACCACTATGATCGCCATTGTGTTTGGGAAGAAGTAGCTCAAAATAAGAAGTTGAACAAGTACAACCACAGTATCATAGATCAGCAGTTCAAATTCTACCAGTCTGATGGCCTCAAGAGATTCAATCTGTTGGATCCAATGAAACTTCTCCCTAGCAGTATGATTTTTTTCCCTGATGATCATTCTATATCTTCAATTCTTATGTGGCTCTAAGTTGCTGCAAAATTCATTAATTTGGATTTTTTCTCAATATATTCAATGTATTACTTGTAGATGTGCCGGAAGGATCTTTTATCGTCAGGGCGCACACACCGATGTCAAATCTATTTTCCTGTCTATGGTTCAATGAGGTTGCCCGGTTTACTCCTCGTGATCAGCTTAGTTTTGCTTACACATACCAGAAGTTGAGAAGGATGAATCCAGAGAAACCTTTTCATCTTAATATGTTCAAGGTAAGTAGCTTATTCTATATAAATGTGTATTAAGATTGTAATTGAGGCTCAAATTCAATCAAATTCCTACAAAGTTTGTTGAAACTGTGACGAAGATGTTCCCGCTTCTAATAGTCCGATTACTTGTACCTTCTGCAGGATTGCGAAAGGAGACGTGTAGCTAAGCTGTTTCGTCATCGGTCTGATGAACGGCGGAATACCCATCAAGTAGAGATTGACTGAATAGCAATGTGGTAAGATCCTCTCCACCCAGTTTCTTGGCGTCATTTGCAGCGGCCTTCTCTTTTGATGCATATGAGGATAAAAGTGCTGAATGCCACACTTTGGAAAGCGGTGTTTGTCGTCAGGAGACACTATTTTGCAATTCAGACGCGAGAAAAGGGCTGCAACGATTGCTGGCCTCAGTGCCCGTGGACCTGATGCAGTGAGCCAGAAAACGTGCTGTTGATTGTGTAATTCTATGTAGAATAGAAACTACGACTCCTCAATCATTCATCCAATTTATTACCATTCTTTGCTTCATCACGAGGCTGTGAGGCACCCAATACTTCACAACACAAGGTTTGGTTCCACTGCGGCTGTCGATTTTCATGTTCTTTTTGCCTCGTCAATGGCTCATGATGTTCTTTATCTGTAAGAAACTTCAATTCAATCTTTATGTGATTGTACAATGGCATCATCTCCAAGTAATATTTTTTTGATATGCAACTCAGCTCTAAACAGATCCATCTCCTGGGCATCTTTCTCAAGCTTCTTAGGAGGTTTCGAGTCAATTGTTTTGTTCGATTGGGGCGTCTGCATCATTTATTTTCTTTCGTTTTTGTTCAAGACCGAGAAAGCAGAAGAAGATGGGCCTTCTGTGGATGCCTACAAGACTTACTTAAAGTAAATGACTTGGGCCATGAATGTGTGACGGGCTACTATTCGAAGAAGAGTGAATTTTGTAGTGCGCGACATCACTGGCCATGCTTTTAAGCAATGATTTAAGACTCTAATTTCGCATTTCAACGCTAGATGGGGGACACCTTGGACGGCGCCTTCAGGCAAGCTACTCGTTCGAGCTCGGCTGGTGGTTGAGTGAGGACAATGGCCGGCCACAATTCGGCGATAGAACTTATTCGGACAGGCATGTAGCTATTCCGAACCAAATTTGAGGAGAATAATCGTATTTCGATTTTCAAATTTGTTACAATTAATTCGCACTTATCTAGATTAAATCTTCTTTGACTGTTCTTGTGGCGGACAGGCAAAGGTTCAAGTTCAGTCAGCTCTTCGAGGAATACGACAGAATGCTATTCTGTGGTGGACGACGGTACTTACGATCTCCATCAAGTATGTGGGCACAGGGCAGGGGTCAAAGTGCAGTAGCAGAGCCGCTACTTTCTCCCACCAGATTTGACGTCTGTCCTTTGAAAGTTCAGTCCCATCGCACTTGACCTGCAAGTTGTGGCGAGTATCGAGTGCATGCCCGCCATCGAGTGCCGCGTGTCACCTTTTCCTCGCAGTCTACCTACGCCCTTTCCTCATCAATGGTCGAAATTTGACTCGGTTGTCACTGTCCCGATTTGGAATCTGATGCTTCTCTATGTCATGGGTCGGACTTTTTGGATTTGTCCGTGGGCTATTTTTCCGTGTAGTTGAAGATGTTTTTCCACGCCGCTCCCCGCTTTTCCTAGTCTTCTTCTTTCCCATTTTGTCAAACTTGTTGTTTTCTTTCCCTAGTCTTCTTCTTTCCCATTTTGTCAAATTTGTTGTTCTCTCGAATTCCTCTCTCTCTCTCGTAAATGGTTTTGTTTTGGAAAAATTATCAAAAAATCATAAACATATTATATTGATACTAATTTAGTCATAAACATTTTACAAAATTAACCCTAAATCTTTTGCTTTGTACAAATTTAATTCTAAACCTTTAAATATTGCCCATTTAATCTAAAGATTGATGTCAATTTAGTACTAAACCTTTTGATTTGGTGCTATTTTGCTACTTAGCCAAAATTAACCAAAATGACTTAATTAAGTCAAAAGTTTGTAAATAAATTAACACAATTAAAAGATTTAGGATTAAATTGACATCAACTCAAAATTTTTATGACTAAATTGATATCATTAAAAGATTTATTATTAAAATAGCACCACATTTAAGACTTGTTTGACACTATTCCTATTTTGTTTTATATTTTGGAATTGCATTCATTTTGGTTGCTTGCAATGTAAGTCGCACATTTAACGGCAGATCCATTGCCCGGTTGTCACTTTCGTTTAATTTTTAATGGAAGGACTATTATGAATTTGGAAAGAAAATCGCATAAGTTCAAAGACTCAAATAAAAAAAAATTTAAGGACCGGCAGGGTAAGAGATTAATATTATTTTTATCCCTAACTTTTTTTTTAATATATATAAAAGTGAGCCTAGTGTGAAGCAGCCCACTATGTTTGAACTAGAATAATGAAATGCTGACACCTCTCCGCTCCATGATTGGCCTTTCACAAAGCTTCACCCTTTTCAGATTGGACCCGTCGATGACTACAAGCATAAAGAATAGGAAATGCAAGAAAGATAGGGACATGCGAGGTGAAGATTGAATGAACTTGTCAAATTAAAATATCTAAGGATACCGACATATCCAACGTAAGCAATCAATAGACAATTGGTTCAATATCTGATGCAAACACGGATCTTTTATATATCAATTTTGTAAATCAATCTTAATAAATATCGACTTCATCACTGATTAGACAATTGGGCCACATGATTATTTTATAAAATGCGTGCTTGTTAAAATATAAGTCCACTAGTAATTCTCAGTTGGATATGGTAGATGAGTGGGTCCGCCGGTAGTTGATGGGAGATCAAACGATAGAGACTAGTTCATACAATTGGTTCTAGATCCACCTTTTTAAAATATATGGTTACATTTTTGCCAATTGAATTAATACCATGGTATTATTCAATAAATGACGTAGTTTATTTGATAATTGTGAAAAATAAATATATCAAACATAAATACTAGAGTTAAAGTGTTGATAACTTTAAATCCTAAAGAGGGAAGGATAAAAAAAAAGAATTTTTTGTATGGCAAAAGCTCTAAATTGGGTTTCAAATGTGACCAATTTTTAACTATCCATGAAGTCGTGCAAACTCATATACTTAAACAACACAACTTAAGATTTTCTAAGGTTCAATTTTCTCAGTCGAGATTGTCTTATATGTTTTAATATAAGTGCTGGATATATTAATTTACGTTATTTAATAGAATTCTCACAAAATATGAAATAAATGGTTTCCTCCACGTGTACGAGGTGCATATGCAGTCATAATATACATATATGTATGTATGTATGTATAATAAGATGTCGCCCTTATATCAATCTAAAAGACAGGTATTATTATAATTTGAATGCGATACTCGTCAAATTGTTGATCGCCTAACGACGAAATTGAGTCATTCTAATTGATAATGCGCACAAATTCTTTTTAAATATGGTCCTTCTAGAGCCAGCCAACCAGTGTGAACTGTTGACCGCTTGTTGGCCAAGTTGAGAAAAGCTTTGAGCAACCTCCAACGTCATTAAAGCATGCGATTGAGTGAGAAAAACATACATAAACTGAGCTTCTTCACCTCCACAATCATACGAAAAGAGAAAATCATACGTATCATATAACTTGTTAAAAAAAAAATGGCTCCTGCCCAAGACACTACGGCAGCCTCGGTCGCCGGCGATCCAGAGGCGGCCGACCACACATGGGTCCACGCAATGCTCTTCGCGAGCTCCCACGTCTTCCCGATGGTCCTGAATGCGGCCACCCGGCTCGGCGTGTTCGACATCCTGGCACGAGCTGGCCCAGGGGCTCGGGTGTCGGCTTCTGAGGTCGCAGCTCAGCTCGCCGCCACGCAGAACTCGGAAGCTGCTCCGAAGCTCGACCGGATGCTGCGGCTCCTTGCGAGCCACTCGCTCCTGAGCTGCGAGGTGCGCGAAGGGGACGATGGCCGGGCCGTCCAGAGGCTGTATGGCCTTACGCCGGCGGCTCACTTCTTCGTGAAGGAAGGGGAAGAGGGTTCCTTGGCTTCGTTGTTGGAGCTCTCCTTCCATCCGGCTGCGCAGCAAGTTTGGTATGCCTTACCCCAGTGAAATATATTACGTAGTCTCATTTTATCCTAGTTCTCTATGCTCAGTGAAATGATTCATTTTCAGTAAATCAAAGCATCAAAATTTTATCTATTTTTTGTAATGTTCTTGCCCCCCGCATTATCTGTGCAGGTTGCAATTGGACGATCATATACTTGAAGGGGGCAACCAGTTCAAGAAAGTCCACGGGATTTCGATTTTCGAGTTCATGGATCTCGATCCGGCATTTAACAACACGTTCAACAAGGCGATGGCCGCTGTGACGACGACAGTGATGAGAAAAATCCTCGGGATTTATCGAGGTTTCGAGGGTCTGACGACATTAGTTGATGTGGCGGGAGGAACCGGCAAGTGCCTCAATATGGTCGTCTCTAAGTACCCATCTATTAAGGGCATCAACTTCGATTTGCCTCATGTAATAGAAAGTGCACCTTCTTATTCTGGTAACCCTCTCTCCCTTTCTCTCCCCGCCCTTATACAATCTGGCGCTGCTTTTATAAGTGGATCATGGTTTTTCTCCAATCCTGATTAAGAGAAATTCTCTTCATTAATTTTCTTGCTTTAGTTAATAGGGGACATATGGCTGAACTGAATGCTGGGTCACAATTTTTTCCATGATGCGTAGGGATCCAGCACGTCGGCGGGAGCATGTTCTCTACCATTCCAAAGGCGGACGCAATCATGATCAAGGTGAATGCAGAGTACCACCGAAAGAAAAGATGGTTTTGCAAATTTTGAAACTTATACCTAAATATGATACAGGATACCTTGCATAATTGGACCGACGAGAACTGCATCAAAATATTGAAGAACTGCTACGAGGCATTGCCGAGCAAAGGTAAAGCGATAGTGATCGGTCTAGTGTTGCCAGAGGCACCGGAGACGAGTGCGGCATCGCTCTACGCCTCGACTCTCGACAACACCATGCTGATGCATCTGGAAGGCCAAGAGAGAACGGAGAGAGAATTCCGGGCGTTGGCCAAAGCCGCCGGTTTCTCCGAGTTGAAAGTCGCTTGCCTCGCTAGCACTCTTTGGGCGGTCATGGAGTTATACAAGTGAAGAGACTCTGTGTGCCAAATTTGCTGGGAGTTTGCTTTCCGGAATATATATATATGTTGACTTTCTGTAGATGAGAGCATATGTAATCCAAAGAAACTTTTATTGTTATTCGAATGAGTAGCTACTTAAACTCTAGTATGTATTGTTATATATTAGTCATTACCGACTGGTTTTATCATTAATACCGACTTGGAATTCTCGTCTCCATGTTTGCTTTGTAGCACGTCAAGTTCACGTCCTGGGGCTCAGGTGTCTCTAGCAATTTTTACTGAGTGGCGTTTATTCAGGTAGGCGTGATTTCGCGGTTTTGGGTGCATAGCGAGTTAATACGAAGATGGAAATGATAAAGGAAAGAGAAGATGAACAGATGTTTTATGTGATTCGGTTAACTATTCCATGGAAGCTACGTTCCATGGTAGAAATCCCAATTCCGAGGAAGATTCATTCTCCTTAAATAAAACAAGAGTACAAAATAATGGCTAAATACATTCCTACGATTTTTATGGAGAAAAGTGTCAGGAAAGTCATAAACCTTTTACATTGATGCTAATTTAATCTTAAACCTTTTAGCGGTGTCAATTTAGTCTTAAACTTTTTGACTTTATATCAATTTAGTCCTAAAACTTTTAACTTGATGCCAATTAGGTCTTTCTAGCTAATTTTTTAGTCGGATTTTGCTGATTGGATGTCAGTCGGTTAACGTGACACGACATCACTAACATTGACAACTTTTAATAATATTTTAATAATTTTCGAATTATTTTTATATTTATTTATTTTCTTTCATTGTTTCTTTTATTTTTCCCTATTCTCCTCCTTCGTCCAACTAGTCACCGATTGGGCGACTAGCCAAATGCAAGGGTCGGGAGGTCAAGGTCGACCTCGTCGGCCTTTGGCGCGCCTCACCAGCCATTGGTGAGGCTTGAGCGGTTGTGGAGGCAAGCCTCCGCTCACTCAACACGAGACTACCCTAGGCACACCGGGGGCTAGTGAGGTCAACGTCGACCTTACCCTTGCTAACCTTGGCCTTTGGCTGATAGGCTAGCTAGTGACTGATTGGAGGGAGGAGGAGAATAGGGAAAAAAAATGAAAAGAAAAAATAAAAGGAAAAAGGAAAGAAAATAAATAAATAATTCGGAAAATATTAAAATATTATTAAAAGTTGTCTACGTCAACCGACCAGTGTCCATGTCAGCAAAATCCGATCAAAATTAGCCAAAATGACCTAATCGGCACTAGGTTAAAAGTTTTAGGAATAAATTAATACAAAGTCAAAAGGTTTAAGATTAAATTGGTGCCAACTAAAGGTTCAAAACTAAATTAGCACCAATTCAAAATGTTCATGACTAAATGGGCACTACTAAAATATTTATTACTAAATTAGTATAAATACGAAAGATTTGGGACTTTTCTGATACCTTTCCCGATTTTTATGGTAAATACAATTGTTACGTGTTAGACCTTGATCCTCAATCTTATCATGATTTGGCAAGATTATCTCACCAATAGGATAACTCGTTATGAGTGATTCAATCTACCGAAAGAAAAACATGAGAATCTTACTCTGACGAGGTTTTAACTTTTATAATGCAATGCGAGATCCAAAAGTCTCTATTAGGTTAGAGTCTTTCGTCATTTAATGGTAAACATGCTTTGAATGTACTCACGCGGTCATTCTGAATGTAGAAAAGGATAGTGTTGCACTTTTTCAATTCCTCCTATTTCTAATATTTCTAAATTACTCCCCTATCATAATCTTTGACAATATCAACCTTTGTAGATCCTACCTTTTCAAGCATTCTTCCGTTGCTCACCTTTTCAAGCATTCTTCGGTTGCTTTTTTCTCATTTTCTTGCTGTGACACTTTCCTTCTTCTCATTTACTTTTAGATTTTGTTAGTATAATAATTTTTGGGTTACTGTGAAAATAACAGCTTATTATAAGTCATAAAATTTAGAAAGAATGAACTCTATAATAATTCGTAATTATATGTTATTTAATTTTTTGTGATCAAAAGATATTATTATCTTCATAATAATTACAGATTGTTACAAAATTATTTCTCTTTTATATCTCTCTGTTATCTATTTTTAAAATACCCCTCTCGTGCCAATAATAGACAACTTTTCGACACCCCAATTCCGTCATCAATAATAAAAAGTTCACCATTGACACAAGCAACTCCTGAAGTTGAAGCTTAGACTTGTAGAAACCTCGTCCTTACCTAATTAGTCCTCTTCCATCATCATTTCCTTGACTCAAAGCTCAACTGGAAGTTAAAAACCCAAGCTCATATCTCTTTACTCTTCAACCCCCATTTCGCTTTTTCTACTCTCTGTGTTATTTGCTGTCCCATTTCGCATTAAACTCTTCGATTGATCTATCACAAAGACAAGAAAAACCCTCCATTAAAGATTCATATTTAGGAGCTGAAGTCCTCACCCAAATCCTCATCAATCTCGTCAGTATTGTCCGTTTCTCCGTTTTCATCTACTTGGTCCCGATCGTCACCGTCATCGCCAATTGGCCAACTAGCCTCCAAATCCATGGTTCAAATTCGCCCTTGCTCTCGCTAAGTTGTTTACGCAAGTCGAAATTGCCACCTTCAAGAATGACAATCACGTCCTCAAGACCAGTGAGGATTTGCCCCTCCTCACCCCAAGGTCTCTACCACTTCTGCATCGATCTCGATCGCTGAGCTGCCATAGTTTGTGATCGAGAGAGCTAGAGAGGTGATTGAGAACTCGATCCTCAAGTCCGAGCCCTCATGTGATAGGCAGCCCTCAAGTCGGAGCTCATTAATTGTTCGAATCCCCATGTTCTGACTACCGTCGAGGAGTTCAATGCGAGGGCGTTTATGTCTCTTTTGTGGCAGCCTTCTTTTTTTGACAAATGCTACCGAGGGTTGAATCCTGATGAGAATTGAGTGTGAACGGACGGAAGTAGGTAAGAAAATGGAACTCACGGAAAAAGATAAAGAAGAAAACTAATAGGACACCACGACTAAACAAAAAGAATGCTTAGAAAAAGGTGGACCTACGAATGTTAATATTATCAAAACACTGTAATAGATAATGCTTTAGCTATGGTGGGAGTGGAAAAAGCACCATCTAAAAGAATATCACTCAAGTTCTTTGCATTCAATACTCCGAATTACGTCCCTACTAATCTATCAAATAAAGCATTTATGTTTACAAAATTTCATACATACACATAAAGTATTTTTTATTTTTTATTAGTGTCTATTAAATCTCTTTACCAAAAAAAAGTAGTGGAGTAGTGGGCCGAAATGAAAGGGAAACCCCTGATGGGAGGAACCGCCAAAAATTGGTAGAAGCGGCATCGTGCAAAATTATCTCGTGTAGTCATACAAGGTAATTTCATACTTTTCCGGCAAGCTACCTGTCCATGCTCGGTTGGTGGCGACATCTCGGCACTAAATATATCCAGGCTCGCTTTTGTCTATCTAGAGTTAAAGGCGACAAGAAGAATAATTGTATTCAAACTCGATTTCCGAATTTATCATATCAAATAAAACGATAGTTACAAATCACTATCTTGACATTTCAGTTTAGTAATCCGATCTTGACGCATGCGGGAGCGATCAATGAGTGGCAGAGCCGGAACTTTCAAACCACCAAAGTTGACAAAAACTTCTTCTGGAAGTTCAATCTTTACGAGACTTGACCCGTAAGAAGTTGCGATGAGCATGGAGTGACAGAATTTTCTCGATCGGATATCCTTTGAAATCAATGAGAAGACCACCATCCGATCGCCATCGCCAGCAACCGGCCAGATGATAAACATCATCTGGCCGGGGCCATGGCGGCCTGTGATTTCGGAATCTGATGTTTGCCCCGAGGCTTTGGACGGACGTCGGTGTCTATGTGGCCCCCATAGCTCAGATTATATCTCATCTTTCCCCACAATAAACATTCAATATTCCAGTAACGCGGTCCATGTGGCGACATATCATATGTTATTATTGATACGCAAAGTATAAAAATGTGATATTGCTCGACGATAGAGATTTAAAAAGAAAGAACGTTCCATCTTCCAGCAATCCTGACGGGAAAATCGGAAACTAGTAGCTACCATTCTCTCTCTCCCCCGACCCTTGGTTGGTCCGAAAAGAACCAGTGCCGGGACAAGGAAGAAAAACAAAGTTGACGTCATAAAGTGCATATACAATGACTTTCCCTTTTGATATTTTTCTATGTAAAGAACCGAATGTGCACTAAAGTCCATCTTGAGAATATGATTCTTCGTGAGAAAGTTTTGAGCACTTAAGATCCCAAAAGACGAAAGGACTGTGTTTGCTTCGGCAAGTAGGTGGGGAGTCCCTTTCACCAAGGGGACCACTCGTCCGAGGGTTAGGGCACATTGATGAATATGGGTTTGTTCGTGGTACGAGGCATCTTTCCATGATGCCATTAGCAGTGGTCCTTGAGGAAATGCAATTGTGGAGGGGGACCTTGCACATTCCATTTTACAATGGCTTATTCCCAAGTGTCTGGCATTTGAGGATGATGTATGTTAAAGTGTACATAACCATCGTGATCTGGAAGGTCTGTCGCAACTGAATCAAAGTCTTTGAACCCGGAACACGATTTTTTTTTAGGGGTTAAGGTAAATGATGCTTAAAGGATAGAAGCGAGTGGAGATGCTAGTAAGCTTCTCGATCTAAAGTCGAATTGGACTTATGTAGCTCGACTCCACACTTATGTTTAAGAATTTTTGCATTCGATTCGCAAGCATTGTTTTAATACTTACTAGGAAAAAGGATATTGGCTAAACCAGAAGGGGAAAATATTGATTGCAGAAATCCCTGTCGAGGCATTTCTTTTCATTGAATTCCACAATGTCTTTTATTTGCTTCTTGCACGTAAGACAACCTTAAACAAAGAAAGAACCAGACAGATTGAGTTTCATTCAGTCACTTGGTGAACTCGATCACTCCCAATGCAGACACAGCTCGGGCGGCGACCTTAAAGCCCGTGAATCCAGCTCCTTTGCACAAGTACTCGAACTGCTTCTCGGTCCTCTCCTTCCCTCCCGGCTGAATCAGCATGGCGTTGTCGAGCATTGACACGTACTTGGACGCCATCGTCTCCTCCGGCTCGTCCGGCATGATGAAGTCCATCACGATCACCTTCCCGTTCGCCGGCAAAGCCTTGTAACAGTTGTTCAGAAACTTTATGCACGACTCGTCGCTCCAGTTGTGGCAGGTGCCCTGCCCAATTTGCAGAGTCGTATAAAGTTAGGAGACACAGCTCACCAAATCGACTTCGATTTTGAGTAGAGCGTAACTAAAGGGAAGGATTCGATTAGCTTGCCTTAATCATGATCGCATCGCCCTCCGGGACGCTGGCGAACATATCCCCTCCGACGTGCTGCACGCCTGCACGCCATTATTACCGAAGTTATTAGATACCTAATCGGGGGACGATCATGCCTCCAACATGACTTCGTGCTACATAGTATGGACCAAAATAAATGCGACTAAGCCGGGGGGGATGTAGATAATTAATGTACCGGGATAAGGAGGAGCGTGTTCGATGACTTGGGGCAAATCGAAGTTGATGCCCTTGATCGAGGGGTACTTGGACACGATCATGTTGAGGGTCGCGCCTTTTCCACCGCCGACGTCGACCAGAGTCGAGATCCCGTCGAACCCTTGGTAGACCTCGAGGATCTTCCTGGTCTGCGTCGCGGAGAGATCGGCCATCGCGTCATTGAAGTACTTGTTCAGGGTCGAGTCCTCCTTCATGAACTGGAATATGGTCTTGCCATGGACCTTCTGGAACAAGTTGCCTCCTCCTCCGACGATCGCTTCCTTGACTTGGAGCCTGTAATTGCCACAAAAGGTAAAGAAGGATTCGTTCGATTCAACTAGAGAAACTAAATGACATTCCGATAATCAATTCAAAGTCGCGGACGGAAATATTTCCCACTCACCAGACGTCGATGGTGGCGCGGTGGAAGGCGAAGAGCGAGAGCGAGCCGACGGAGCCGCCGTCCTCGTCCTTGACGTAGTACTTCCCGACCGGCGACAAAGCATACCGCCTCTCCACAGTCCTCCCGTCGTCGGATGTCTCGGACTTGTACGTGAGGAGCGAGTGGCTGGCGAGGCAGCGGAGGACTCGGTCGATGATCTCGGGCGACTCAGGGGTCTGGCACGGGAGGTGGGCGACCAACTCAGCGGGAGACACGTAGGCCCCGGGGCCGGCCCGGGCTATGATCCCGAAGAGGTCGAGCTCGACGGCGGCGTGCAGGATCACCGGGAAGACGTGGTAGCTAGAGTAGAGGAGGGCTTTCAGGCACGGGTCTTCCTCCTCGTGGGAGGGCGCCACTTGATTTTGAGCAGAACCCATTTTGTCTCACTCTCTACAGCTTTTGCGTTAGGACAACGTTTTGGATTGGAATCACGAGGAGTCTACGGAGGATCGGCAGGAGGCGATGGGCACTTTATAACCAAAAGGCGAGCATGTACGTCTCGCCAAGTGACCTGATAAGGAAGACTAGACAGTGTGTTAGAATGGTCTTTTTCTTTAATTGTACAAATTATCGATAGCTTAGGGTTGGAAAATGGGGTTGCGCGTATATGGGATCCGCCGCGTTTGTTAAAGCAGAGGGACCGCGCCTCGCCATGATTTGTTCGTCTTTCTCAATTTAATGAGTTTTTTGAGTTGGACTTTTGCTGGATTTTAGATCATGGATGGATAATTTTTTCCTTTTTAAGAAGAAAAAGATCAGAATGTCCAAGAGCTATACCTTGAAGAAGTTATTCAAAGTATTGAATGGGCCAAGCAAGAATTTTTATTTTCTTTATGGAAAAAAAACGATTTTGATATTTGAGAATTTCCTATCGAGATTTCGTTTTTCAAATTTGTTCCACCAATCACCCCTTCCCATTGAATGGGAATGATGGTACCATTCTCTTAACAACATCCATTTCATTTTATTTTTTTTTGGTAAATTCCATTTCATATTTTTACGTGACTAGGGATATATTTAAAAAGTCAGTAGAATTTTTCTTTTTACCGGTCATACTTTCTTCTTATTAAAATTTTGCAAAGTAAAAATTCAAAAGTGAGAATTAAAATAAACATAGAGTAGGATCAATAAAAAATATTATGTCTTGTCTTTTTTTGTAAAGTGTGAAAGTCAAAATTTACACTCGAAATTATACTGTCCCTATAGGAGGTGGCTCGTACAAACATATGTTCTACTTTTACGATCTGGCCAGCAGCATGAGCCGGTGTTCAGTCCCCCCCCCCCCCAAGTCCTCGTCAGCTACCCGATATGAACGTCAATCGGACAAGAATATGTTACATAGAAAGGACCCCCGGGAACAGGATCGGTGGCTTCGAGACACCCCTGCTATTTTATTTATGCCGAATTTTATACGGTGAGCCCGTGACCTAGTTTGCCCCGCATGGAGAAGAGCAACGGGTAGCGAATCTTCGGCTGATCCGGCCACCGTGACGGTGTCTCCATCGGAGTCCCATGGAGGCGTTGGAACTTGAAACGGAGCTGCCGAAGTTTGACTCGACTGTTCACTCTTCAGCCGCCGAAAGCGAGAAACAATGTGATGGTCCGTGCATGGCGGGCGCTGACGATACTGACGGAGTGTACTTTTTTGTCGTCTCACCGGCATTTCGCGGTCGACTGATTTCTGGGGACGAACGTTAGGTTTTGGACTCTTCCTTTTATGCGAGCTAAAGCGGGTGGAGGAGTAACGAACGGCCCACCGGAAAGTCGGATTGAGACCGTCTTTGGTTGGCGTGTGGAATGAGTTGGAGACATTGCGAGTTTTCTAGGAATTGCTTGGAAAAGTACGAAGGAGATAGATAGATAGATAGATAGATAGATAGATAGAGAGAGAGAGGCAGTTGGCGATGGACCATGGTAAATAAGGAGGTGGATCGAGAGCAAGGGATGGGAAATTACTTTGCCGCTCGGGAACACCGCTAAAGTATATGCATCTTTTGATCACGTAGTCTACTGATGGGCACTAAGAATGGAAAAATTATCAAATTAATTCTAAACTTATTGAAAATTACCCAAAAAAATCATAAATTTACTGTACGTTTGTCAATTTAGTTATAAATTTTTTAATTTTATTAATTGAGTTTTAATCATTTTGATAATTTGTTAATTGAGTTCATTCAATTAATTTTAATCGAAAATTTTTGACTTAAACAACAATAACATCACATAAGATAGGTAGCGTTAACATAAATAATTTTTTATATTTTATTAAAATGCAGATGCCATATTATAAAGTGGGCTAATTTTACTGATCATTCACGTAATGTTTCCTTCTTTTTAGGGATTGAGTTATAAATATTTTATTAAAATGCAAATGCCATGTTATAATGTGGGCCAATTTTACTGATCATTCACGTAATGCTTCCTTCTTTCGGGGGATTGAGTTATAAATATTTTACTAAAATGCCCAATTTTACTGATCATTCATCTAATGTTTCCTTCTTTCGTGGGATTGAGTTATAAATATTTTATTAAAATGCAGATGTCATATTATAATGTGAGCTAATTTTACTAATCATTCACGTAATGTTTCAAAAGATTCCTTCTTTCGAGGGATTGAGTTATAATTTTAGTGTTCCTGGGACTCCGTTTTATCCCGATAAAGCTGCTTTCTGTACTTGAGTACCCTATGCCAATGTCTGTTTTGAAGTTGACATTTAATGGAGATTTTCCCTCACGTCATTTTAGTGAATCTGGAAGATCGAGACTGTGTGGAGATGAGGGTGGGAATCTAGAAAATGCAAACCACGAAATTCACAAGGCTCATCTTAAAACGAGTCATTAGAAAGAAACAATCACACAAAAAAGTACAAACGACAGCTCATGGTTTTAGCTCACTCCATTGTATAAATATATTTCATGCGATCGTACACTTCCTTAATTTACCCATGAATATGCTGATTTGGTCAGTTGCATAAAAAGAATGTGTTTTATCAACAAAAAAATTATATAAAAATAGGGTCATATAGCTGTTTCTCCAACCTCATCCTTCAATTTTATATATTTTATGACCATATTAAATTTGAGTTAGTCAATTTACGTGTACAAAAGTAAATTTCATTATAACAATTTTTGTTCGCATGCAATACATGTGCAATCATTACTAGTATCACCTAACTATGGAGAGTTTCACTAAGGAGGTTTTTGTAGGCGCAAAACTCCAGTAAATTGAATGTCGGATAGATTTTTTTTATGTGTGGCCAAAATTAGTTATCTTTTGTCGGAAGTCTATAAAATTA
The DNA here is from genome assembly GCA_014182895.1 of Angophora floribunda. Classification (NCBI taxonomy): domain Eukaryota; kingdom Viridiplantae; phylum Streptophyta; class Magnoliopsida; order Myrtales; family Myrtaceae; genus Angophora; species Angophora floribunda. Next base: position 24,219,471 of record CM024710.1, read on the forward strand.
AATTATGAGTATTTTATAGAAACTTAGGGGAGTAGCATAATTTATAGGAAAAAAAAAGCTATATATTTTCGGATTACGATGTTGCTACTTAGATGAAAAGGTAATTGGTTCTTTTCAAGGAAGGCTCGAGAAATAATAAAAAGTTAATTGATTCGGGATAGGAAAGCGGCAGCTCACAAATCATTAATTGTTGTACGAAGTCTTTGAGGGCCTTAATAATGTTCCAATGTCTCGGCTATGAAATTCTTTAAATTTCTCATTTCAACAGAATTCCGTTGCCAACTGATTTCAGGGGAAGAATGGTAGGTTTAGGACTTGTCGTATGAGCTAGTGGAAGAGGAGTGTCCATTTTTTCTTCCTAATCAAATGTCTTCATAAAAAATGCAAAATGATGAGCCTAAAACCGTCGCCTTGCTTACTATCCTTGATGAATCATTAGTTTTTGTTTGTTTGTTTGTGAAGTATACTACAGCCTCTGACATTATTTGGACAATGGATGCATCGATCCACCATGGTAGGCCAGGGAAATGAGTCGGAGACCTTGCAGGTTTCTTAAAAACGTTTGGGAGCATAGAAAGGAGAGAGAAAGATGGTGGCAATGTTGAAATGACTAGGGTAAAGGAAATGATCTTGCCGCTGGTGGACAGCATCAAGGAAAGAAAATTGATGGCATGATATGACAAGAAGGCGGATATAGACCAAGGAAAAAGGAAATTACTTTCTGTGGCTCGTGTGTAAGGTTAAATGAAATCAAATTTTTCATTATGCTGCCGGTCAACATCGAGAGGCAGAACACCTAATGCGGGAATTATATTGATCAAATATTAAAAGTTTAAGGACTGCATTGAATAAATTAAAAGTTTATGGACTATATTACGTGTTAGGTTAAAATTCGGAAATCATATTATATATGGGGTTAAAGTTCAAAAACTGTTTATGTCATTATCCCATAAAGAAGTAATAAATTCTCTTCTATCGAACATGGGATTGAGGGTTATAGCAAGTCTTATTCACGAGACAACAAGATAATGTTAATAAGGGAAGTTAGATTATTGAAAACTACTTCGTACAAACGTCAGTGGTAAGTACCTACTTGTTTTTTTACATGGTTGGTGCCCTCAGAAAATAATATTAGCTGGATGCTTTAAATAAGAACAACGTGAAACACGCGCTGTCGGTATTTGTATTTACTGAATAGATTTTTCATTAGGAGCATTATCGGGGAAAAGATAGTTTTAGAGACTACGGGTGTGTGCAGGGGAACTTGTCCTTCCAATGTCCATTCTAACCTATAATGACGAGTCATCGTTTCAACTAAAAAAATTCGAGATAAAAATTAAAGGAGAATTTCCTTTATGTATAATGAGAACGGCATAAATGACAGTTCAACTATTTTTAAAGGAGAATTAAAAAAATTAAATCAATTACAATTTTGTCAATTTAGTTAGAAATTTTTTTTCATCAATTGAATTTTAAACATTTTATACTTATATAAGTTTAGTGTATTTAGCCAATTTTGGCCGACTAGTGCTAACATTGACTCCAATTGTCCTGACGTGGTTCGTCATTGGCATAAATAATTTTTAATAATATTTTGATATTAAACTATTTTTAATAATACCATATTATGAGATTCTTGACATAAAAACTCAAGTAGTCATGAAATGAGTCCAGTGTTTATTCTATTCGCGTCAATACCATGATTGAACTTCACATGGGCCTCTCATTACATTAAGCTGGGGGATTAGATCATTAGAATCAAATACACACATGAAGAGCATAAATTGAATTTGTTTAAAATAGCCAGAAAAAGAACGGGGAATTACATGAAGCTTTCATGTAGGATCGATCGATCTACGATCCATATTTCCACCGAAATTGCACTAAACACTCAGGAAATGCAACTGAATTTCTGGAAAGTCATCTCTCCAATAACTCCCCCATTGATCTTGAAGTTGGCTACACCAAATGCCAAAAAAGTACGCTCTCACCTGTCGGTCCTCCCCATATTTCCTAGCAAACATAGTGCTTCATGTTCTGCGCTCGAGACAAACACAAAAATCGAACACTTCCCGGAAGTATTACGCTATGCAAATCGAGTTTCGAGGCATAAACTGAACTAGGAAATTTCATGAAGTAATTAGAAATAATAACAAACTGAGGCTTTTCTTTTAGGTCCTGTTTTCCTTTTATCCGAATACAAAAAAATTTCCTCCAAAAACATCTTCTAATTGATAAATTACAAATATGGATATCGCATAAATTTATATTACATTAAATTTTTATACTAATAGTGTTCATAATGTGTAACCTATCTATCATAGATATAACTAACCCTAGCAAATCTCAAATCATATTTATTCCATTTTCTATTCCTCCAACTTTTCTCGATTGGTATTTTTTGCTAACGATATTATGGGTAAGGAAGAAAGGTAGCTTTTTATAGGATTTGGCCTTCATAGATATACATATAAGAGGAACCTTAAGTGTTGTCCTTGATGTGGAAAAGCTAAATTATACATTGAAATAATATCCATGTTTGAGAAATTTTATACATGATCAATATCTGCCAGTCAACTGGCTTTCAATGATTATGAGATATGTTGGAGTTTTATTTATTTAACAATAATCAGGATTAAGGATAACGTAATAAATAAACAAATCAAGAACGTGTTTGGACTCTATTAAATTCTATGTGACAACTCGGAATTTTAGGGCACGCATGACAATGTTTTTGTTCCCGGGAGCAAATTCTGCTCAGAAATGATTCTTTTTGTTTATGTTCCTGGGAACAATTTCTGAGTATTTGAAGGCGTTTGGTAACTATTCAAAATTTTTACTCCAAGAACAGAAATGTGTTTGGCAAAAATTTCCAATCTTTTGATTCTTTTAATTTTCTTTTTTCTTTTTATCTTTTTTTTTTCTCCCCTTTTTTCTGTTGGCCGCTGCTGATGAGGCCGAGCCTCGCTAACCGAGCCTCGTGCTAGCCAGCGAGGCTTGGCCTCGCCCAAATCTGCGAGGCCAAGCCTCGCCGGTGGCCGGGTGAGACTCGCCTCCCCAAATCTGGGTGAGGCGAGGCTCACCCAGCCTCATGCCGCTTGGGCAAGGCTTGGCCAATGCAAGGCCCAGCGAGGCTCAGCCTCGCCTAGATCTGTGAGGCCGAGCCTCACTGGGCAAAGCTCCGGTGAGTTTGCCAAACCTCACCCTGGCCTGGCGAGACGCCAATGAGCTCGACAGACCTTGTCGGTGGCCGAGCGAGGCTTCGACGAGCTGGCCGGACCTCGCCCTAGCCTAGCAAGGCATCGGCAAACTCGCCGAACCTCGCCAGTGGCGACGATGGGGTGGCAATAGGGCGGCTAAAGGGTGGGAGGAGGAAGAGGAAGAAGAAGAAGAAAAGGAAAGAGAAAGAGAAAAGAAAAAAAAATTGATTCTTAAAGTTGTTTCCGGGAACAAGAAGTAACTTTTTTTTTATTTTTGAATTCTACTCCAAACTTGTTTTGGGGAACAAAAAATTTACCAAACGCATTTCTGTTCCTGGGAACAAAAAATCTGCTCTCAGGAATAAAAGAACAGAAATAGTTATTTTCGGAAGCGTTACCATGCAGGCCCTTAGTAATTAACTAGATTTATATAGTTTATGTATTTATTTATTGGTCGATGATTCATTTAGTTTAATTAAATTTGTTTGTTATTTTGTGGCTAGTCAATCCAGTCTGTATGTGGGGTTTGCATGGAAAAAGGGAAAGATAAAGGGAAATTTTTTATATGAAAGAAAACAAAATAAAGTGCAATTGGAAGAATTGTAGGAGGTTAAGGATGTGTAGTCACGAGAAAATATTGGGTACGTCAGATATATCGAGTGTTAAATAAGAAGACCCCTCAAAACGTGACATGTGTTGAATGTGGGCCTCAATTTTCAAGCTAACTTTTCTATCTCTTCTCTCCCCTCTCTCTCTCCCCTCGTTGCTCGCTATCTCTCTCTTCTCTCTTCCCAGCACACTCTCTCTTTGCCGACGCGGACAAACAACCAACTTCCTTGACCTCCGCGGTGACCCCCTCCTATGTCGTGTTCGGGAAGGCACACGAGTGCTCAATCTACCACAAGAGCTTCCCTATCGGCCGAGGTCTCGGCCGGCACAAGCGGTGCCACTACAAGGCCCCCGATCCCTCCTCCTTTGCCCCCTCCACCGCCTCAACTGCTAGTGGGGTGAGCGTCTCGAAGGGCGTGGGGTCCATGCACACACAGAGCCGGGGCACCGCTGTTAGTGGATACATATAATTTTTTAATGCAAAAATTCGGAAATCAATGATCTTTGATTTTCATGATTTTCAGAAATAGATGAGAATATACATTTATCCATAACATTACCCTTGAATATAATCATTGTGGAAATCAAAGAACTCGAACCAAATGAAGAAATCCTATTTTTCTCCTTTAACCCACTATTCTTTAATGTATTCTATCGATAAATGAGAGAATACTGTGTTCTTTTCAGTTATTGTTGTCGTTATGGGTGAAGAGAGGACCAGATTCTATTTATACGTTCTATCAACAGGTGCATTTCATCAAAGCACATTTTAACTTCTATAAGAGTTACACATCTTCAAAAAGGCAATAACTTCCCTTGAGGATTATACATTTTCATTTTATTAGAGTCGTAACTTCTTATAATTAATATTTATTTTATAGCATTTCAATTATTAAACCATATAATAAATGATATCATATGGGCCACAGTAATTCTTACAACTGCGAGTTCGATCTGAATATTCCGGCATTCTCCCCTAGGTTCGTGATCTCCTGCAACATGGACAATGAGGTGGAGAGCCTGCACCCCTCCGAGAAGCCTTGGTTGTTGGCACCAATGAAGATGGAAGTGTCCTGAAATGGGTTAGATCGAAAATGCACAGAAACCCACACAAGAAAATCGACGATCGAAATCGAAATGAGAACTTAATCGAGTTTCAAATAGGAATAAAGAAATACTAGAAACGATTGTTTTTGTTTGTTTCTTCTTGTATGCTAGGCAATGAATTCAATTCATTTTTCACATCATTTCTATGGCAAAGAGTGAGAGTCAGGCGCGAGAGCGTGCAGGGGAGAGAGGAGAGAGAGGGAGAAAGAGCATGTGCAGGGGAGGCCGAAGAGAGAGAGCATGCAACGAGAAGAGAGAAGAGGGAAGAGAGAGAAAAGTTAGCTTGACAATTGAGGCCCACGCTCGACATGTGTCGTGTTTTTATGCTAATTTTGGCACTTAGCTAATTCAATATTCATAATAGACATATGGCACTATGACTAATCTACTTTTGATGCTTTGACTGGCTAAAGAGAATATGAATAAGCGCTTCTTGTCTTGTGGGAGTAGAAATGAATATGGACGACAAATTGAGAAAAAGGAGGCGTGATGGATTAGTGTTTAGGAGAAAGTGTTACGTTGAGAGAGTCAATTTTTTAACACAAAATTTTATATAGTGAGAGCTACCTCTACAATCGTATTAGTGTGATCACTTGTATATTGATAGAATTATATGTGTGGCGCATTATCGAATATCATTTGTTTGATTCATTATAATTGTTAGGGTGCACAGGTATGAACACTAGGTGAAAGAAATCCCACATCATGAATTTTATGTAATAGAGAGCTATTGTTATATCTTAATTAGCTCACTTATTAGTTTAAATTTTTGAGTGAAAGTCTATCTAACCAAATATATTGATAGGACCCTTTTAGATTTGGGTTCTCTCATGACGGTTGAGGTAGATTATCCAGTTGATCAACGATGTGCTTACTAAGCATTGAGGTTGATTGACCTGTAGTCATCACGGGAGGAGTCTAAATTGGGAAGATCAAGAGATCGAGGTCTAGGGACGAGAGTGCGCACCGAAAAACTAAATGGATTATTTTGGATGTCACAAGACACGTTTAGAATCAAGGCAACACATTTTACACTATGACATACATGAAGATAATTCTAATATCAATTCTAATAATCTCATTAGTTAAATTGAATATACCAAATCATTATATGTCGTCATCCATTTATCTCTTCTTTCGGATATCATGGATATAAGAACATTTTGACTCTGTTAGCCCTATCGAATGCAAAGAGAACCCTTTTGTCAACTTGAATCACTTGGGAATTCACCGGCTAGATAACATGCATAGTTTATATAAGGGAAAATTATTCAATCAGTTATAAATTTATTGTATAGATTTTAATTTAGTCCTAAATTTACTTTTGACTTAAATTTTTGCACGATATTCTCAAGTAGTCATTCTCATAAATTTTCGTCCAAAATTGATGGCGTTGACAGTTCAATTATCGCAGGCCGTTCATTATGCAACAGTTCAAGCACTCTCCAGTCTCCGGGTGCAATTATTAGACAGCCAACTCTAGGCAGTGAGCACACATATGTTGAAATAGTTTTGTAGATTTTTGTCCATATTTGGACCCACATTTCTCGCCAACGATCTCCACCAAGCCAAATGGCCTGGAAATTCCAATCTCGTCGCAATTTTCTTTTGAGAATCACCTTCTTGCTATTTGATAGAAGAATAGTCTTAGATGTATTGAGAAAATATACAAAAAGTTAATATATTAAATTAATACGATGATAGTATCGAAATTTATTCAGTTTATTTAGTCAAGTCCATAAACTACTTTTGTCAATAAAATTCCTAACCTCTTTTTAGTAAATACACAAGTGAAATTATTGACGTGGCCTCCTGCATTAGCAGAGTCTCCATACTAATGAAACTAATTGACGGAATTAACCATATTATGGACTTTCTTTGCAGTCATGATTATGACTAGGACCAAAATATCTGGAGGGAGAGAGGGAGAGGATGGAGGCAAGGTGAAAGGGGTGGCACAGCCACCGCCTAGGCACCAGCGGGTTGGCCCTGAGGTAGGCACCGACGGTAGGCCCTTGCCAACCTCCGGCGATCTGGTGTAGCCGCCGTCCATCAAGGGCGCCACTTTGAAGACCAGAATTTTCCGGACCGGACTCGAGCTATAGCTCATGCAGTCTTCCGTTTCACTACCTTTTCAGCAAGTTCAAGGTGAACGGTTGCTTATGCTAGTGATGGAGAGAGGGAACGAAAGATCGGTGACCAAGCTAAAAAGAATAATTGCAGGAAAATCCTGAATAATTGCTCAAGCCTGCCCGGCGTAAAAGATCGGATTCGCAAAATCGTTGCTCAGGCACCCAGTTCTGCAGAACAAGTGCTCAAAGCTTGCTCTGCGTGCGAGATCTGCAGCAGCGAGTTCGACGATCATTGCGATGCGCTTACAAGCACCGCTCCTACAAAACTTTATTGCGTGACTTTTTTCAATCAATCATATCATCAACGAACATTGCTGTGCGATCCTAGTTGACTCCTTGTTGACTATCGGTGCTGCTGAGGCACGCTAACTTGGGTGAAAGTTGACTGGCTGTTGGGAAAGTTGAGCTTTGAGCACCTCTCCGATGCTATAAAAGTATGCGCGCAGATGCACTGAGAGAAACGTGCCTGCGCTAAGCTCAACTGCACGACCCCAGTCATTTCCACAAACGTGGGGATAGAATAAAAATGGCTCTTGCCCCAGATACCGTGACACCCTCCATCGCCGACGGTCTGGAGGCGGCCGACAACACATGGGTCCAAGCGATGCTCTTCGCGAGCTCCCACGTCCTCCCGATGGTCCTGAACGCGGCCACCCGGCTCGGCGTGTTCGACATCCTGGCCCGAGCCGGCCCGGGGGCTCAGGTGTCTGCTTCCGAGGTTGCCTCTCAGCTCGCCACACGAAGCTCGGAAGCTGCTCCAAAGCTCGACCGGATGCTGCGGCTCCTCGCTAGCCACTCGCTCCTGAGCTGCGAGGTGCGCGAGCAGGACGAAGGCCGGGCCGTCGAGAGGCTGTATGGGCTCGCCCCGGCGGCTCGCTACTTTCTGAAGGATGAGGAAGAGGGGTCGTTGGCTTCATTGTTGGACCTTTCCTTCCATCCGGCTCCACAGCAAGTTTGGTATGCCGTACACGAGTGAATAAATATTACAACATACGCTCACTTTTTTTCTGGCCATTAGACCAATCGAATTGTAAGAAACGCAAGGAGTTCGACCTTCTTCATTTTTCCTGCGTACGATGTTGCTAAGAACACCACTAAGGATAGAGAATTTTCATAAGCGAAGTTAGATTGTTGAAAACTGCTTAGGACAAACGTCAGTAGGAAAATTTTTTACTCTATGTAATGCATGGATTGTTTTCCATTCTTAATGATTCTTCTGTTTAATGTAGTTGCCCCACGTTATGTGTGCAGGTTGCAGTTGGACAATCACATACTTGAAGGGGGGAACCAATTCAAGAAAGTTCACGGAATCTCGATTTTCGAGTACATGGATATTGATCCGGCATTTAACAATACGTTCAACAAGGCGATGGCCGCTTTGACGACGATAATAATGAGGAAAGTTCTCGAAATTTATCAAGGTTTCGACGGTCTGACGACATTGGTTGACGTGGGCGGAGGAACCGGCAAGTGCCTCAATATGATCGTCTCCAAGTACCCTTCAATCAAGGGCATCAACTTTGATTTGCCTCATGTAGTAGAAAGTGCACCTTCTTATTCCGGTAACTCTCTCTTCTCTCTCTCCCCCTCCCTCCTCATATTAGGGGTGAGCATATTGGACCGCCCAACTAGACCGGCTAGTTTGGTTCAATTCCTGGAGGCATTGGTCCAGTTCCCGGGTCCATAAAAATGAAACCGGTGATTTTTTGTCCAATTCCTAATTCCCAGTTTAGGAGGGTACCAAATCGGACCGGATCAACTCTTTTTTTTTTGTAAATATATTTTTTAATTTCTCAAAAATAGCAATAAATTTTCAAATAGGTTATTTTATTTTTCAACACATATATATAAACTTAAAGACAAATGTAATTTGACTTTTTAGCACGTAAGAACATATGTGAATGTGATCGGTTTTATTGGGACCGCTTGAAAACCAAACCAAATCGATCGGTTTGGAGCATGGCCACTCTTTAGTGGAAAAAAAAAAATTGGTCGATTCTGTTGAATTGGACCGGAACTAACGATCCGGTCCAATCCCCAGTTGCAAATTTTGGGAACCGGTTCTCCCAGTCCGGTTCCCGATTCCACTTTGAAACCGGATCGGACCAAAAACCAATCACCCCTACCTAATATCACCTTTAATAATTAAAGAAATTCCCTCCAACTAATATTCTAATTGATGGGTTCCCAACTTGGATATTACCAGCATTTATTTTTTCGCTATAGTAAACATTAGGTGGTGGGAAATATCAAAAGTCATTCTACAGAGCAATTGCATCACGTTGGACTATTCTCATGTCGTTATTTGATCCTTTTTCACTAATAATGAGCTTTTAAACTCATTAATTTCGTCTGTAAGTTAACAGGGGACATATGGTCAACCTGAATGCCGGTGACAAATTTTTCCGATGATGTGTAGGAATCCAGCATGTCGGCGGGAGTATGTTCACCACCGTACCAAAGGCGGATGCAATCATGATCAAGGTGAGTATAGATCAACACCTCACGAAAAGAGAACTCAATTATTTTTAAACTCATGCCAGATAATTTTACTTCATGATCGTCATTGATATCGGGTGTGTTGATATAACGAATTTACAGGACACCTTGCACAATTGGAACGAGGAGAACTGCATCAAAATACTGAAGAATTGCTATGACGCATTGCCGAGCAACGGTAAAGTGATAGCGATAGATCTAGTGTTGCCGGAGGCGCCGGAATCAAGCGCGGCATCAATGTACGCCTCGAGGCTTGATAACACCATGCTGATGCAGCCGGGAGGGCAAGAGAGGACAGAGAGAGAATTCCGGGCCCTGTCGAAGGCTGCCGGTTTCTTGGAGTTCAAGGTCGCTTGTGTCGCTAGTAATCTTTGGGCGGTCATGGAGTTCTCCAAGTGAGAGACTCTCTTTGTGTACCCAGTGTGTCGAGAGTTGAAGTACTGTCTTTTCATAAATATATTAAATAAATTGAACTTCTGAGATCACATGATAATCTTCAATTTTGATTCATGGGTACAAGTGGTTTTATCATAAGTGAATAGAACTACTGAGATCGCATGATAATCTCACTCTGATCAAGTTTTAACTTTTATCACGCAATGCAAGTGACTAGTCTCTCTATTGTGTTACGGTATTTCGTCTAAAAAAAACTAATTGTAAACATACTTTGCATGTGCTCATGACAGTCTTTCTAGGCGTACAAAAGAGTATTGCCGAAGTTCTTTGCATTGATTTCTCTGATGAATTGCTTTCCCATTAATATATTAAATAGAGTATTTTTATTTGTTAAAAAATACATTTAGGAAGCAAATTATTGCATCAAAATTACCCAAAATATCATAAATCTATTGTACAGCAGATCCAATCCTAAATTATTTAATTTGGCCAATATAGTTCTATACTTTTTGCTGATCTTTCATTGTAATCCATCTTGTCAATTTAGACCGAAAAAAAAAATATGATGCAAAAATCTAGTTTGTGCCAACCATCTTACGTCATTTTGTATATTTTCTTTTATTTTCTTTGCGCTATTATTCATCTTCTTCCCTATGTATTCATCGGTTGAAGAGGCCCTATGAAAGGATGATTCGGTTGGGCCAAGCTATGGATTTTGGGCTGACCCAAGAACATAAGCATCGACGCCATCGCCGAGCCACGGCTTCGACAAGGTGCTATCTCCGTCCAAGTTCATCGAAATCCCCGGGAAAAAGCATAATCCAGTAGGCGGTTTACTAGAGTTTCGAGGTAATGAACAAATCCTCCCGTTTAACAGTGCCATCTTCGAACAATTTTCTCAAAGCAACTCCAATCTACAGACAAAGTTGTCTACAAAATCAGAAAAAGAAACTTCCAAGTACTCGTAAAGAGAGTCCAGCCCAATATGATGTTTTAAGAACCATGAAGAAACAATTGGGAAACAGCAGAACAAGAACCAGTAGAAAAGCGAATGAAGATCAATTGGGCCACAAGACGAACTAAATGAGAAAAACACATTCTACCTTCAAAACTACATCATTTCGATGCAATTTTTCCACGTCAGATGTTGGTCGTGAAAAGTATTACAGCCGTGGCTAAATTGTGGTAAATCCGCAATCTTTTTATGGGTAATTGTAGCACAAATATATTAATTTGGGGTAAAGGTAACACAAATGAACCGGTATGGATAATTGTGACATGGGTGTACCGGTTCAAGAGTTTTTGTAACACAAAAATTAATTTTGAGTAAATATGACACGAATGTGCCAGTTTGGGAATTTTTAGTGATATTAACCCTTATAAAAATGTCATTGTCGAGCAATGTGAAATATTTCAACAAAAAGGTTTGAGGGGATTGGTATTTAATGAGATTGAATATTAAACTATTGAGGTAAAAGTTATATCCGAACGTTAACCAGGAAAAACATACACAATGAGTCTTGCAGCTTAAAAAAAAAAAAAAAAAATTGGTCGGTTCTACAGCTTAAAATTGAAGAGGTGAAAAACTAAAAATTAAAAAGCCCTTCAAAGCCCATTCATTGAACCCAACAAGCATGTGTGTAACTAAACGGTTTTTGTTGGCCCATTTCTTTGATTGATTGAAACCTATTGATCACACCCACTTGTTTGTGTGATTAGGGGAAATTTGTTGAAAAAAATCTTAAACTATTGCACTTTTGTCAACTCATTTTTAAATTCCTACCAAAAAAATATTCATAAATCTTTAATTGTTTCAATTAAATCTTCAACATTTTTCATATTTGTTAATTGAGTCTATTTGACCAATTTTGATTGAAAAATTGTTAACGTGGCCATTTTACGTGAAACGGCGAGTGTTAACATGAATAATTTTTAACAATATTTTAATTTTTTCAAATTTTTTATAAAAAATTTATTTGCATAATCACAATTTCTTCTCCCAATCTTTTGCTTTTATTATTGTAACCTTTTGACGTTATTAAATAATTTCTTGAATTTTTTTTAGTTTTTTTTATTTTTATAACTATATCGGACATGATATCCATTGTTTTACCCAAAAAAAAAATGGTTATAACAATTTCCCACTTTTTTAATCCAAACTTATTTTATTGTATCCTCATCATAATTGTACGATTAAATAAGGTTTAAAACTTCATTGTTTCGCTTTTTTTTTCAAAAATTTTCAGGGATTCTTTGCAGCTATAGAATAATTTTCTAATCCACTTCTCAATAGTTAGATAAGAATTTATATTGAGATCTTTTACTCAAGATTTCAAGTACTTCATGAACCTCGTGTTGAATGGGAGATTCCGGCCACGCCCTCTTTGGAGAAGGGCGTGAATGGCGAATCGGGCGTGCGGACGTTAACTAACGTGCGCCATCTTCTTCCATCTCTCATCCTAGTGCAGATTTCGACTCTGCACACCGGTGCGATCAAGGAAATATTGTCTAAATCGACTCTGTCGATGAATTGGGCTCGTGGTTTTTCACCGTATGAGAAAAAGGACACTCCTGATAAAATTTTTAATAGCTCTAATATGATGAATTATTCAATTGATCATGATGCTCTAAAATGTGTTGTTGATAGGGGTGAGTGCCGGTCCAATTCCAACCTAGGAATCAAATTGAATATGCCAGTGCTGGATAGCTCCCTACTCCTCAAATTTGGAAACAATTATTATCAGTCCGTTTCCTTGTTCCAGATGCAAACTAATCTTTCCAGATCACCCAAATCGAATCGATAATTTTATTTTTTTTACAATTCTTATTACTACAATTCTCAAAAGATAATTGGGGACTAATGTGTTTAGGAGCACTCAGACTGAAGCAGCATTCATATGCATGAGTTTATAGGAAATGAACTCATGACCCTATTATGCTTACGCAACTAATTCCTTTTTTTCGGTCTTACTTTAGGTCATATATTTTGTTTTAACAATCATTTTTTGTTTTAGGTTTACTTCCAAACAAATGTGAAACACAATGATTACGTAGGTGGGATAACTACTCCAAGGATAACAATTTGCATAGAACGAAACCAACTTCAGCCTTGCAGGGGATGGATGGGATATAAAAATTTATTTGCCATTACTTAGACCTACCCAAAAACTTGACCGAAACACTTTCAAGACTAGGTGGGCTGGTTCCTTGTTCCACAAACCTAGAACTAACCCTGTCCGGTTCTATTTCAGGTTCTAGGGTAGGAACTGACCCACCCTGACAGCGATCATCTCTAATTGTTGAGGATTTGCGTGATCATGGACTCAAGCTTGACATAATTTTTAGAAAAAATTTGATTGGGAAGACCAATTCACCGAACCCCAAAATTTTGAGGGATTTGAATAGGGATTGTAAATGCAACAAGGATTCGACCTTTGGGACCAAGGGAATAGGGAACCATAGAGTGACACCCTGGCGTGATCTTCGAATTGGCCATACTTCGAAAGCAACCCGAGCAAACCAAACTAGTACGCACTACTAGACCATCCCAAACGTCAAATTGGACCCGCGAAGTGATGGATTTTGGACGACGAGAGGAAGAGAGTAGTAAAGCAAGTTAACCCTCGACTTTAAAGTTATCTTTTCTTCTCCCTAATGGAGACGAAGACAGTACCGAGGTTATCTTATAAACTTATGCATAACATTCAATTTATAGAAAAAAAAATTCGCCCAAAATAAATAAATAAAGACAAATAAAACCGATCAAGAAGAATTAGTGGAACCTGCATGTCTAAATTACCAGAAGATAAGATAGAAAATTTTTAATTTACCCGGTTGCCAATTCCGCAATAAATCCGTGTGCATCTAACTTGGTCAGCCTTTTCCTATGTTGGACTAAAACTCCAAATGTCGTGTCTCCAATGGAACCCCCAAGTCGGCTGATTATGAGAGCAATTTGACAATTCTAAATTCTCGTTTGAATTTGCAGAAAGCATTCGGGACTAAGTTGCCTGCCTGTAGGGGCAACACTGTCTATGCCTTTGCCATTTAGACTTCAACTTTTTGACCATGGCGGCCGTCGTAGATCTGTTTGTTTTATTTTTGTAATTTTCAATTTTTTTTGTACTAACATATTTCAGATATGTACTTGGAAGAAAAATAAATTATTGCGAAAGTGTTTTCACCCTATTCATTTTTCTAATTTTATACGTGAATGTTTTTGATTGACTTATTATTTTCAGCGAATTAAACAGATGAAAGTTTGAAAAACTAATTTCCAAAAAACACATGCACCTATGCATTTATAAGAGGACAGAGTGCTTTATATAGTGGATACTCTAGATTAAAGGATGACTTCTTCGAGAGAACTTTTTCGACAGTGGTGTAAAGAATCTAACAATTTTAGCCAACGTATAAGCTCGCTTGCTTTTCTAACTATAGACATTGGCGAAATTCGTTGTTTCTCGAACGTGGTCCGTAGGTTTGCCCTTCTTTGTCGACTGAGATTAACATACATAAAGTTTCTTTACGAGGAAACCTGGTTTTTGATCTGACCCAACAGAACAAAAGAGAAGTGGGAAAAGCAATCTGCTGAAAGTTTTGATCCAGTCAAAGCCTTATCATTAGGCCATACGAGGCTCGGATGATTTTGAAACTAGGAAACATATTACATGGGATGGGTTGACCAACATGATCTAGCCACTGAACGTGTGAGGTGAGATAAAATGGCAAGTTGGATAGAAATGCAGGCAACCGCCCTGGTAAGACTTTGGCAGGGAGAATTGAAGTCCGGGTCAGCAATGATCTCTTTAGGGATTCCAATATGGCTAGCGACTCTTGAAAGGCCTTATTATCATTATTATATATATGCGCGAACCTTGAGAAACTCATATTCATCAATCCATCATTATTCTAAATCGACTGAAGCTTGTCAGCTGTGGCTGAAATATTCAATATCTCACGTACTCTTTGAGAAAATGCATGCAGTTGAAGAGAGAGACATCGTTATTGTTGGTGGTGGCATTTGTGGCCTGGCAACTGCCCTCGCTCTTCACAGGTCTCTCTAACATAATACAATCAGTCATTGTTTATCTCTTTATCAACTCAAGAATTCAGCTCGTGGATTTCTGATTCATTAACTTATGTTGGTTGCACTTTGAGTAATGTGTTTGTACTTCATTCGGAAGGGTATTTTCTTACTTGATACATGTCGTTCAATACCATCCTTATTAGTTGAGAATAGGTTTGTTCAGCTTTTTTGTTCTGGTAACCTCGATAGTCAATAGCTTCTGAGAGAGAAGAGAAAATGCAGGAAGGGCATTGAGAGCCTAGTGTTGGAGAGCTCGAATTCTCTTCATTCGGCTGGAGCCGCCATTACCATTCGAACTAACGGATGGCTCGCACTTGACCGTCTCGGCATTGGAGACAAGATCAGGAAGAATGCGGTGCCTCTTCAAGCGTACAACTCTCTTTCTCTTCATCCGTGTAAAAGGAAATTTATTTAACAATCGGACACTTTATAGTCTTTAATTTCACTAGCTAGGCCCTTTCGAACACCAAAGTGAAATCACCTAAATCAAAAGATAATTGTCAGAGTCAAATTGATACTGATGTTTTGTTTGCACATACACTTTGAGAAGTTCCATCTACACTCATTGACACGAAGTAGCCATTGATGCGAAAGTTAGTTTTCATCAACTGGAAGAGTTCCATCGTTGTTTTCCTGTGGCGGAATAATTATCAAATGGGTGATATCAACAGATTTCGGGAACAAAGGCTTGACAGCAGATCAGGCATGCTTATCAAGACCGAGGGCCCGCTCAGGTAATGCAGCGATAGTACCATCGGATACAGTGGACACAGTGAATAATGCATAGTGTGCTCGATAACACCACAATGAACTACTGCATGCCATGAATGACTGACTCTACAATATTTGAAATTTTGTAGTAAGGGAGAAGTTCGATGCGTTAAAAGAAATGAGCTCATTGAAGCTTTGGCCAGTGATCTGCCGGACGGAACGGTTCGTTTCGAATGTCATGTGTTGCATATAGAAACCGATCCGGTTACTTCTTTTCCAGTGCTTCAACTCAGTAGCGGATCCACATTAAAAGCAAAGGTATATCAATCTCCACTTCAACTATAAAATATGAGCTTGGGTTCATGAAATACATCTCCAATTGCTATTGAAGAATGGCGACATCATTTCATCAATCAACTCCATTAGCTAGATTCAGCAGAGCATACTAATAAGTAATCTCATAGAGAAGCGCCTCTGCATCTTTGGCAGGTTTTAATAGGATGTGATGGGGTAAACTCGGTCGTGCTGGACTATCTGGGAATGAACCCTACAAAGGTTTCCTGTACATCTGCAGTGAGAGGATTCACCAGTTATCCTAACGGTCACAAGTTCGACAACGTGTTCACCATTGCCAAGATGGACCGTGTTATATTAGGATCAGTCCCGGTCAATGATGAATTGGTCTATTGGTTTATAACCCGTCTTTGGACATCCCAAGGTACACCTCGTGATGAAAACACAATGCAGTTCGTTTCTCCCTGCGACTGCTACAAAAGAATCATCGAAACTTTTGAAGCTCCCATTAGATAATGTTCATTAGATTGTGATATACCACGTTATCGACTAAAGTAGGGAATGATGTGCGATAATCAATCACAATGGAATTGCCGCTCGTATGTATATAAAGATGCCATTACTTGCAGCACTCTCACTCAATTCAGCAAAACATATTAGGAATATCAAGGGATCTTGCTAAAAAATGATTTACTTGGTCTATCGTTAATTTAGAGTCAATCCTTGATGTGATCTTGTTAATCTGCTTTGCTATCAAAAATTGATGCCGCAGATTCGACTATCTCGAGGGATCAAGAACTGATAAGGATGCAAAGCTTGAAGTCGACCCAGAATTTCCCCGCACAGATGACAGAGATGATAAGGAGTAGCGACAAGGGCTCCCTGTCGAGCATGCGGTTCCGGTACCGCGCCCCATGGGACCTAGTCTACAGGAGATTCCGGAAGGGGACGGCGACAGTCGCGGGCGATGCGCTGCACGCCATGAGCCCGTTCATCGGCCAAGGCGGCGGGGCGAGCTTGGAGGACGCGATCGTGCTCGCGAGATGCTTGTCGAGGAAGCTCTCGGAGGTCACAGAAGAAGACGGGGAGGGAAGCCGCAGGAGGAAATATGAAGAGGCGCTCGCGGAATTCGTGGAGGAGAGGAGGATGAGGCTCCTTGGGCTGTGCATCTTGTCTTACGTGTTCAACAAGCTCAGCGAAGGTCCGTGCATGGTGGTGAAGATCATCTGTGTTCTTATTCTGATCGTCTTCTTCAAGGACCGAATCGCTCACACAGCATTTGATTGCGGGCAACTCTGAAGAGAGAGACAGACAGACAGAGCTCTCTATACATGAAGGCCAGAAGACATTCATTTTCTGCGTGTTAATAGATTTGTAAAAGTTTTTTTTTTTTTTTTGGTATTTTCATGAGATGCCGGGGGTGGACCCGTGCCAAAGATAGAATATCAACACGATATTGTTATTTCAGCTGAATCATTCGTGATATTTTATAACGTTGTGTCGTGAATAATCTTTTGATGAATATCTAAACAGCAGAAAATGATCTATGAGTGTGTAATTGCTCTTGTCTGAAGATTTTTGGTTATCTGCAATGATCTATCATTTTCATTTTTGTTGAGAAAAGTGTCATATCAATCAAAGACTAATTCAAAACATTTGTCTTTTTGGGAAAAAGTCTGTGTTCAGGTAGCTATGGAATTGCTCATGGCGCAGGGTCTGCGTAAGCGGCGTTTACATTAGAGCATATCAATCATAAATGTATTCCCGAACTGTTTTTGGCATTTGAGGGTGTTTGATAACGGTTCAAAATTTTTACTCCGGGAACATAAACACGTTTGGTAAAAATTTCTAATTTTTTGATTTTTTCTTTTTTCTTTTTCTTTTTCTTTTTTTTTCTCCCTTCTTTTTGTTGGCTGCCGCCGGAGCCTCGCCGGAGCCTCGCAGGACCACCGGCAAGGCTCGGCCTCGCAGATCTGGGCGAGGCCGAGCCTCGCGCCGGCCGCCACCGACGAGGCTCGGCCTCGCCCAGATCTACGAGGCCGAGCCTTGCCGGTGGCCGGGTGAGGCTCGCCGGCGTCGCGCGGCCTCGCCGGTGGCGGGCGAGGCTCCGGTGAGCTTGCCGGACCTCGCCCGCCCGGCGAGGCGGCGAGCTCGCTCGCCCTCGCCCTCGCGGCGGCGATGGGGCGGCGAGGGGGTGGGAGGAGGAAGAGGAAGAGGAAGAAGAAGAAGAAAAAAAAAAAAAGAAAAGAAAAAAAAAAAAAAAAAAAGTGTTTCTTAAAATTGTTCCCGGAACAAAAAAAACTTTTTCTTGTTTCTCGTTTCTACTCCAAACCTGTTCGGGGACAAATTTGTTCCCCTAACAAAAATTTACAAACGCGTTTACGTTCCTCGAACAGATTTTTGTTCCTGAACAAAAGAATAAAACAAGTGTTCCCTGGAGCGTTACTACGCAGCGCCTTTACTCTTTCAAATAGGGTTAGACATGCCAACCGCAGAAAGTTTCGACTAGGGCACAAGAACAACTGGCAGGATGCTACTTCTTACCTTTTTGAGGCCTTTCAAGGAACTACCTTATCTTTAATGTCTTTGACTCGCTCGAAGATTGGAAAGGCGGGTTCGGAGTCAGATCTGGGGTAGGGTAGAAGCTAATCTTCATATCGAAGGTTCCCTTTCTTGATAGCACAGGAAAGAAGCTAGCACTAGCAGTGCGTATTCCATCAAGAGCTGCTCAATCACGAAGGACGCCTTGTAGTCCTTGGTGAGCGGATAGAAACCTGTCGAAAGAGCTTTAGAGAGTCAGTAGGGGTATCTCTTATAGATTTGACTGGTAACACTCATCACTACCTTCCCTCGACCGGGAGTAGGCTTTTGAGAGAACACTCTTTTATGGATGAAACCTGTTTATCGTATTTGCACCAATTTAATCCTAAATATTTTATTGGTGTCAATTCAATAACATTTGGACCTTGCATCAATTCAATCATTCAAGCTAATTTTGACCGGATATTATTGATATAGATGCCGGTTGGTTTATATGACATAATTAGTACTAACATGAATAGTTTTAACAAAAAAAAATTTAAAATTTTAATTTTTTTTTCCTTCCGTTTTAGTGCAACTGGCCATTTATGAGGTCATGCCTTGCTCAAACCCCAACGAGACTTAAGCCCTCATTAGAGATTGCTAAGTTGAAGGCCGCAACCTCACAGCCTCTAGCAAGGTTTGACTCTCGCCAACCCAGCGTGAGGTCACTCTTGCAAGCACATTAGAGGCTAGGTGAGCCTTGCCAATGGTTGATGAGGTCCCTTGCTGATCGCCGAGGTTCGATGACTAGCTGGAGGAAGAAGTAAGGGAAGGAAAAAAAAAAGAAATTAAAATTTTAAAATTTTAAAAATATTATTAAAAATTATTTATGTTAATGCCAATCATGCCATGTAAACTTATTGATGTTAGAAATCCGCAAACAACATTATGGAACTTCCACGTCAGTAATATTTGATAAAAAATAGTCGGAATGACTGAATTGATATTAGGTTAAAATGTTTATTGAATTGGATTTAGGTCAAAAAGTTTAGGATTTTTCTAACACAATTCCTTATGTTTGTAAGTGATATGATGCTAAATATTATCTTTCAATCTTGCAAACAAAAATATTCAAATACGCAAGACATTTTCACCAAAAATTTCTAGGCATCACTCGCTTGAATTTGATAATTTAAAATAATGGGTGTTGGCAATAAACCATTTTTCATGAAAAGAAGAAGAAGAAAATCACCGCCTTCTACCATGATAAATTTGGGGATACATAGTCGACTTGGTAATAAACTGCTTTTGTATCGCTCACAGAAGGGAACTAATGAAAAGTATTTTTATCATCAAGTTTTTATTCCGGTATCAATTATCATTAATAATTTAGGTATTCATTATTGATTAATTTTTATAAGTTACACGAGCAATATATTTATGAAAATATTTTTCAAAATCAATTATTCTTCGCTAAACAAATAAATTCATGCGAAGTAACCATTATACAATTATTGCTTAGGAATATATTGGTATTGTTTCTCCAATAGTAGCATTGCGTATATTAATTGATACTCGAGTTTAACTCACCAAGTATTATCTATTCGGATCCATCCAAGCATTGTCCTTTAACTTTTAAATGATCACTTTTTTGTGAGGTCACTTATCCTAGTGCCCTTACATTGAGCACACTTGACATTGCATTCTCAATATTAACAATATCATTATGTCAAAAGGCAGCTCTTGTAAATAAATTTCATTTCCATATATACATATAATCCATGAAAGCTCTTTTCATGTTCAATGTACAACTTGATATATTCACACCCATTTCATTATTTTAGAAATCTAAATGGAGCTGCATCTTATCTAAGTTTTTTTGTCTCGACATCTACTCTCTACCCACCAGATCAAGTGGTTATAATTATTTTTTTAGTTAAAAGGTTGGAAAAGATGTTGGTTTCTTTTTTGATATTGAGATATAAAATTTTCACATGCGAATAGAAAATCTTTAACATTCCAACTTTAGTAGTTAGTCAAATTTTGAGGGATTTCTATGAGAATCACTCAGACTAATAATATACCATTCTTAATGTAACTTTTAGTAGCTCTTTGCTATGAAAGTTTACTAATTACTTGATAATAGTTATATCCATTTGGAAGTGAAAAAATAGCTGCTGCAAAACAAACATGTTGGATTTGAGGAAACCTATTATTCAGTTATGTTATAAATTTAAGATTACTTAAAACATACCATCATGTAAAATTAGTTAATCCAGTGTGTGTGGGGTACAAAAGAGACATCCACAGTCGATGGGGATTTATCAAGTTTTATTATAAAAAATAATTTTTTTTGCTTTAAAAAAATTAAAATTTTGCACCTTGAATATGCTATTGAAATAGAAAAAGAATGTAAATATTCATTGGCGAGGTTAAATCTTGAATGCGAATAATAAATACTTCATTAAGGTTCCATTTATTTTCGCCAAAAGAATCAACCATTTGAAAAATATTTTTTTAAAAATTATTGTCCATATTATTTGAATGTAACTAGTCATTTACAGAAATGTTTTTTTATTAATGACATTTTTGATGTTTAGAAATTTTCTTGAATGACGAAAATATAGATAAAAGCGATATCTTTAGGAAATTTTAAAAAATTATTTTTTTTGTAAAACAAGAAAGCGCAAAAGAATATATACAAATATGAAAAAGAAATCAAAAGAACGGGGTTGAATTGGAATTTCACTAAAAAAATATACTGAGAACTTGATAATTGAATGGCTCACAGGCTCGCATACTTCCGCTCCAACCTCCAGTTACTGAAGCTCCCATGGCGGACCGCGCTCTCTTATCCCTCTCCCCATCCCCTTCCTTCTCCTCCATCTCCGACCGGATACCATCTTTCCATCCTTCAATCCTTTCGCGCTCGACCTTCTTGAAGGCCAGACTCAGAAGAACAATCAGGTAATAAAGTTTAGCACAAAAAATTTGGAAATTTCGTGATACCATTTCTACTGTATAATTACGAGCTTGGCATCGCGAGGGCTCTCGAATTAAGGCCTCTGCAACTCATTTTGGTCACGCCCATCATGGGTCGTTTCGTGGTTGCCATTTCTTGGCTTCTTCAGCTCTTATTTTGGAGTGGACTATGGAAAATACTTGTAACGGTGAAGCCATCGTTGCTATATGTTTGATTAGCAATGTTATTTTGCATTCCAAACAGCATAAGGACAATTCTATATCCAAGTGGCGCTATATCTTAGATGCCTTCGTTTACTATTCATAGTTAACTATGAGTAATTTCCCTTTGCATGAAAGCTGTTAAATTTTTTTCTTTTTCCATCTGTTGTGGATGAAGGCAGATATGTCAAAGTGAATTGGCGGCAGAATCACGGTCATTACCGCGGCTGAAGAGTAATGCTTCTTTCTATCTTCCAAATTTTATGCCAATAATCAAGAACTTATGATATTACAACTGTGCTCTGCTATGTTATCAGAACACTGTCTGCCTGAATATCAGTCTAAATGCCACTTTTAGTGTCATGATTCATCCTAGGATATATGGCTCTTGCTTATCACTGATGTTAGGACAAGTTGGGGCTTGTAGGTCTCACTTTCTATTTGAATACAGGGCAGTCTTTAAGTGCAAGGTCTTCTGCTGATTCAAAAATAGTTGAGATGATTTCAGAGCTTAGGAACTAATGGGTGTAATAACGTACTTAAGAGTAGCATACTTTTGCTAACTTTTGTGTACAAGGTTATTCCATCTAAATTAACTTTTAAATGGCCGTAGTGGATCAAATGTAGTGTGTTGCGCTTGATGGAGATACATTTTGACCATCGGTGTAATTTCCATTTATCGTGCAAACAAGTTCGACCCTGTTGTTGGACTTTGGAGTAGTAATCTCTTAGGATGACAAAACAGAACCCATGGCCTAGTCACCAGCAATGCTACTGCAGATTCGTTTAAGAGACAGACAACGATATTTACTTGTAATTCAGAAACATTAACTGTCACTTATTAAGTTTTTCTACTTTTTAAATTTTTCATCTGGTTATTTTAGGGCCTATCTGGACTCTACCTGGATCCGCTCGTCTGCACACTGATGTAACTGTTTGTGCTGCAAACGGTTTTTTTCCTTTATCTTCCCTGGATTCTCCTATTCCTTTGGGGATGACTTGAGGGCTTGTGATCTTTTGTACCATTAATTATCATGCTTTCGCTGGTATTATTCTCTTGTAAGTTCCTTTCGGGTAGTTGGGTGCTGACACGATGCAAGTTCCTGTTTGAATCTCTTCGAGAAGATTGATTTTAATAAGCTGTCTCATTCTGTCATTACCTTTCGCATACCTCGTTTCTCTCTTCAATGTTTTGTTTTCGTTGTTTCTCTCCTGTTAGCTACGAAAATGATCTCATTTTTTTTTACTTTTTTCTTTGTTTCAGAGTCTTTGGAGAACCCTTTTATTATCGAAAAGATTCTAAAGGTGAAGGAACCATCAGTCTGGGTATCTGCACTATCAGTCGGACTTCCCTCTTGGTTGGCTTGTGCACAAGTTGCAGATGCGAGTGAAACTATTCAAATAAATGCTGTTTATGAGATTGGAGAGTTGTTTGAATTGGGAATCCAACTTTCCTATTTGCTTTTGCTATTGGCCTTGCTTGGTGTGGGTTCTTTCTTTGTCATCCGTCAGGTCCTAGTCCGCAGAGAACTTGACCTTTCTGCTAAAGAGCTGCAGGTGACATTTTTTTTTTCCCATAGTTCAGTCCTAGAGGGTTTCATGACATTTATACACATAAAAGGGGCCTCTGTTGCATGACTCCTTTATTGATGTTGGGTAATTGCGTCCATAGGATGTGAAATTGGGGTGGGATGGGTATGGTGACACTCAATCTTACATCAAACACATTATGTTCATGTTATTATAAATCTGCAACAATACTAAACCGTCAAATATTCATAAGAAAATTATAAGGATAAATGCACTAGAAATCCTAAAACTTGTCACAAAAATGCATTTAAGTCCTAAAACTTTCAAAAAGTGCTATCAACAAAAGGACTTGATTTGACCAATTTGACAAGTTTTAGAACTTAATTACACTTTTTAAAAGTTTTAAAACTCAATTACACTTTCATAACAAGTTTTAGGACTTAATTACACTTTTTGAAGGTTTTTGGACTAAGTTGCACTTTGTTGACAGCTTTTAGGACTTCCAATGCACTTATCCCAAAATTATAATATTGTGCATACATCGCATTTCTTTTGAGAACACTTTGTTAATGTCTGTTCATTTCTGCTAAATAGTATTCTAGTCTTATATACTTTTATGCCCAGTCCACACTTGCCACATCTAGACAGAGACACCAGCACACTACCAGGCCCCTGCACCTCTTATCCTAGTCTGAGTATCATTGGTTTTGGTTAGTAGCAATTTGTTAGAAACTGTTGTGGCATGCCATATTATTCTTCGGACTTGATTGTCTTTGAGCATATATTACAGATGTTGTCCTGTATTTTCTTTTTTCATTTCTTTTTGGCTATTTGTGGAGGATTATCCTATTATCTTCTCTTTTTATACTGCAGGAACAAGTAAGAAGTGGTGATGCTAGTGCAACTGAGTTCTTTGAACTGGGTGCAGTGATGCTAAGAAGGAAAGTTTACCCAGCCGCAACTAAGTATTTGCTTCAGGCAATTGAAAAATGGGATGGAGATGATCAAGATCTTGCACAGGTACTAAGTCACTGTAATACTTAAATAGAAGGAAGAGTCTTGGTTCTTTATCAACTACATTTTTTATTTTCCTTTTCCCACCCTTCTGTGCATGTGTTTTTTCCTGTTGGTCTTTGAGACATTGGAAATTTACCAAGGTCTTGGTTACATGACGTTTTGAAGAGGCTGTAGATACAGAGTCATCTATCTGCTTCTGGTTTTGATTTAATTTTGAAGTTTTCTATAATGTATAAGCTTCCTTTGAATAGTTGCCACCATCTGAAAGCCCTTAAAAATAGAATGGAATAGAAGCTCGTGTACCAGAGGTAGGTTAGTGGAGAAAGATTAACTTTAAAGATGCATGAAAGGGAACTAAAGCCTTTTCTATAATAGATTTTTCTTGCTTCCTTCATAGCAGCACTCCTGAGTTTTGTACTGTTCCCCAAAATAGACATACCACAACTACAGATCCTCTCTGTTAACTCTTTGTGGGGTCAACTGAATCCAGGAACCATTCATTTGACATGTAAGCTTTTAGGCCGTGGCCTGAATGTACATGTACTCCATTTCTTCCTGATTAATTAGATATCATTTGAGCTTTGTGCAAGTTATGCTGATATCTATCACATGGACGAGAGTAGAAGCTTGCATTTCCAACTAATGAGAAAATAAATTAGAGGTTCTCGACATTAATCATAACTCCTTGGGCATCTAGATAAAGTGCGGCTCGTCTTGTCCATTTTCTGGGTATGTAATTTGGTGTCCATATGTCAGGTATACAATGCCCTTGGTGTTAGTTATGTTCGAGATGGCAAGCTTGAGAAAGGAATTACACAATTTGAAACTGCAGTGAAGCTTCAACCAGGATATGTGACTGCTTGGAATAACCTTGGTGATGCATATGAAAAGAAGAAAGACTTGAAGTCTGCTCTCAAGGCATTTGATGAGGTGCTGCTTTTTGACCCTAACAATAAGGTAGCTAGACCACGGCGGGACACATTAAAAGAACGTGTGACCATGTACAAAGGAGTTCCTGTGAAATCGAAAGAGAGATGATTGTGATTGATGGGACCAAAGTCGGCTTTTTTCTATGAGTTGGTATGATCTTTCTTTTCAATTCATCTGATGTCATCTAATTTTGGGCAGAGAGTATTTCTTGACACGGAAAGGGCGGCTGCCATTAATTTGTGAGCATATCATAGGGATTAAATCCTGTGGTTTTGCCTCCTGTTAGAATCCTCCGCACTTAAATCATTTGAAGAGCAGAAATTAAGCAATTATCTCGGCACATCAGAATGTTTGTAATGGGTGGCAGCTTCTGGTGACCTACTGTCTTTGTTGTATGATTTCAAAGTCAAGAGTCTGGGTTGCATCCTGAATGAATTTGTTCGTAAGAATGGTCAGTGTTGACAAAAGTCCCTTTCTTCTTTTGGCCAGAAAGTCTCTAGTTCAACAAATGTGATTGTAGAAGGTTTTGTAGTCTCTCACATGCCGTCACTGCATCTGTCACCTCTTTGAAATAATTTTGTTTTGGAGCGGTTGCGTCCAACAGCACAGCCTTGTGGAAATGCCATCTTTTCTAATCAGTGAAGGCCATTGGCGTGTCGGTAATTCGACCTCGAGG
Organism: Angophora floribunda; assembly: GCA_014182895.1. NCBI lineage: Eukaryota > Viridiplantae > Streptophyta > Magnoliopsida > Myrtales > Myrtaceae > Angophora > Angophora floribunda. The sequence continues at coordinate 24,245,367 of CM024710.1, forward strand.
AGAAAAGATAAACCTGTTTGCGTGAAGGGCTGAAGTGTGGCCTCGCCGTCATCCTGTGTAAATCAGCCACTCGCAAATTCTTGCATCGGTTGCTCAGTTTCCCTTTTTTTAGTGTTCCTACATCCATTCATAAGATCTTCTCTTTTGAAACCCTAAGTTCATCTCATCTCGCGATGGAGTGTTTGGCCGCCACAAAAGCCATACTATTCCAAAACTGACGGTTGGGCAGGATCTTGCGGGTGCTTGAGGCTTTTTTAAGAACAATCGAAAACATCTGCTCTGTTTACTTGTACATGAAGATAAAATCCAATGTGTAGAGACACCTTCTAAATAGTTTTTACAGCACTCTTTAAAATTAAGGATAAGTGCATTAGAAGTCTGAAAACTTATTACGAAAATTAATTTTGAATTATAAAATTTTCAAAAAATGTAATTAAATTCTAAACTTATTATGAAAGTGTAATTGAGTTCTAAAATTATTAGAATTGTAATTAAGTTATAGAACTTGTTAAGAATGTACAATCGAATCTTAAAAATTTCGAAAAAAGTACTATCAAATGAAATACTTAATTTAATCAATTTAACCAATTGAGTCCTAATCAATTTTAGTACTTAATTATATTTTTTGAAAATTTTAGAATTTAATTATATTTTTTAAATAAATTTTAAGACTTACCTCGGCACAAGTGTTTAGCCGTGTATCCACATCATGGTTCTGACGGTGTAGTGCGAGGAGCTCCCTCCCCGCATTCTCTTGTTTCGAGCCAGCAACTTGACAACTTGCTTACTAGAAAACGACAGAAACAGAATCTTTCCGAAGAGGTCAGAGGGGTTGGTAATAATTCCAATCGTCATCACACTCGTAATCCTCCCGACGGCAAGGGACGAGGTCCCGATTTTCTTTGGGGGGTGAAAAACTGTAGCTCCTTTGACGTTCGAAATATCTCGTAATTCACGGTTGTCGGCCACTGAAGATGAAGTTATTTTCCTAGGCACTCGACAAAATCTTCGAGGCACGTATGTGAACGCTACAGCCTGAAGTCAAAACGAAAATTTTCTATGGTGTCCAAAAAACGCCTCGGTGCCAGGAAGGGCGAAATCGCTAGCGAACACCGTAAGCGAAAGGTTACACCGGAACACGTTACGAAAGCAAAAGCTCTTCTACTGGGTCAACCGGAGTCCCCGACTTCGAAACTTCCTCCTGTGGAGAGTCAGCAAGTTGACCCAAAGTTGGCATCTTTTTTTTTTTTATGACGACCCTCCTCCTCCCCCGCGCTGCGAAAGATGAATCTCGCGCACATGTCATCGGTTTCACTTCCATGCAACGCGACCCCTCCTTCATGGAAGCAGCTGTCAAGTGTAGAGAGAGAAAGTGAGAGGAAGAGAGAGAGAGAGAAAGGGTCGTTGAAAATCGCAGAGGCGTAGCTTCCTGGTAGTCCACCACTTCACGCACCTCCATTAAAGAAAAGCTTTCGGCATTATAATGTGTCCCCTTCTCCCCAATTATTAGCATTTTTCTATTGCACACACTCACGACTTCAAGAAGAGGGGAGGGGGCAGGGGAAAAACTTGAACAGAGAAACTGGTCAAAATGCCTGCGATAAAGAAAGAAACCGAAGGGGATGGGAACGGAACGAATTGTCCTGTAGCGAAGTGGTTGGACCCACTTCACCTCCAATCGGACGTCACTTCTCGAACCTCGCCTCCGAAATCAAACCCAGTCTGGATTTGACCCTCTTGCGGTGGTGGTGGGTTGAGTTCGTGTTTCCTTGTGTGATCAAAGATTGGTTTTTTATTTTTCTTTGGGGTGGGGTGGGGTTCACATCTCCATGGACGGCTCGGATCGATTCTGACACGCGATCTGGTTTGAGTTCGTGTGCATTGCATCCTTGCTTCTTTGCCCAAAAGGCGTGTGCTCGCTTTGCTTTTTAATCTCTCTCGATTTTAAGCGGTTCTTGTATTTGGCTTTTGCAACCCCACCCCCCCTCTTTTTCTCTCGACCTCCTCTCTCTCTCTACTCTCTCTAGAAATACAGCGACCCGAATCGGAATAGACACCGAGAGGATCTGGGCGCGATTTCGATCCCCTGTAAGTCCCCTTTTCTCGTTCATCACTTGCACCTCTTATTAGGGTTCTTCCCGGGTTCTTGATGTGATGAGCCGTTCGAACTTGTGGGAGATTGTGCCTTCCCTCTTAGCTGGGAGCTGGAACGCTCTGTTTTTGTATGTCTTCGGAGGTTGTGTGTGAAACGTAGGATTTTTGTGGTGTTTGAGCTCTGTGAAGTGTTTGAGCTGTTTCGTCTGTCGATCTTGATTATTGTGATAAGTTGGTTGTTGTCTGGGTTTGGTTACAGCCATCAGCGCCGTACATATTTTGTCTGATTTATGTTGTTTCCGAAATGAAATATTGGGTGTCCCTAGTGCTTCATGGAAATTAAAAGGAATTGCTAATTTTCCTTATAATTTGGAGTTTAATCAAGTCTGTTATGTGAGTATAAAAACGAAAGCAACATGCATGATGTCGGGTGATTCCAGTTTGAACTACACTGAATTGGAGGGTGCTTCATGTGTAAGTTCAAGACAACGGGTGATTTGTTTGATGCAGAGATGCCAGTTGTTCGCTGCGATTAGTTGATTTGTGAAAACGTGCCTGGGGAGACTGTGTGGTCAAGTGTGTGAAATGAATTGTGGGCAAATTCTTGCTAGCATTGCCCTTCCAACAGAATGATGTTATTCTCATGAACCCGGATCATATGTTTAACGGGATTACTACCTGGGAAAAAACATGATTTAGTTCTTTTGTTTGTGTTGATGCTTTTTCAAAGACAATCTTGTGTGCAATTTTAACGAAATTCTCTGGTCATCAGCTTTTATTTGGCGGTGATCTTCAATTCGTGATGGACTTAAAGATGGATCTCGAAGAGACATTACGTGCTGAAACCTGGGGAAATCCTTCCTCTGCGAATGATTTACCCAGACATGTTCCCCCAGACCGGCAAACACCATTCCCAAATTTTGCATCACACAAGAATCTGCAAAAGCGGGAAGATCAAGATCCTTTGATCTCAAATTATGGCATGAGGATCGAATCTTCATTCTCTGAATTTAATCGTCCTTCTGAATGCCAACCATCTCTTCCTGGCAACCCTGTTAGTCAAGATCGAGGTGTCCAGAGGAATGATATGCTCCAACTCGGTAAGACCCAAGAGTGGGACCCAAAAGCGATGCTGAATAATCTCTCCTTCCTGGAACAGAAGATTCATCAGCTTCAGGAATTAGTGCACGTTATTGTTGGAAGGAGAGGGCCAGTTTTGGGACGACCAGATGAGCTTGTGGCACAACAACAGCAACTCATAACTGCCGATCTCACTTCGATAATCATTCAGCTCATCTCTACTGCTGGTAGCCTTCTACCATCAGTGAAGAACTCCCTTTCTTCAGCATCCACGCCACCCATTAGGCAGCTCGGTCAGCTTGGTGGGATTTTAAATAATTCTGGATCTGGAATTAGTCTTGACAGCAATCTTATGGTCCCAAGTCAAGGCGGAAGCAAAGTACCTGATCAGTCTAACCAGGTGGATCCAATGGGTATCTCTGGTACTGATAATCTGGAGGATCATGAATCGAAAGATGATGAAGATGGGGACGAGGGGGAAAATCTTCCTCCGGGATCTTTTGAGATCTTACAATTGGAGAAAGAAGAGATCCTCGCACCACATACTCACTTTTGTACAATATGTGGAAAGGGATTCAAGAGGGATGCTAATTTACGCATGCACATGAGAGGTCATGGGGATGAATACAAAACGCCCGCAGCACTTGCGAAACCCCACAAGGAAGCTGGTTCTGAGATGATGCTTATTAAGAGGTATTCCTGTCCATATGCAGGTTGTAAGCGAAACAAGGATCATAGAAAGTTTCAACCTCTGAAGACGATATTGTGTGTCAAAAATCATTACAAGAGAACCCACTGTGACAAAAGCTATACGTGCAGCCGTTGCAATTCCAAGAAGTTTTCGGTCATCGCTGACCTTAAAACACATGAGAAGCACTGTGGGAAGGATAAATGGCTTTGTTCCTGTGGCACTACATTCTCCAGGAAAGATAAACTTTTTGGACACATCACTCTCTTCCAAGGCCATACCCCAGCAATTCCTCTTGACGAGCACAAGGGAGCAAATGGGCTATCTTTGCAAGGAGAACACAATGAAGACACAAACAAAATTGGTAATGTGAGTTTCAGTTTTGGCTCCAGCACTCCTAGTTCAGGTGGGGTTCAGAACGTCATGGAGGAGGTCAAAGGGAATGTTGATGATCCGTCGAGTTTCTTTTCCCCTATGAACTATGATGCCAGTAACTTTGGTGGGTTTAATGAGTTCACACGATCTGCTTTTGATGATTCGGAAGGCGCATTCTCATTTCTCCTTCAAGCGTCTTGTAATTACCCTCAGAAAAACGGAGGTCAGTCGAGTTCTAATAATCTAGAGTAACGTGTTGGCAGAGCATGCACCAGGGTTTGTGAGTTTCAGCTTTCTTCCGCAACTGTAGAATGAGGTGGCCTGATTTTAGTGACCGAGCTTTAATAAATTCTTGTTTACTGATAGCTTTCGACTGCACTCTATGGTTTGTTGGATTGATTTAGGATGTTGTAAGAGTCAGAGATGTGCTTCATTTCTTATGAATCCCTTTGCACCCTTTATTTTCCCTTGTACCTTCTAATATGTTGTCTTCAATCTGTTTGTAATCTGTTCATTTATCCACGCGTTTGAAAGAAAATACTATGCTAGAATCTATGGTAATTTCATTCGACATCTATAATGTCATCCTAATGGGTGGGGTAATGTTCTTTACAATCCAAAGCCTAATTAGTGAATCCTGACGGGTAGGGTAACCATAAGCTGGACCACATCTATCCATTTGTCTAAATCAGTAGTAGCGTGGTGTGACAGGCTCCACCACCCAATCGATGTTGGATAAGACGAGAATGATTTGATCAAATGATATGCTTGCCGATAGGGACATGGACTTCCTGTCTACTTCCTGCTGCATTGACATATTTGGACTGGGATCATTTTGAAGTGATGGATTTGCAAAAAGCTGGGCTATTAATCCCGAAAATAGCATAACCCACAGGGTGTATAGGTATTTTCGTCTGTAATCTTTCTAAGAAATAATATTGAGGATGATAACATTGAGCTCGTTGACACCCATCAAGGTTCTCATCGATGCTAGATAGCAACTAGTTCTAAAGTCTGCTCATTTTTTCCTTCTAGTTGCCAAATAGAGTACTTGAGGACGATTGGGACACTAAATGGCCAGCCAAGGCAACGGCTTCACGGTTTTTTCACAAAGTGTCGTCTTAAGCAAGTGTTCATTTTATATCAACAAGTGCCTGACAATTCACGACATATCACCATCATCAAAGGCTAGCAGATAAATGTGCCGACAAGATCATGTGAAATTCTTTTTTAGCTAGTAAGTTTTGAAAACGCACATCTAGATTCAACTTTGAGTGCATCCACGGCAAAGCAAGACGTTGAGATTTGAAAAAACGATAGTGATACTCAATCAACTGAGCGGATTTGCTGCCCGTACTGGGAATTGTGCCGGAGAATGAGCTTCAGTCCACTCAGGTCTTCTCCTCGTGCGGATTTCTTTGATGGGCGTGAGTAGTACTTCTCTTTCAGAACAATATCGTCCAAGCACGACCAAGTCTGTCCTCTAGGAGAGCTATCTGCCCACAAGAACCTTTCAGAGAAGGGATTCACCAAACTCTCGCGGAATTCTTGAGCAGTCTCGCATTGTATACCCTGAAACAAGCAGCAAAGTACAGTTAGAGTCGGACTATTTTCTAATGTTTTGATTGCTGCATGCGTGCATGTTTTCAGAGTGCAAGCGAGCGAGCAAGCGAGCCAGCATGAATGTGTGCACACGTGCATGTGTTTGAGGGGTAGGCTTGCGAGCACATGCAAGAGCAATACCTCAGCCATGGCTTTAATTTTTAGCGAGATGTCTTCGCTAAGGAGGACGAGTTGTCCATTGGGGTTGGTTTTCCCATAGAAGAGTGCAGATTCAAGGATGTGGTCTTCTGTGGTGGGCGAAATGATACCAATTACACTCCCCCCAGGTGTAGCAGCGGAAAAAGTCTCGCTTGCATCGCCAAATATACAATGAGGAGTAGCAGGAGGCGTTGGCGCAATTGACATTCCTTCCTCTATGGACCTTTGCACGTGAATCCACCATTTCAAATTAACCATAGTATCTTCTATCCACTGTAAAGCTGAAGAGACCTCAGTCGTTCTCCTGAACAGGCTAGTGCGTCGCTTCAGACAGTCTAGCTCTCTTATGACTGATAAAAAGGAAAAAATTTGGCAGTAAGTTAATGAAGATGGGAACTTCTGGTTACATAATTTCAGGAGAATAAACTGAGTATTGAGTAGTCGGGATACAATCTTTACCAATTCGTGGAACGGCTAACTGAGTCCCTTTTAGACCCTGCAGAAGCTGCAATGACTTCCTCGACTCCTTGTTGAGAAAAGAGGTAGTATCAACAACCATGATCCAACTCTTGCTTGGCTCGCCATAAGATTTGTTCTGCAAATTACCCTTTTATTATTTATGTTTATTCATGGAAACTTTGGTCAGTAAGATGAAAGAAAATACAATGTTGAAAGCTAAAGAAAAATTTTGTGTCGACTTACAGCAGACAAACCAGAGACTTTCCTTCCCATTGCTTGAACACCATCAACAGAGAGATCGCTTTTCGTTGCACCTCTAGATGCTGTTGATTGAGCACTGGACTGGACATTCAAGGATTTAAACGCAGAGCTTTTTGCTCCCTGCTTCAAGCCCAACTCTCTTCTTAGTCTTGAAGAACTTCCAGAGGCATGTCTAGCCATTTTCTGCTCTCTGAGACCCTCAGGGGTCTGATTTTCTTTATCGGAGTAGAAAACATCCTCCTCATTGTAGATATTGGCAATAGAAGAAAGCTTTGAAGAGGATCTTCTAAATGATTCCGTGGGTCTAGCCTCTGCTACTTCCATCTTGCTTATCTTCTTCAAGGATTTAAGTAGACGGGTATTTGGCATCAAGTTTTCCTTGTCTGGAGTAAATATCTCTTCCTCCTCCCCATCTAAACTGAAAAACGGAACCCCACTCAATTGGTTTTCGTTATTATCCTGGTTGTGTTGCTTGTTTCTAGAAGCAGTAGCAGCACTTTTGGTCATTCCTTTTCTTCTGTTTGTCTGAAGCTGCAGAACAGTACTAGGCTTCCCTCTTCTTGACCAGATGCTTGAGCATTTCGATTTTGTGCAAGACTGTCTTAAAGGGCTGCTTTCTTGACCACTTTCAGACAGCCTCACAGTAACAGATCCATATTGTGGCATCTGGTTCTCATTATTAAGATGCTGATCAGTGGTCTCCAATAGGATTTCCCTATCAGACTCAGATGACGTTATTGGATCCACTAAAGACTTCGCAAAGTGATGGCTCCAAGTATCTCCATCTTCGTGGTTGTCTATATGTATGATTTGTTTTTGGCTTTCTTCAGGAATTTTAACTGCAGAACTGCAGCCTTTTCTAGGTCGTGCATCATCTATCAACATGGTTGTAAAGGGTTTCTGCTCTTTCCTGAGGGGCCTAGTCTTTCCTTCAGCAAAAAGTGATCCCGATGTATCAAATGGTTGTTCTGCATGATCTTCTTGCCCTAACTGTTGATTTTCCATCTCCGAAAAAATCTCTGGACAGGATGAACGGGGATAAGGAGCAGAAGGATGGCTTAAGCTGTCTCCTACTTCACTGTCTATTGATAGGGTGCACTTCCTCTCTTTGAAAACTTCAGCTTCTAAACAGTTCTCCAGATCATCGTATGCTGATCTTATGCAACCTTCGTCCGCAGACACTAATTCAGTGGCAATGCCAACTTCCCTACTCCATTTTTCTTCATTGAACTTCTGGTTGTCTTCAAAAGCTTCAGCTACTAAATAGTTCTCCAGATCATCGTGCGCTGATCTTATGCATTCGTTGTCTCCAGACACCATTTCTGTGGCAATGCCAACTTCCCTGCTCCATTTTTCTTCATCGAACTTCTGGTTGTCTTCAGAAGCTTCAGCTACTAAACAGTTCTCCAGATCATCATGCGCTGATCTTATGCTTCCTTCGTCCTCAGACACTAATTCAGTGGCAATGCCAACTTCCCTAATCCATTTTTCTTCATTGAACTTCTGGTTGTCTTCAAAAGCTTCAGCTACTAAACAGTTCTCCAGATCATTCTGCGCTGATCTTATGCTTCCTTCGACCGTAGACACTAATTCAGTGGCAATGCCAACTTCCCTACTCCATTTTTCTTCATTGAACTTCTGGTTGTCTTCAAAAGCTTCAGCTACTAAACAGTTCTCAAGATCATTCTGCGCTGATCTTATGCTTCCTTCGTCCATAGACACTAATTCAGTGGCAATGCCAACTTCCCTACTCCATTTTTCTTCATTGAACTTCTGGTTGTCTTCAGAAGCTTCAGCTACTAAACAGTTCTCCAGATCATCATGTGCTGATCTTATGCTTCCTTCGTCTGCAGACACTAATTCAGTGGCAATGCCAACTTCCCTACTCCATTTTTCTTCATTGAACTTCTGGTTGTCTATGTCAAATAAAATTCTGAAAGGCGGAGAAGTATCCATAGGCTCAGTTTGGAGATTCTCAGCAACCATGAAAAAATCGTCCGCTGCTTTTGAGCCTAATCCTGCATCTGTTTCTTTTTCGCCAAAAGTCGAAGCATATAGATTCTCAGGAATTGGTACTTGTGATGGACTCTGATTCTTCACAGGCAATTCTTCACGATCATCAAGAGCTAGAGTTTCAACGCCTTCCAATAATGATTTGGGTGAGTGTATCCCCTTATCCCCATCATGGAAGGAGTCCTGTTCATAAAAAGAATAATTAAGAAGAATAGTCGACTTCTTCGATGGATTATCAAATATTTTATGCCCTTCTCTAAAGCAACTATCACTTGAAGCATAGATTATCACCTGATATATGTGCTCCTCATCTTCCGGGACAAATGAACTTTTCAAGTCATCATTATCTTCGCATCCAATCTCCAAAGAATCATCATCCTATCAGTAATCAGAAAAGGAAGAGAATAAGAAAGTGTGGACTACATAGAAATAATGACAAACAACTGGCATGCATTTCTCCGATTGTCGACAGAACAAAGCAGAAATTCACCTCACGTTGCTCTTCTACTTTTCCTTCGTCAATCATTAAATCTTCCTCTTCTTTCTCTTCATCAGCACCCAATGCATCCAACGCCGAAACGAACGGGCTCTCAAAATCGTATGCACGGCTCAGAGGTACCCAGTGCAGTCTATACACTCTGCTCGACCCACCAACACGCAACGTATCACCCTCGCTCAGCTCCACTGCAACTCCAGGCTCAATCTTCTTCTCGGAAACCCAAGTCCCATGCACTAAATCCAAAAAAAGGACCACCAGAATGAACATATTTGACATCCAAATCCGCATTCGCGATCGTGCACTTAATGACGGTTAGCCCTAATAGCTGAAATCCACCACTATCTTCCGCCGAACAAAACCTCACACACAGCACCTACCTCCGGTTCCAAAAAACGAAAGAGAGAGCAATCGATGATCACCTGAAGACAAGTCCACGACGGAGAGCTTCCGCCGCGACGGATCCGAATGAATCTGGAGGTGGAACCTGCTGACGCTGGGGTGCGTCAACATGATGTGGCAGTCGGGGTGCCGGCCGACGATCAGCATCTCGCCTCGGCCCTCCCGGCCCGCCGCATCGTCCTCCGCATCGCGCTCGGCCGATTCCGGACGGGCGGGGCCGTCGCCCGGCGACGGCGGAGGGGGAGGCTCGTTGACGACGAAGATGTTCTTAAGGACGGCGCCGTTCTTGACGACGGTGAACACCGGGATCCGGGGCTCGCCGTCCCCGTCGATCCGCGCGCGTTCTCTTGGGACGGCCATCCTCGCCGAGGGCTGCTTAGCTCGACCGATTCCTGCAGGGGAGAAGAGAGAGAGAGAGAAAGAGAGAGAGAGGAATCGCGAGAATGGAAGCGGATGGTGGTGCTCTGGATTTCGTGAAGGATTGTTTTAGAGAGAGAGAGAGGGGGGTGTGGAGGGAGGGAAGGTTTGATTTTGAATCTTAATTACTCGGAAAGACGACCGTTTGGAATTTTCACTCGATTCTTCTAACGGCTCCGGCTTTCTGACCTAATTTTGTTGTGTATGAATGGTGTTAATTCCCTAAAAAACCGTAAACTTTAAACTCAATCTCAATTCTACCTTAATTTTTTTTCTTTTCTAAATTCTAACTTTCACTTTAGTCCCAAATATATGTTTATGCGTTTGAAAATCACCACTGATTTCTTTAAGATTATCGACAATTCCATATAAAGATTAGGGCGTTAATGAAAATGTAGATTATTATAATAGACCTCTAATTGGCCATGATGTTGATAATTTTGAAGAAACTAGTAGCAATTTTTGACACGTGTACAAATTTTGGTTTATAATGAAAAATGGGGAATTTTTTTTAGAACAAGAACTTAAATTTTAGGTTTTTTTTTTTCAAAGAAAATTAGGACTATATGATAGAGACAAACTACGGTAAGGTTGAGCACAATTTGAACAGCAATATTTAGTACGGTACACAAAAGGGTCGAAATGAATTGGTGTTATCTATATCGTGAAATAAACCGGTAAAATTACTTTATGAGTAATATTCCCTTTTATGTCTTAAATGAATTTACATTGATTGTCACATACTCACTTCCCGCTCTTTTCCTCCTTCTCCATCACAACCACGACACTAATGCGCTCATGCTGCCAGAGTCTCAATCGTATCGCTGCCGCAGTCGCATGCTCACGCCACCGATCAAACACCTCGACATCGCCACTCAGGCTCGACCGACCAATGCTTCTCCATCTTCCTTCACTTGATTCGGCTTTGCGAGCCCAGCTTGGCTCATGACATTGGGTCCTCAGGACGGATCCATGGTAATGGCGTTGAAGGGGTTTGGCGGTGAAGGCAATGCTGTGGTCGGTGGTCGAGGCTGGTAACCGGTCAAATTCTAAGGGGGTAAATGTAGCTAAAAGTAGAGAATCTCAATCATCTTTAAATTACTGTAAACAAATTGAGCTGAACTTTCAAGCGAATTGAAAAGTACGAGAATATTGAAAAATTCAAATCGGCCCTTTTTCTCATGGCTAATTAGATCGGTCGGTCTTTCATATCTACGTTGAAATTACTTTTGGGTTAGTCGAAGCTTATAATAGCATATAGACATGCTCAAATGTATGTAGAAAATAACGAAAAAAATTATAAAGTATAAAATTAGGAAAGAAATTTTGTCTTTCTTTAGAAAAACTAACGAAAGATCATATGGCAGCTGAAGTTAAAAATTTAACATAAAATGGACTGAAGTTACAATAGGATGTCATAAGAGTGTCTTTTAATCATTGGATTTGGTGATGATCTATATACCAACATGGTTTTGGAGCAAACAACTAAAAATGATTAAGTTCAAGAAGACCATGATCATCACGTCGAAGCATATATGAAAGTCACGATATGCTCATGACGCGCCCACCTCAGACCATTCGTATTACGAAGCATAAATAGTAAGGTGAATCCCAGCATACATATATACATATGTATTGACACTTGCAAGTGCAAATATGAGATGTTGAAGTTGAAGAACGTAACATTGGCAATTGTAGATATGGAGATCGTATCAAGGCAACCGTAAAAATCAATCTTTATCGATATTGGATCATTAGTTGCTATCGCAGTTACAAGAAAACAATAACAATGATAATAATCTGATGACAATGTATGTATCGACACTTGCAAGTGCAAATACGAGACCTTAAACTTGAAGAACGTAACATAGGCAGACCGTAGATATAGAGATCGAATCAAGCAACCTTAAAAATCAATCTTTTACCAATCTTTGGTCATTAGTCGCTATCGCAGTTTCAACAAAACAATTAACAATGATAATAATCAGATGAATGTGTTAGAAATACTATAGGGTATATAATCAATCAATCAGTCAATCTCTTTCTCTCTCTTTCTACCATACGCAATGCCATGCAGAGGCTGTTATCAGAGACCTATCTTGCCACCCCAAAGAGATCGCTCTTCCCTCGTCTCTCTCGATCACTCTGAACCCGCTGTTCTCGCCCTCGAACTGGAGCGGACGATGATGTGCCCTAATTCTCAGCAGGAGCTTCGCCTGCAACACGCACTTGGAACTCAGCTTGACCCCTGCGAACCCGTGGGCCTCCATCCTCCCCTTCCACGTCTCCATCCTCTCGTAGCGCGCGCAGCCCCCGTCGTCCTTCTCATAGTTCAGCCGGGCCTTGATCTCCTTGCCGAGATGGTTCTTCTCTATGCTCAGCCTCTCCGCGCTCTCCAAGGGGAGGCAGTCGTCCAGGGAGTCGAACATCGCAGCGAAGTAGTGCAAGGACTCCATGAATCTCGAGAGGAAGCTCCGAGGGCTTCGGTTGCCCTCTTGCTCCACGAGCATCACAATCGACGGCTTGAGCGAATGTACCGACTTGAGAGTCTCAGAGATCTTTGCAAAATTGCTCAGCATGTTTAAGTGGAAAACTAGGTTTACCGCGACTGTCTCTTGTTTCTTTTTCCTTAGGTTGACGAGCTTTGATCCTGGTAACAGGCCTTGGAACTCGAAGACTATGTTCTTGAAACCCTTTGAGAAGCTAACTAGCCTGCCCTCAGTTTCTTGAAGCTCCTCGAGGCTCCTCCCGAAGCCGGTGATTCGTAAGGAGATCTTATTCCCACTGGTTGCCTTTTCGGATAAAGATTGGATGAGGGAAGGCCATTGGAAGCCATACGACACGTCGAAATCGACGACGTGCAAAGCACGGTGGTTAACTTGTTCCTCCCTCTCGAAGGCCTCGAGAATGGCCTGGTTGGCCGTGAAATGCGCGAACTGGTAGTACGGCGAGACCCGGTAGAGGTAGGTGAACGCGACGAACTCCTCTTCGCAGGTCGGTCTCTTCATGATCATGTCGTGGAAGGGGGACTTGCGGGTCAGGAGCCTGGCAGCGAGCCCGTCGGCGAAATAGGCCACGACCCGCTGCACGGAGTCGCCGGTCAGCGACACGGTCTGGTACAGCTCGGCGAGGTTGTCGAGGGCCAAGCCGGCGTTGTTCTCGTCGACTGCAGTGGCGGTGATGAGCAACAGATGGATCAGGTGGAGCCCCTTGCCGTCCTCATGGCGAGGGCTCGTCTGCTTCGATCGCCTGTGCTCGGTGTGGAGCGTTTCCTCTCTCATCTGAAGGAGCTTGAAGATCTTGCCCTCGCATCCTTCGAACGCATCGGAAGAGCTCGAGATGACATCGTTATCATCCCCAGACATGGATCTCTTCCTCTTCCTGAACCTGGCCTCATCACCGTAGCCCGACGAGACGATGGCCAGGCTCAGGTTCAGGAGCTCTTCTTGATCTTCCGTTTCTTGCATCGCTTTTGCTGTTTCACACGCAAAGAGGAAGAGGAAAGAGAGAGAGAATGAATGGAGTAGGTGAGAGAGGAACAAGAACACACTACACCTTTTTATGGAAGTGTGGAAAGGGGGCACATGACTTTGAAATTCAGGGTTTTGTCTTATGTTCTCACGGGAGAGCGAAGCCAATTCAAGAGAGAGAGAGAGAGAGCTAGGGTTTTATTCTTTCTTTAAGACTGCTCCAATGACATCGAGAGATAGAACCGCATCTTCCTCCTTTTTTCTTGTTTACTTCTGAATCATGGGGAAATGGTGCCGTCAGGTGAAGAGACATTTCGAGGAAAAAAGAAAGTATAAATCCGCGGGGTTACAAATTCCCGATGCGGACGAGTATTGGGGGAGGGAGGGGGGGGATGATGGCGGTCCATCGGTAGTTAAGGAAGGTAAGAAGATGCCATACGCAGTCGACAAAAAAAACCCAGCGAGAAAAGAAGGGAATCCTAGCCCTACCGTCCCCTCCGATGACTTTCGTCCTCACTCGCCCCCGCCACCATCTCTTCTAGAATGCTTGAATCAATCCCTCTTCTTTCAAATCTTATCCCCCAGCTGTTCTTTCACCGTGCTTTGAAAGTTACATCGGAGCTTTCCAATCCTTTCGTAAATTGAGAAGAAGAAGAAGAAGGGAAGAAGAAGAAAAACTCAAATCTCCATGTGAAAAACACGTTGCAAACTCCGGATGTGAATGCGAATATCTCTCGCATGCGTAAAACCTAGCACTAGATATATTTGATGTGACTCTAGGTCATTAATTCATCGCTTGAAAATAGTCGTAATGCCGGTTTCGTTCAGAACCAATCGTGGACAAAATCATGGTGAGGAGTTCAATTGCACTAGAAGCATATTCGGACTTTGCAAACGTTCCCAAGGCATGAAAACTAGTCTACACATGGCCTCATCGGGACTATTATCAAATGGGTGAAAGAAATGATGATCTTTTGACTTTAAAGACCTTCTCCATGTCCACTTCAAATCGCTAACAATCATATAATACATACATACATACATACATACGTATATAGTGTGTATATATTTAAGAATTCATGTGTCTTTGATGCCGCTTCTTGTTCCGGGTAAGTCCCACGAATGACAAATAAAGCAATGGGATGACGTCAAATTTTAAGTCTCTCTAATTAGGAGGGTCAAAGGGAGGAAACTTCCCTCGCATTGAGAAGGCCGTTTGAACGATTCCAAAGGGCCTTAAAAGGTCGCACAAAAAGACGGATCAAAGCGTCGCGAGGTTTGACTTTTGAAGGTTTCTTGGTGGAGGACGTGCGTGTACTTTTATGACGTCACTAATTACGATGTCGGCCCCACTTCCCCTCGCACGCTCGATTTCTTTTAGGGTTGTCGCCTAAACACACCCAAAATAGAGAGAGAGAGAGATATTCCTATTTGACGCACAGTGCTAATAATTTTGGCAGGGGGCAGAGGTCGATCCGACCTTGGGAGTTCGACATATGGCGAGTTTAGGTTCCCCGATGCAACCACCGTTACCATACTCTAAAGATATATAATATATACTGGGAAAAAGCATGTACATCGAAGATTCTTGGGAAAATCATATTATAGAATCGCGTTTCTCATTATTTTTATATGAATGATGTAATCGAAATGTTATCCCTCTATTGGTTTAAGTTCGCTTCTCCAGTCCGGTCGAAGGTATACATCTCATTTCCACGAGGGGAAATGAAGATGCTACTGTCACATATGATATCAGTCTCGATCACACAAAAGAAAAAAGAAAGAAGGAAAATGCGATTATTCAAGGAGCTTGGCGATGTTATTTTGTTGCTAGAGCATTTGAATAGGTTTTGGCCCTTTCCTTGGTAATATTCTTCGATGTTCGATCAACGGGGGAATTGACAATACAACACGTTACACCCTATACAATGCATCTCGTCCTTTTCCTTTTGGCAACGAGATTACAATATTGCGGTAATGTGGCCGTGCAAATTCGTACGTGAACCGTACTTGTATTCAAGTTATATTCGTATGTATGTGATGTGTGTAATTTGTCACCGGCTAATTTGACGAGGGATTGGATGGAATTTTCTCACCCCGAGGATGATAACCTACATTGACAATTTAACTTTCTCGTTCAAATAATGTTTCTACTCAAAATTTTTCGAAAGTCCTCTAGAAGATATCCGTGCTTTCACAAGTACTAATCATTCTATTTCTTGTCAAATCTATCTTTTCTGTTCTTAGGAAAATGTTTGGAACAAAAATCTGATTGATAATGCAAACTGCTATTATCGGAATAAATTGTTAGTCCAAAAATAAGTTGGGAATAAAAATGAGAATTAAAAGTTTTTTACTTTTTTATTTCGGAAAAAAAAAAGAATTATAAAAAAGTATTTTCATCGCCCGCCTCGCCTCTCGCCAACCATTGCTTCCTGCCGCCCACTGCCAACCATTGCCACCCCCGCCGGTTGTCAACCGCCGCCCATCAAATGAATGGAAAAGAGCGTAAGAGGAAGAAATTTAATGTCATTACAAAACGAATTTATGTTTCAAGAAGAAAAATTTTGTACCGTTTTCAAATAGCATATATATTCTAGGAACTGAATAATTATCATTGACACCCCAAATAAACGTACACTATCCGAATTGTGAAACTAAATCGACCTACATGAAATACGACTCTCAAGTCAAACGAAACCGCGTCGAACGAACCGCGTCGAATGATCCCTTCTGCGAATGAAAACAATTTAATGAGGTTACATGAATACATGTTTTGACACAACCCTAGAATTGTATGAGGTTGAATTGTTAGCTTTGGGGTTAATTTAATGAAAAGAAAAGTCTCCAAAGTCAAGCATCATCCCAACTGCTAAGATCCTCGGATCTGCTACCTTGTCCTTTTGCATCCCCACGTTTTCCTCCTCTCCCCTCTATTTCTTTCCTGATCTTCTGTCCACCTTTCCTTTTACAATTATCTCAAACAAGGTTGGATCCCATCCCGCGATTTCATTAGATCCGCAAGCTACTGCCTCGAGGCTTGGGAAAAGGGCGAGTTCGATCCTATCTTCACGACCAAAGCCCGAATAGAAAAAGTTCGGGAACAAGTCTCGGGGACACCGGTTCAAACGCTAGGGGACAAGAAGCCTTTATGATATAATACGAGGAGTGCGCGCGAGGGTTTTTGCATGAAAGATGCTTCCTCGCGACAAGAGTCCAAATGCTTACGTATAAAAAGAGGCTGAGAACGCAAGAGGCGGATGCCGATTTGGATTTCGCCAATGCCCTTGTCCTGCCTTCCTTCCTTCCTGCCTGCCTCTCTTTTGGCGTGGCCAATGGGGGAGGGGTTGGGGTCTTGAATATTAGTTTTCCGCGAAGGGCGTACACGGTTCTTGATACAGCAAAAAGGAAGGTTCCATCCGATTCCTTCCCCACGCCCCCCTTGAATTTCGGGGGGACAAATGATGCTGAAAACCCGCAAGTGGATCGATTCCGTTTTTTCTTCGCTTCTTAGATCGATCCGTGATATCGAAAGAAAAAGAAAGAGGACGTCGTTTTCTCGACCTAAGATCTTTGTCCTAATCAAAAGCGACGGCAGATTCACCACCCTTTGGAAGATGCCCCCCCGGTTCCGGCCGCGTCATTCTGTCGTCCGCAATCCGTCATCATTGAATCCTGTTTGGGAAACTCCTAAGAATACGTGCTTCGTACCGCATTTTTTGGGGCAAGGAAATACTCGATATACCGCTGACGAAACAGAAACGGCGTAAACTAAGGTATGGTGAGTTGTGATCTCGTGAAGATTATAATCGGCTCGATTAAAGGAAGGACCGTGATCTTTGAGAGAAGATGGAAGATTACGTTGGGGAGATTCAGAAGAAGTATTCATTAGCTTTTGTTAAAGAAAGGTCGTGCCTTCTAATCAGAGGGAGTCGGCGGCTCATATGAACCGACCGAGTCCTCCGACTTTTTTTTTTTTTTTTTTTGGGGACCAATTCAAGTTGGGAAAATCGTACGCATAGGTCATAAATTTATTGCACTTAAGTTAATTCAATCTCAAACCTTTCAATTTTTTTACTGATTGAATCTTAAATTTTTGATAATTTGTCAATTAAGTCAATCCAGCCAATTTTGACTGAAAATCACCAACATGGACACTAGTTGTCTTGCATGGAATCATCAGTGCTAACATGGACAAATTTTATAAAAAATTTTTTTCAATTTATTTATTTATTTTTTCTTTTGTTCCTACATGGGTCACTGAGGACCCTTACTAGCCGCAAAGGCCTTGCTAGAAGTGCCTTTGCCTATGGCTAGCGACACCACGGTGGCCCTAGGCAAGGCCTTCGCCGCCTTGTTGGCCACAATCAAGGGCCTCCTTGGCCACGACTAGAGAGGCCTCCAAGGGCCTTCACCACTGACAAGATGAACAATGTTTATGTCAGAAATTTCTAGTTAAAATTTGTCAAATAGAGTCAATTGATAAATAGTTACAATGTTCAATATTCAATTAATAAAAATTAAAAGAGTTAGGACTAAATTAGTCAAAGTGCAATAAATTTAGTACTTTTTTACTGTTTGCTTAATTGCAATAAATTTAGTGAAGCATTGACTCGGTGGGACTAAAGCTCACAATCCCAGGCGATGAAGTCGCGGAGCAACTCCTCCACTCATCGAGAGGGCACTTTCTAATTCAAGCCCCCCTTGGGCCGTCACTGGACCGGGGGGCCGAGGTCATGAAAAGTAAAAGAGCGGAAGTCCGACCACGTGACGAGAAACGAGGCATTACATACGTCCTTACAAGGCCAATCTCCCGTCTTGTTGTATCGGTCCCAAAAGCCCGCGCTAGCGACTTTCGTGGTCAACGAAAGGCACACCAGCAGCTGCTGGGTTAATGAGCCTGCGAGTATTTTTCTTGTCTTTACATAGTTTCTATTTTTTTCTCCAATATTAGGAGGAGAGAGAAAGTCATCTCCAGCTGCGGTC
Source organism: Angophora floribunda (assembly GCA_014182895.1). NCBI lineage: Eukaryota > Viridiplantae > Streptophyta > Magnoliopsida > Myrtales > Myrtaceae > Angophora > Angophora floribunda. The sequence goes on from CM024710.1 coordinate 24,263,869, forward strand.
CTGACCGAGGAAGAGACGTCTGGAGAACTGCCTGAACTCCTCCGCATTGTTCCGGCAGTTGCATTCGCTTAAACTGAGATATCCAAATATCCTATGAACCGAGGCATAGAGGGAAGCGACCATGAAGAACTTTCAGGAGATGAAAACTATAAGCTCCTTTTGTATAAACTATGAGAGCACAGAGAGAGGATACCAACGCATGTTATTAGATCTTATTGTATTGCCCGGTCTATCATAATTGATAATTGGTTTATACGAAGACGAAGCTGCTCTTGAATTAAAGCTCCGTGCCAACATGAGGCAATGCAACCCTTTGAATCATTCTGTCCTTTCAGAGTCGCTTAAATGACCGGTTTCAAAACAGCAGGAGCATCGAGAAAGAAACCCAATGATCTTCAGGTCTGATGGTTCCGTAGTTTCACGCATCTATTAATGATTCTGCATTTGATAGATGATTTCACTGTTGACGATGATAGGCCTTCATAATGGGTGAGAAGGCAATAAATCAAGATACAACTTACTTTACACACAAGCATTGCGGCCAGTTATCTTCTACGCAGGACTGCAGGTAACATATTTTTAAGCTTCCCTTTGAAAACGATGCCCAGGGCTGAGCCGACAATTGGCCAGCTTGTAACTATAGCAATATATGCAAGCAGCCAAATAGATCTTCTAGTCACTCGCGCAATCTGATTTATACTCCTCAAGACCGAGGAATTTACATCCATTGGCTTGACGTTTTGAATGCCTGCAGGATTCTGAGAGACTTTGGAATTGCCATCCGTTCCTGCTATACAGGCATTCTTTTCCGCATCTAAAGATGTTTCCTCAGTTTTTGCCTTCGGACTCTTTTGTATTACTATTTCTTCTTCGACCAAAGCATCTTTTGTGTGCTCATTTCCCATTGCAGCCACCATTCCATCAGCCACATTCACGTAAGGACCCTGATCGATTGAAGACTCCAGAGCCGAGTGCAGAACAGATGTTTGACTCTGCAGTGAGACATGGAGACAAAAATTGAGTGCGTGCTACTCTCTCTCTCTTTCTATTCCCAAGGGAAAAGTAAGTGCCACAAGTGGGTGATTTGTACCTTCTTTACATGCATGCATGGACTAGAATGTAGAACATGAAGAAACTCGTTGGCAGCCCTTACCCACCTGGTAAAATGTGAAACAAATAATGAAACAAGAATCCATCAAATCAACATGAAGATTTTAATGTGACACGAGAAGGATAAACAGATGATTAATGAAGAAGGAATCTATATTCAGTATCAAGGTTCTCTATCTTCTATCCTGCATCTGACAACCTATGGCTAAAGTTTGCCAAACAGAAGAAAAACGATGGGTGTAGACTGCACAGATCCAAAGTACTAAAGAGTCTGCCTTAAACAAAAGATGTTCCCAAAAGAATAAATGTTGAGAGTAAATTAGGGAGCACGCGAAAAACTCATCTCTGGTACAACAGCAAACTAAATATTCTAGCACAGAACAACTTGAGTTTCCCTAGAAGCTAAGTGACTGATGCATTTGGAGGAAGGCTGGCATTTCAATGACACAGAGTCAAAATCATCAATATAACATTAAAATTGAACCATGAAGTACCATAGGCTTGTTGCAGCTATTCCTTCGAAAAATGCCAAGTGCCCTCCATGTCTTGGAGTAACCAGAACTATATTCTTGTTAGCCCTGCCAAACCTGAAGTTTTTAGGATAGGCGTTCGAATAACAAGTCTAAAATATACTGTGAACCACATAACTTCAACCTGCATTCATCCCATGGAATGGCTTCTCTAGTACAAACAGGATCATCTAAAGCGCTGATACACAGCAGTGGAACTGCAACAGTTCCCACATAATTAGCACTGCTACAACGCCGATAGTAAGTATCTGCTGTCTGAGCACAAATGATGCAATATTAATGAACTCACAGAAGAACAACCAAATGGCAAGGATATGAAGAGCACGATACTAGTACCTCAAATTTCCCAACCAGGCAGGTAGCATAATTGTCAAAATCTCGAATAGAGCGTGACTAGTGGAACATAAAGAACATTGAGCACTATTAGCCAGATGAAATCAGACTAACCACAAAGAAGCAAGACATTCTCTTATGTACTATGCGCAGTGACAAACTGAGAACTTGAAAAGTCGAGTTAGTGCTGAATTTGGCATCCATAAAAAGCATACAATTATGCCAATTTAATTGATGTCCTATAAAGTCTGGCAGTACAATGCACAGCCAAGGCTTGCCTTCTTAACCATGTGAAGACATTGAAAATTTTTATAGCCAAAAATCTCAAGAATGTAGGTATAGTTTTTCCCATGCCTTCTGCAAGAGTTGTATATTAGAGTGAGCTGACATTAAGATTAGTTGTCCCTATCTATGCACAAGTTGATGAAAGGGTCCTCCTGGCATTTGTGAAAACAATAAACCTTAAGTATAGAAACAAATATATTACACGTCTTCACAGGTATAATAAATATCATTAATATCGTTTGACTGAAGAACTGGACCTATGTGCAATCAAATGTTTCCCCATGCCTTAAGAGATGCTGATCTAATTAAAGGCATTACCCCAGCTTCAGCACAGGAAAAAGAAGCCCTTTCTCAATGAAATAGCACTATCTGATCAAAATGAAAGCCTTGATACAATTAGACGACCCAGATAATGAAGCCAGACATAACTACCATGACCATAAATGCCCAGTGAATCACGAAGAAATGGTACCCAGGATGCAGACACACAATAAAGATGTCATCTCTCACATGTCCTGACCTTCATTATGCTTCTTGGTGCTAAATAACACCTTACTTTCATCTATCAATGATCAGTCCCATTAGATAAAGCATGCATACCTTAGCGTGCACACAGACACTTCCCTTACATGTGTTCTTACTCGTGCATGAGATTGAATTGAATATTTTTTGGTAGCCCAAAAAACGAATTTCTTTTTCAATAAAGGAAGGAGCTCTAATTGAGCTCAATTTTTAATTGACGTCATACTGATTAGGCCCTATAGTTGACTTTTTAAGGACAACAGAGAGACTAAATTGAGTTTTTTAAAATCAAGCAGGATCCAGAAGTTCTTGCTCTTATATATAGAACAAATACAGAAAGTGTAAGAAAATAGAACCTTTCTGATGCCCTCCCAATCAGCAAGGCGAGAATAGCGAGGTTGATGTCTGCAAAACCATTTATAATATGTCAACCCAAGAATATGCGGAGATCAATCCAATTGACGTTAATAATGCTCAATTATATAGAAAGATTCAATCTATTGAAATGACATACAACTGTGCATAGCCTTGAAGGCCAATGGTAAGTGCTCTATCGTAGAGCTTCTGCCGCAGTCCTCGACTAATAAACCTATCACCAATCTGCATAAAAAAAAAGGAGCATACAGTTCCTTCCAGTAATATCAGAAACACTGTTATCCACTAGTAGTTCTAAACCAATCTACAACAAGAGATAAGAGCAAACAGTTCCTTCCAGTTGCGCACACGGGATCGAGAAACTATCCATAACACTTTTAAAAAACTAAAATTTAAGAGAAGAAAGAATTATGTATGCCGTTTCTCATATCATTTCCCCTGGTGGAAATTATCAGCTGTTGAGCGGAAGAAATGATAGTAAGGCTTTCTAAGAGTAGGCATGCAAAGGAGCCAATAAGAAAGTCCAATGTCAAAGGACAACACTACATTCCAAAGTAAAAGGTATAAATGGAATTAGAAAAGATGTAAAATACTAAGGCAGGGGAAGAGAAAGCAAAGAGTTAAAAAGGGGTGAGACACAACAAAAAAACTCAGACCATCAAGTCTCATGAAGGAACAAGATAACTTTAGCCCTAAAAATGCACTCAAAAGACACAAGCTCAAAGACCAGTGACACCTATATTTCTTGATAATCAGAGGCATAATTATTGAAACTACATAGTAAAATATGCTCCTGTGGTCAAAGCATAATAGTCAATGAACCTTTTGAGTCTCTGTTCCAGCAGATCCAATAATTTGATGTCAATAAAAATATAATAGCTAGTAAGAACAGCTTATATTTTCTGTTGTATCTAAAAGCAGAAAGAGTGGATCTTCCAAAATTCCATTCCAGTCTCACAAACATCACAAGCACAATAAAGGTAAGACTCTCCCACCATCTCATATGTCTCAGGAGACACATACCAGGAAACTCTACATTCCTGCAGTAACACAGCCATAAAATATGTAAGGGCTGTACATTTTCTCAAACATTGCGCCATGATATGTTGTCAACTGGTGTCCAATAACATTTCATGTGTTCTTTTCTGTTTTCAATTTTGATAGCAAACTGTATGGTCTTCGTGCCAAAGAGAGTACTACTTATGTCCAATTATATAACCGAAAGATATAATTGCTCAAGTTTAGTAAAATTAAGTCAAGTTCAACTAACCAAAAAATCCCATGGGGAGTAAATTGTTACAGCGCCAGCAACACAAACATTCTCTCCATTCCAAAGGGACTACTACTTATGCCATATTTTGATACCAGAAGATATATAATTGTTCAAGTTCTAGTCTAATTAAGTCGAGTTGAAAATTTCGACCAAAAAAAGTCAAGTTGAAAACTAACCAAAAGATCCCATGGTGAGCAAACTGCAACAGCGCCAGCAATGGGAACATTCTCGCCATCCTCCCCAAGATATTTTACCTGAAAGAATAATTTGTGTCAAGAGACTGCTGAAAATTGCCATGGTACATAATATAAACATTAATCCTCAGAGAGACCCTAAAAATAAGCAATATACTTTTTCCTAGGATAGGGCTAGAGATACTCAACTGGAAACCACTGTGAACATCTATAAAGGAAAGAAATTCATGGATTGAAAAGAAAATTCTCGTCATAAGAGTTTTGCAAGCTTTAATGGAAAAAAAAAACAAAAAGCAGCGAAGACTGCAACTTCTCAGTACAAGGGGATCATATATGATAAGACACTCTCAAAATAGACCTTTGATGATGGAAATTGTCGAACATTCTTAGAGTAACATGCAAAAGTTAGAATCCAATGAGAAAAATATGTTACCAAAATGTTGGCCCCAATGCTAGTTCCCACGACAAATAAAGTAGCTTTTGGGTACTCATTATGCAGGTAGTCAATGACAGCACGGACATCCTCAGTCCAACCAGCATTGTAAAAGCAATCAGACTGCAGTTATTAGAATCATAATATAATCAGCAGTTCATGAAAAGTGGTTAACAGCGAATATGCTGTCATGTATCAGGAAATGAGAAATGGAAATCTAAACAGAATAGGAGAGTAGAATCATTTAGAGAAAGAGAAACAAAAGCTGGCATAATACTTTGATGAGCTAGCATCTATCACCATAAAACTCAAGATCACAGAATAGCAAATTTCCTACATGTAAAAACTGACATGTCTAAATTGAAATGTCTAGGCAAACCATCAAAAGTTTAACAGTTTTTCCACACTATATCAGAGAACTACCTCAGGTAATTTCTATGGTTTAAGTTGGAAATATATCGAATACAGAATGTTTCATTGCAAAAAGGATATAGATATTGAACAACATGAAACTCCTTGACTTCACTTCTTTTATAGCAAATATTTACTAGTCCAACGTTAGGAACAATAGGACGCTCTTGAAAGAGACTATGCTAGTGCGGTGGCATGTAGAATTTCATTTAAGAGAGAAAAATAAGAGAAACAGAAACAAGCAAATTAGACAGACATTCAACTGTTGCCAAACTAATAAGCATCAGACATCATCAAGCCACATCATCAACTGTACAGTTTTCCATCTACTATGAATCCTTAACCTTCTAGCTTCAATAAAACTTACCGTAACTGACACACCACCTAGTCCCCGATGGTTGCTCACAACAACATTCCATCCACTTTTGGCAGTGTTAAAAGCCAGATGTTTTAAATACTGCAAGAGAAATCAAAAGACATTATGAATACTTGTCCTTTTAATGCCAATCTAAAAAAGCTTTACAAGTAAATCTGTGTTAAAAAAGCTTCCTTCCCAATTGTTAGGCAATCTTAATGGTCCAAGGGCATGAAAGAAGGCCACTTGCAAACATTATGCATGTGCTGCCAATAAAAAATTTTTGTCCGATACATGGTTAACTGTGAAATTACATAATTATTTTGAGTTACCATTCTGCAATTACAAATCAGGCAAACTTCATTCACTCGATTGAAGAGAATCAGAATAGCTCTGCATAAGTGGGTTCAGACTGCGGACTGCCATAAAAAAGTTTGCCAATATATGAGCTAGAACTATGCATGATCACTTCCCAAATAGAGCTGCTACTGATTGGCAGACCTCTAACTATGATAGGCAATGAAACTCGAGGTATTATCCATCAATCAAAGGAAAAATGAAAGCCATGCACATCATAGAGAAATCACCCATCCTATCTAACCACTATACTGATATAAAGGAACGACAAGGATATTATCAATTGATAAGTAAAGCAAACAACTGTTCTAGCAACACCAAAAGAATCCACATTCTTGGAACTTAATTCTTTGAAATCCTTGTGCCATTTAGAAAAGTTGACAAGGTTCAGAACTTTAAGTCCTTAGATAGACCTCGACTGGCCATAGATTGATAGTACAAGAACACCATTAAGAATATTGGGTTTCGCCTACGGAAGGTACTTACAGCAGAACAAGAATCACTTGTTAAGCCAGGAACCACCACCACAATGGGAGTAGTGTCATCTTTTGAAATGGAACTTTCCCTGTGAAAGGCACCCCCAGACACTGCAAAAATTCATCAGCGTCATTCACTGAAGGTTATCAATATGTGCTCCTAACTGCATGGTGTTGAGCTGTTTATTTAGTAAATGAGCAAGAATAACATAGTCTGTACTTGACTTATTTTAAATATTTAAATTTACAAGGAGAGGCATACAACTAATTAATAAATGAAAGTTGACTGAATCTTCTGCAAGTTCTACCCCAAATTGAGATGGTAAATGGCAAGTAATTTATTATTATTGGCTGTGGGTAGGTAACTGCCGATATGCCTCGCATTGCTTCCTTATAAGGAATGATACTTATATATTTTAGAGCAACAACCTGGGATTGGAAAGTGCTAGACAATTGATCAATCTAACTGAAACAATACAGTAGAGATGACAAAAGAAAATGAAAAAGAAATTATTCCAGAAGCGTAAGGAACTTATGGTGGTCAACAATAAGCAACTCGGACTCACCATCTGAACTCAATACCCAATCTAAAGCAATTGTCCCCCCATCAGAAGTACGAAATATTTGCCTGCAAGGAAAAGCAGGTGTAGATTTGTTAAGTCAGACCAACACAAATGTGCTTGCCCAGTTTACTTGTCACTGGATTTCTGTTCATCAATTCATTGCAAAGGGAACTATGGAAGGAAAAAAAGCAGAGATATGATTTAAGATACTTTCATGGTAAACAATCAGCAGAGATCCCTAGTCAAAAGGGTGACCAGGAGTAAAATAATCAGCAACAGAAAACCAAAAGCATCGTAGAAATTGCAGTCAAAATCTCTAATCAATCTTACCAAGATGAGTTTAAGTAAAAGCATAATTAAAATAATTATTGAAAACTAACAACCAAACAACTGTTGTCCCATATCAGCAACAACTACTAAATCTCCCACTCTGCAAGTTCAGCCACAAGAATTGTTCTTGCCATTGCACTCCATCAAACATCACATCCTCCATAGGATCTTCAAGACACCTTTATTATTAAGCTATTGTTCTGTGTTTCCCAGACTTCATCGAACTCCTTCCTAATTGAACATCTTTCACATAATCATTCTTCTCGATAGATCATCTAAAGCTTTATTTTGTCCTCAAAAAGCCAAGCCAACTCTGTTTACATTTACACTGATTTATGAGCATGTGAAATGTAGTAAATATTGGCATGGAAAAGCCCATAAAATCAGAGGTGAGTTCTCGAAAGTTCATACATTTGCACCAGTCATTCTCAGTAAACAAGCACGTTATACCAGGTGTGCTGCATTTTCTAGAACACCAGCAGAAAGCAACATTGTCAGACAGAGCTAGTTGATTCTATCACTGGACTCCAGACAAATATTATTTTAAAATCATCCTCCAATACTTGCTTTCGTGGCATAGCACAAAACGCTACAAGTGTAAGACACGTGTATTTGACAGTTACTGCCCCACGTAGGAGGCTTCGTCTTGTAAGATGCTTAGTTTTAGTTTTACATCTCGGTTCTGGGAAACATATGATATGATTTTCACAGACGCATCACCTTCTGTAGGTGAAAGACGGAGGCCTCCCGAAGAAATTAAGAAACACGGTCTGAAGATGAGGACTCGTAAGCCATGGAGTCGCCAAGTACCTGCACGCTTTTCAAATAAGTCAGACAGCTCAATAAAACCTCCGCAACAGAGCTCCATTTCTCAACGTTCACGTTCACAATCCACATCAACATCAATCGAGCGAGTTCATTCCCAATTCCTTCGTCCGCCGATTCGTCCGCTATAGATGGAAAAACGAACCGCAACATCCAAAATTCTCTACGCACGCATTCCGTCACCAGACACAAAACATCGCCATCGACTCACAGAGAGAGAGAGAGAGAGAGAGAGAGAGAGGGAAGCGAGGTGGATTACTTTCCGTGGAGAATCCGGCACTTGGAGACGACGGCGGCGTAAACGTCGGAGGAGGAGTTGAACGTGAACTGAGGAGGGGACGATCGGAGGCGGGAGACGAGGTCCTCGAGGAGGTGGCACTCGAGGAAGCGGTAGAGGAAGACGGCGAAGCCGAGGCAGGCGGCCAGGACGTAGTGCCAGATCGGAACGAGGGAGAGCGCGCGGAGCAGGAGGCCGTAAGCGCACGCGTCGCCGCAGCTCTCCGCCGGGCTCGCGCAATCCATCATTCAAGAACGAAGAAGAAGAAGACGAAGAAGGCGAGTATCGCTCTCTCTCTTTTTCCGAAACTTTTGGACTTTGGAATCGTGCGTCCGATGGTTGGACGGTTGGGCGAATCGAGCTCGCCGCTGAGGCGTCTTTAATGTTCGGGCAACGGGGGCTCGCCACGTCAGCAGCATCGAAGGTACGGACGGGACGTCGACGTCGCGGGCGGAATTGGCCTCTCTCGTTCCATTGTAATCATCGCCAATAGAAAAGCCGAAGCTGTTTATAGGGCCAAAGGGGGCAAGTCCGAACCTGACGTCAGTGTCGGGCGAAAGGCAGATTCCGGCCAAATCCATCCCCACCACGGCTCTGGTGCGAACCGACGTCTTGACAAAAGCCAATCGAAGCTTGAGTTTTGAGCTGGAGTTATCTCCCCCGTCTTTTCCTGGCCCGAGTTTGAGTCCCAGACGTTGGTACCTCCATCAAGTCATGCCTTAGGGGTGAGAATGGTTTTAGATAAAATCCGGAATCGAAGAATCAGAAGCTATACAGTATCTTGCGGCAATTCCATAACGTCTAATGATAAATATATAATTTAAAATTACTAATTTAAGTTTCATTTGATGATTGAGACTTTTTTCTTTATTAATATTTCATATTCTTTAATTGTAATAATAAAGAGTGATCATTAAAGATAATAAATTATTATAATCATTCAATTAATAAGATAAGTAGAAGGACGATAGAACTTAAATCGAAGTTGAAATTTGTGAAAGAGTAAGTTTCAAGTTTGGTACGCAACATAAATTTCAGGTTTCCAAAAATAAGAAACCTCTTCCAACGGGTAAATTTCACGATCCAAGTGGAATTTATAAGAAACTTGAAACCGCTCACCCCTATCTTACTTAATTAGTTTTGCTCGATTCCGCTGAGATCGAATGTTGCATAGGCTGCTACTCTTGCTCCGCCACCCATCGCATTGTCGATGAGCATCCGACGTCGATGAGTTGTGGATTTGTTAAGAGATGTAACGAGGCAGAACAGAGAATACATGTATATAATTATATATAGAAACAGAGCCATGAGCTGACAAACATTGCAGAATGACCAAAGTACTCACTCTGTACATCCACAGGGATCGACAAAATTATAATGCTACCTCCTCCAAACGACTAGAGAGATGGAGTTGACCCGAGGTTTTACACAGAGGAGCCCTACGCTCGTTGCACCGCTACAGGCAACTTTTTGGGCTCCATCTTCATCTGCAGACTAGCTTGAGCAATGCAGACTTCAGCATAGACAAAGCACACGAAACAGAGAGGTGGCGGACTTGCCACCCCACAAGGCAAAATCCTCGACTCGGCCGCCCACTTTTTCACTCGGCAGAATCAACCTGCTCGAATGGTGTCCACCCGATCAATCATGTCCAGTGCTTTGATCCGGTCGATATCGAAATCGATGATAGGAACAGAAGACGGCCTCCGAAGGGGAAACGGATCTTTTTTGCTTTCCCAGGTTGGGGAGTGGCTACTGCTTTTACTCAGTCTATGATGCTTGCGTAACCTTACTTTCGCAGTCTCGAATTCTTGGCTCTTACTTATTCCCGGAGTCAACAGTTTCCGCTTGTTCACATCGCGAAGCATCTCTTGGTCTTCAATTGTCAAGGTAGACGATGGAGATATAGGCTCACTGTGCATAGATATCTGGACTGTACTTTGCTTGGGAGACCGAATAGGAGATTTAATAGGAGATCTGAATCCCACATTAGAAGCCCTAGCCTGGCTTACAAGATAGTGAAGCCACACCACCAGCTCAAGAATGTAGACATCAGTCTTTTCCTTATCTGCATGGTGTAGAGTCTCGATGCGGAGCAAGTCATTTTGGCCGGTAGCCTTCCGGTTCAGGTCGGACCTGAAAAACACACTTTGAGATTGACTATAAAGTCAAGGGGGAAGAGAAAAGGGCAGAGCTTTGAATTGTCCAAACTTACCCTGTGTTTGCCCATTCTCCAACCCAACCAAATCCATGATGGGCTCTGTCGACAACGTTTGAGAGAGAGAATGAATCAAATGACAATAATTGCTTTGCCAAACAAAAGTGAGTTGCGGAGAACCAAGAGAATGTACTACAACACCATTAAAACAGGACAACCAAAAAATGCCGGCATATATTATTAGATATAGTGATTAATAGTACTCCATACACAGCAGCTACGGCACAGCTAAGAAGGCATGTAGACATTCGATATTTTATACTGAGGGGACCCTAAGCTACCGATTTATAAAATGGTAAGCATGCATCCTAGGTGTAAGATTCAGATGAATATGAGATGACCAACCATAACAAAATGACAACCATTCTATGGTAGTCTTACTTTGTAGTATTAGCAGCAAAAGGAGCAAGCCACTGCAACGTCTTTTCCATTTCCCCTTTAATTTGTGGTATAGAAAGCTGCAATCACCATTGCGAATGATGTAAACAGAGCTTATATTGACTATCAAAGGAACGGAAAAGTGACAAAATAAAAAGTTTATGAACATTGAGAGATTCTCATCACTGTCCTCAGGAATTTAAGGGACATTCCCACCACAATGTAGAAAGTCGATACCTCTTCTACTAGTTGAAATGACTGTAACTTTGAGCGCAATGCTGTCTTCACATGAGCAGGTAGCCCTTGGTATAAAGCCTCTCTGGAATTAGGAGGTACAGAACCCGAGCGGGATACCTAATTCAGTCAAGGTTTCAGTTAGTAACATAAAAAATACACCTTTTTCCATTTCTATTTACTGGAAAATGCGAAACAGTATTCAATGTTCAATCATACACTTTCCATAGAATAATATTGGATTACTATATATTAGCTAATAAAACATGAGCTAATTTACTTAAAGTTTTCAATTTGCAATCAGGCTTCTGACTTGACACACAAAGTCCTTGAGAACTTGTTATGCCAACAAACTGGCTTAGTGCTTTGAGTCAGATGGGTCTTTTTTCTTCTAGTTGGACCAAATAAAGAATACTAGAACTATGCTTCTTTATTAGAATAATGGTTCTTTTTAAAACTAATTCTTTTAATCATGATTCGTGGGGCCTCATCCATATCAACTGTTTTAACATCTTCATTTATAGTCCATTGCTATTGAATTTTAAATGAACGGTGACATCGTGAAGGTTTTTCCTAGGTTACCCTCTTATACCAGTTCACCTATATAAATCTTGGTACAACCATGCCTGAACAAGTTTTATTGATTACCCCGAGGTCTTATATGCACGTTGAGAACCCTCACTAGCCAATGCACAGACAACAAAGAGAAGTTTCTGTTGGAGTGGCTTTTGGAACAGCTGAAGATGGCTACCTCCATTGAGAATGTAATTTTTTTGCAAATGAAAAGCAAGATTCAGCAAGGACCTAGTTTTCTCTTTCCTATTTGCTTTCATGGTTCTTGATAAGGAGCACAAACACAATAATCAGCTGAAGTAATACCTCTGAATCTTTACCAGAAACATGAAAGATCAGAGTATTCAGCATGAAATTGAAAGTTAGACTCACAAGAGTATCGATTTGACCAATAATATTCGCATAATGTAAAGCAAGACCAGCAGAACCCAACGTTTTAGAGCTGCTAGCAGAACCTTTTAAGGATTTATCCGAATCTGCAACGTCACAGGAGAAATTTCATAAGTGACCAATCACTTCCACAGAATAACTGAAACTGACTAAGATTACCTTGCTTAGAGCATAGGAAATAAATAATCATTTTAAAGCATACCAGCAGTACCAAAGGCTTCATGAATCTCCCAATGTAGGAAATGAACTATATCAACAAGCTTTTCCATTACCTACAAAAGGAAGACAACTTTGTCTTCTCATGCACATATATGATGCGTAGATAATTGTACAAGGTGAGAATGTCTATTTAGAATGTCAGAGCAAGAATTTCATGCACAAGGAGTTCAAATCTTTGAAAGTGAATCAACCATTACATTGTTAACAAGAACTCTGTTCGTGCTCATAAGTCATCCAAGAAATTTGACGTTTCATTTGCATACTTGACAATTCATATCATGAGGTGGATGAGAAAATCTCCAGCATAAAATAGAAAAAGCTAAAGCAGTACCAACTCACACCTCTTCCAAAATCCTTGACCAAAGTGACTTTTTCTTCAAACTTCTTACATGCTTCTTCTGGCTCTTCAACTCTGCCCTCAATATCGTCAGGCTGTCTCCTATATGTCAACCACAAAAAGTAAGTCAAAATAATTTTACATAAGATTTTTGTATTCCAGTAGCTCAAATCTTCAAGAACCAACAGGCCAAATTGACACAAACTGAGGGATTTCTGGGAAAGCAAAATGCATGTATGACAAGAAACTCATATTGATGTGACCTCATCTAATTTCCCCATCCATAGAAAGATTGACTTCGAAAACCACAACTGAACAATTACACAAAAGACATCCCGTTGATTATAGATGCAACCTCAGAAAGAACATCCGACAGCCAATTTAGACAAAACAAGACATTCGATTCCAAAGTAACGTGTTACAAATTGCCAACATTAAAACTTGGCTATGATGTGTAAAACTTAGATAGATTAAAGTAATGCCTACAAATTCTCAGATAAGTGAAAACCAACAATCACGTGATTTCCTTTACCAAAAAAAAAATCATGTGATTCCAGTAAGGCGATTTTCTGTTTCTCTGATCATCAGTCAGGCAGTTTTATGGTAATAGTATTTTGGACTATGACTTACCTTTTTGAGTAGCGTTCGGGTTATCCTCTTCCTGGAGCTTGCGCTGATAATCTTGCTCAAATCTGTCTAAGGCATGCAACTCATGATACAACTCCTGCCACCAAATGTGAAGGACCAGTCATTGTCATTGCTTCCTCTCGTGTTTTATTCTAAAATATAAATAAAAAAGACAAAAGCAAGGGACATCATGCATAGCCAAATGTTTTAGTTCAGAGGAGTTGCAGATCAGTTCCATCATTAAAAGGAGAACACACTTATTCTAAGCCTTTTAGGCCAGAAACATTAAAATTTCCTCACATACACTCAGTTGGCATTAAGAAACATTCTACCAGCTGCATTCCTTGATCCCAGTAAGTCATTTGTGACATAAAAATCATGATGAGAGAGAAAATTCTTATGGCTAGATGTGCATTGTTCATATCTTTTTCACCATTGAAATAGCACATTGACAGGTAAATTCGAAATTGGAATACTCACAGCTGTGTACTGAACTAGATCCATCAGTTGCTGCATCGTCCTCTCTGCCTCGTCCTTCACTAACTTTTCCGATGGAAACTCTGAATCCAACCTAAGTACAACAAAGAAAGAGGCATTGTCCCACATTTGCAAAGATACTATACAAGCTAAAACAGCTTGATGCATTGGGATTACTTCTCAAAATATCGATCTAAATTGTGCCACTGAGGATCTTTACAACGATTGCCGAATCGAACCACCTCTCCGGAGAAAACCTTCAGCTCCTCTCTGTCAATAATACCGGAAAGAATGACAAGTGTGACATCTGTTAGCATATAATCGACTTAAATATGATATACAGCAGGATGCTGTGAAAGCAAGTGCTATCGATGCATTCCTACCTTTTGTCAGCTGCAGCAATCCTTAGAAGTTTATCCATATCTTTTGATATTAGATTTTGCACACCTTCTGAGGGAAGCACCACTTCTTTCAAATGCTTGATGTTATCCTTTGAGAGGGATAGCATAAGATTAGCACCCTTTACAATTGTATTCGCAACTTCAAAAGCTAAAATTGCTATTTTGTTTCCTTTTGTAGTCACTCCCGAGGTAAAACCGCTGTTGAGATTCAGGTTCGTCATGCTACTTCCAAGCGTGTCTAAAACTTCTACTGCCCTCCCTCCAGCTTTTCCTAAAAGTGTGCCAGATACCTACCATCCAAAGAATACAATTCATTAAAGGACACGCTATAAGATTGACTGCCCGTGATTCAGTACATATATACATACAAGCAGGAAATAAAGTATTCACTTGCCTAGTGAAAAGGGGGAAAGCTGTAACCTACAAATTTATTTATGATGTCTTAGTATGCCATGGAAAAGGGGAGAGAGAAAGGATAACACAGATCAGAAACACAAAATTGACTCACCTTAGCAACCGTCACTTGCTTTGACCTGGTCGATCTAGATTTCTGCGACGATGCCCTCGACAATTGCATAATACCATCAAAAAGATCTTCCGAACTCAAAGTACGTGAAACCGCATTCTCCGCAGAAGACGAGAACGGCTCCCGCAATTCCTCATCCCCATCCTCTCCACCTGAGGACTGAATCGAAATGTCATTTCCACTCTTGGGCATTCCATCAGACCGATGGACATTGGATTCGCTAGTAGGCCTACCGTCTACATTTGTAAGGCTTCCACTGGGAACATTATCTACACTGGATCCCCTCGAGCAAAAACCACCCATTTGGAGAAAGCAAAACACTAGCTCCAACTTAATTATTTTCGTCTCGGTTCTCAATACAGAAAGCCAGAACTTGGACTACTGGCGTATTTACAGGATCAAAGATGCCAAAGTCAAGACCTTTCCCGAACCATCAAGCAAATAGAAATCCAGTTCAATGCGCTTCTGCATTTATATCCAGATGATCTTATCGGAGGCAGTACCGATTGCGGATCGCCACCGAAGCCTCACCCCATTGGGATCGAATCGCCAGACTGTAAACAGACAAATCGCTGCACCACGAACCCATATGCAGAAACAAGCAAAAGAAAGCGGAATGAGAGTTTCAGCTGGCAAGAACCCAGACAAAATCGAGCGAGAACACACTCAAGCAGCGAAAGCCAAGAGCGGTAGACATTCAGAACCCGCGACGGGGAGTCAAAAGGCGCCCTCAGAAAAACGCCATTGGAGACCAATGAACGCCGGAAAGCGCGAAAGACGAGAAAAAAGAAGAAGAAAAGATGAAAAGATTCAATCGAAACGAGAAAGGAAAAGTGAGAAAAAGGATTCACCTTTAGCAACCCAAAACAGAGAGCGCGGAGAAGGGTCTTCGGAGAATTGCGCAGAACTTATGGGAAGCAAATCGTTTGCCCAGGAGACGACTGAGCAGGATGGAAATAGACGGACGAAGAAGAGGAAGAAGACCAGCACTGAGCTGCCACCACCCCCCCTTCAGACTCTCTCTCTCTCTCTCTCTCTCTCTCTCTCTGGGTCAAAGTCTACTGTCCAGTGTCCACGGTGAGAAACCTTTACCGCTCAGACGATGATGCTTCGGGCGGGCTGGGCCGGGCCTCACCACGCCCCCTCGAGCCCACTGCCCGGACGAGGGCCGGTGCCGTCTCGGGCCCCAGCTTGGGCCGCCCGCCCGTCCGTCCTTCGGGCCTGTACGGCCCGAGTCACTAGATTCAAAACCACATCATAACAAGGTAGCAAAGTCTCGATGGACTCTCCTCAGTCCTTTAGTGCGCTCGTGCCCTGTGGTAAATTCCTCCTTTTGAGTCACAAGTTACAAAGTTTAGTGGGCATCGTGGTACAAAGAAAAAAAAAAAAAAAGGTTCACGAAAGTCACTGTATGATCTCAGGATCAACAGTTCACATCTTGTCCTTGGCATTACCTTCATCCAAGTTAGTCGTGGAAAATGTGACGCGAAGTTTCCAATGATCGTCCGGGTGATCGGGAGCGATCATGCTGGGAGTAGCTATCCTTTGGATATTGTCTAGCACTAGTCTAACATGATTGATTGAAATTGGGACTCTATTTGTGCTAGCGCCCACATTGCAAGATTCTTAGGCGACTATCATGCAAGCCCAATTTGTTAACATGTCAATTTCTTTCCTTATCGATACTTGTGTACCATCACCTTGTTCGTTCCATCGAAAATGGTCATATTTCAATCTACCTCTAAGCATCGAGATCTTGACTATGTGACCACTCGCGGTGGAATTAATTCGAGTAGGGCGTTCATGGTGTTTGATTGGCCATATTTCGTTTTAAGATACTTAAATAATAAATCACGCATTTATCTAATAATTTAAGTTTTAAGAATAATTGACGGTGGTCCACGAAATCTCATATACGATATATTTCTTCCCATTATCGAGAGAGGACAGGACTAGAAGCGTCTACGATGGGGCTTTGGGTACAACCCAATCAGCACTTTGAAACTTGATTTTCATTATTAGATGCCGACAGTGGAGCGCATGAAACTCAGCACCCACACGCAAAAAAGAACAGGAGTGGAGGGCTCCAAGAAATGGAGAATGGATTCTTGTGTTTGTCCTCTTGCCATCCAAGGCTCTTCACCACCTTCTTGGATGACTTCTTTTTCTTCTTCAGATATAGAATGAAAATGAAAGGGAGAGAAAGGAACTGAGTGTAAGTAAGTTGATAAGTGAAAACTCAAACAACACATAAAAGGGCCAAGAGTTTTTGCTGTAAGTGTCCAATCGTCATGGAAGATTCACCCATGTATATCTAATTTGGTAGGTCAATTCAATTCATTTTGACTCATTATAAACTTGTACCACTTCTCGAGAATCATGACTACTCGACATGATTCATATCTTGAGAATTAATGTAACAAATCATAGAAGATCCATCTATGCTTATTTGATGTGACATTTTGATTCATTATAAACTTGCACACACTTCTCAATAACTGTGATTACTCAAATATTATTGAATTATCCTATGTGAGAGTTCGATTCAATTCATCTTGACTCATTATATAAACTTTGTAGACACAATCTCCACAAGATGACAACTCGAGCCTCCTTAGAGAAGGATATAGCGCTTGATCACCGAGTCAATCTCGGTGGCTCGGGTTAACAAGTTTAGGAGTTGGTAAGAGAAGGAGAGAAAGGGGTATTGAGGGATTGAAGCCGTGCGTTGTTGGCCGACGGCGAAGTGGTGGGTGGCGTGTGCTGGAGGCACTATGGGGCCAAATTGGAGCAACCAAATGCGAGTAGGGCCCCGAGATGGAAGTATCGCAATGCCGAAAAGCCACTAGTGATCTTCCCCATCCACTCAAATCTCAAAAAGTCATCTTTTTCCAACAGGGGGTGCCCACGCCCACTTCTTTACTACATGACAAAACGAATTTGGCCAGCGCGAATATGTTCTTATTGTCTTCCTCACGAAAGGAAAGAGGGAATAACCCAGGTGAAATGATTGGCAAAAGGAAAAAAAAAAAGAAAATAGATATTATCATGATTTGCAAGTATCGTCATGATTGTGACCTTAAACTACTTCGTCTGAGATTTCGTGTGGACTTCGATTTTCTTTTATTTATGTTAAATACCTAGATAATATTCCCTCCTTTTGAAATTGATAGAGTGAGGTGTATAGATATCGACATATTAAAATAAGAAACACGGTCCTATTAACTTGTCAATTATATATTTGTTGGATAAGCGAGACGGCTCTCAGTGTTGTCAAAAAGACACTTGCTTCTTGGTGAGAAAACCTCAAGCCATCTAGGATCAATGGAGTGCCCATGTTTGAGGAAACTTCACCCCAATTCTCTCCCCCCTTTCTTCTAACTAGTAACATAAATCTACTACTCTCTGCCCACAACAACACTTTTTTTTTTGGAATGATAGGGAGGATTTTCTCTTCTCCATTCTCTAACGAGATCCCTTTAATGTGTCTTAATAGAGAGAGAGAGAGAGAGCCGACGAGAGCTCCGAAGGAAACTCGAGTGGTGTACCAAAGTCAGTTCACAATCACAACTGTCGACAAGGAGGGTCCCAAGTGCATTACGAGAGATCTTCGACTACTCTAATGCTTGATCTCGATTCAGAGAACTTCTTACCGAGCCCGAAGTTCATCGATCGCGCAACCATTGTCTTTAGATGACGGGACATCCACCAGAAACCCCGATTCGCTCTATCCATTAAGGGCAAGGTCTAGACATGAAATTTGCCTTCGATCCATGCGATGATGTCACCCTTTTCTATTTAGATTCATACATGTATTTCACATAAAAGTCCGCTGGGCTTGTGTGCTCCCACATCTAATGACTCGCTAAGTTCAGGGGTGATCAAATTATATGCAAATGCAAAAAGTTGCTCGCGATAGGGAAAGGAACAACCTCAGAGACATCTGCCATCCCCCCACGAAACGTTGTTTTTCTCCCCCTTCGTGTTTCCGACTGCACTCCTCCAAAAGTGCTCGTGGGACATTCACACTTCATCTCCCTTCGCCAACAACCCCCTAGCCTCTTCATCCTCGCCTCCACTTCCCGCTCCCGCCCCATCGGAGGATCCCATCTCGACGGCGGTCAGCTTCTTCGCCTTCAGGGCCTCGCCTTCCCAGTCGGTGCGCCCCAGCACCATGTAAAGGATGGACACGGCGCATGCCGCCTGGGCCGAGAGCAGCCCGAACCACAGCCCGCTGAACCCCACCTTGAGCCAGAAGGCCAGCCCCACGGCCACCGGGGTGCCCATAAAGTAGAACGACCCCAGGTTGATGCGGGCTCCCACAGCAGGCCTCGCCGTGCCGCGCAGGATGCCGCACCCGGTCGTCTGGGGGCAGTTGCCGAGCTCGCAGAGGCCCATGATGGGCATGACGGAAGCGACCAGCGCCGTGACCAGCTGGTCTTTCGTGAAGAAGCTCGCCCATTTCTCTCTGAAGAGGATCGTCCATGTGATGTTGATGATGCCCATGATGAATGCACATCCCAATGCCACCAGGGCTGCTAATTTGGCCTTGTATGGCTTGCCAGCTCCGAGTTCGTTTCCTACCTGCAGGATTTGGCAATCATTCTGATAAAAACATCGATCTGAGATGTGCGATGCATCTATCTACTTCTGTCCCGCTTGCCGAATGCGATTAAGAATAGAACGGCCGATCGTCTGAAGCAATTTAGGCGCTCCAGGACTGATCATAATCGTCCATTATAATGAGATTGATAATCATGATTAGTGCAGGAGTGCCTGATATGCTTATTTCAGGGGAGAACCTGAACATGTATCCGTGAATGGAGACAGCTGAAGTTGAAATATCAATGAAATATGTATTCGTGATTGCACCAACTTTAGCCACTCTGGAATGGTAATCTACTTATAAGATAATCAAGAAGAACTTACCCTGGCAGAAACACAACCAGCTAGGGCCAGGGGCACCGTGTACATCATGCTGGTGGTTTGGATCAGAACCCCGGTGGCAGCCACCGCCACCGTGGGGTTCGGCAAGTACCCCGCCAGGACCGTCACAATCTCGTACCACCACCACTCCAGGCAAATCCCCAGGCAGCTCGGCACGGCGAGCCTCATCAACGGTCCCAGCCCGTCACAGACCTTCCTCACCCCAGTGGTCCACCGCATCTCGCACCGCCCCGACACGTACACGTATGCAGCCATCAGCCCCACCACGTTCATGTTCGTCAGCACGGAGGCGATGGCCACCCCCGGCACACCCATCCCCACACCGACCACGAGCACGTAGTTGAGGGGCACGTGGAGGGCGACCGCGGCGAGGGAGCAGTACATCATGGGCTTGGCGATGCACTGGGACCGGAGGAAGACCCTCAGGGGCTGCAAGAGGGTGTTGGTGAGAAGGTCGGGGAGGGAGTACATGCAGTACGTGGCGGCCATGGAAGTGATGTTCCTGTCCTGGCCCATGAAGAGCATGATGGGCTCGAGGTTGACCCAGAGGAGGCCGATGGGGACGATCGCGATCAGGAGGATCAGGACCATCCGTTGGAGGGAGAGGGCGAGGAGGTCCCAGTTCTTGCTCCCGTAGGCCTGAGCGCAGACCGGCTCCAGCCCTGAAGCCAGCCCGTTTAGAACAGAGTAGCCCGTGATGTTGGTGAAGCCGATGGACAGTGCTCCTCCTGCGCACGGTAAGCAAGAAAGTCCATTTCTTTTTCTCACGAATCGAAGCGTTCATGAAGACAGATATTGATTTACACGAGATTGAGTACGAGTTTAGCACGTTAATGCAAATTTATAGTATTTGAGAATGGGACGAGCTGGAGGCAGGGCACAAGTCGACGAAGGTTACCCGCGAGCTCTAAGCTTCCGAGACGACCCAAGAACAAGACCGACACTACTTGGCGGACGAAGGCCAGTAAGTTCATGGCCGTGATGGGGAACACCATGCCTAACAGCTCCTTTACCTCTTCAACGACCTGATAAAGAGGGAGCGACTTTTCCATGTTCATTGTTTAAAAAAAAGAAAACGACAAGAAAAAACGAATGGAATTTCCTTTTTCTAGTGGGGAATGTCGGTGCTTTTAGTGAGGTTTGGTACCTGAGAAGGAGAGGGGAGTTCTTGAGGAGAAAAATCTGCGTCTTTTGCTGCCATCGGTTCGGATCAAACCAAAGTCTCCGCGCGTAAAGCCAAATGCAATCTGTGCAAGAGGAGAAAAAACAAGAAGGAAGCCGAATCAATCTAACAGTGCAAAGAAAGAACAAAATCAGGAAAGTCGATTCGAAAAGGTGGGTCCTTTTGTAATGGTAACGTAAAGAATCGACAAAACTATGAACCAACAAGCAAGAAATCGAAAACCAGGTACTACAGAGAGACTGCTGCAGAAGAAGAGAAAAGACCCACCAAGTTCTAGTTCTCGACTATCTTATGGAGGAAGGAAATAGTTGGCGCAAACAGAGACTGCGAGGAGGCATTACACAAGCAGAAAGCAAAGAAAGTTGCTTTATTTTTCTGTTTCTTGACAATTTTTGGCCGAGAAAGAGCAAGCAAAGAAACCGCAAGATAGAGAGTTCGTTTTGATTGGACTGTGTCTTTACACAGGGTCAGCCCAGTTTCTGTATATCAGCAAGAGCAAGAGGACGTTTATGGCAAAGAGGAGAGAGAAAAAGAACAGAACATCCTGGTCGCGCGGCAAAGCAGAGAGAGTTCCCTTCTTTTGCTCTTCCCAACGAAGAAGGCGAAAGGTTAGGGGCGGGGAGGACGGTTTCGATACGAGAGAAATGAAGGGACATCGGCTCATCTTCATGATGCGGCCTTTAATATGGCAGGCCAGAGAGAGAAGAGCAGAGAGAAGCAGAGTGCTGATCCTTTACTTAAAATTTTAATTCAGATTTCCTCTTCAGGTTGAACAAAACATAATCATTATGGACAAAAGTGCAAATAGTTCTCACACCCTGGAAGGGGCTTTTGCAATTTGCCCCGTCCACCAGGAAGACCTGGGAAGACATTTTGCAGTTTGCTCCCCGGACTTTGCTTAAATAATTTTATTCTGCCGCCAGCAAAGCCCCGACGCCCGGTGCATTAGCGGCAGGTGGGGCACTTTGTCAAATTATTGATTCTTTTTTTTTTACCCTGTCGATATGTCCAGTATTGAGACCGTCCCTCTTGTTGAGTTTTGGAATAATTCAGACGAAAGAGATAAAGGTTTCACTTGGTTTTCTCATCCAGATTGGACGAACATGGGATGAAATTGCAAGTTTCTCCCACAAAATCGGACATTTTGTGATTTTCTACTATAAGTTTATTATGCTTCTAGGAGAATTTGGTTTATGATGAGAACTAGTTCGCTTCCCCACGTATGTTCTCGGTTGGAAGTGGACGTCGGTGTCGTTTTTAGGAATTGAATAGCGACAAATTTTGGAAGTAAGGCAAGTGCTCCATGGAAGCAAGAAAATTGGTTAGTTAACCGTCTACGGATGCATCAAATTTTCCTGTTGCTAATGTCAATTTTCTCCCTACTTGTCTTATATTGAGAACAAGGCTATTGCGCTCATTTGAAGAGCAGACACTAAACTTTATTTTTTTTTGGGTCGGCGGACACTAAATTGAAAAGTTAGCTAAACCATCCGAAAGCAAAAGTAATTGACATCATCGAAAAATGGACAAGGACAAAACGCTCAAAAAGACGAGCCAGTCTTGGATATATGAACAGTCCACAACAATAGACTTCAAATATATCTAAGGAGTTATTGAACAATACGCTAAACATTCCAACTTCCCTTATTAATCTACATGGATGCATGATATCCAGTGGTCACGTGCATCGAATCAAACTTCAAATCTCCATGCATAATGTGGCAAGCTAAAGTGCAAAGTCATTAGGAGAGACAAATGTCGGAAATTGAATATGAGATCCGTCACGTCTAGATCAAGCATCTAATCACTCGATCAATTCGTATCATCCCGTGTTTGATGACTAATCACACATACAATAATGTTATATCTTTTTCGCGTACCTACTTAACAATGTGAACGACCATCAAATAATCGAGGCATTTGAACTAAAAAAATCCGATTTCCCGACATCACGAGTAATTCTCGAATGTCCCGGGTGCATTCGAACCTGGCATAGCCAAACTCTTAGATCAGATAGATTACACTATACAGCCATGTAATCGAGGCATTTGAACTAAAAAGAATCCGATTTCCCGACATCACAAGTAATTCTCGAATGCCTCGGGTGCATACGAACATGGCATAGCCAAACTCTTAGATCAGATAGACCACACTATACAACCATGAATAGGGGTGATCGGGTCTAGAGTGGGTAGGGTCCAAATCTGGACCCTGTACCCGACCCTGTTATAACATGTTCATTTTTTGGATCATGTACCCTATCCTATTTTTATTAGTTAGACCCAACCCTATTTTTCCGGTCCGGAAATAAGGTTAACCATGTTTTCATTTAAACATGTTTTGCGACCATTTGATATCCTATATGACTTCAAATTTTACATTAATTCGCGAAAAAAACAACAACGTAATCCTCCTAACAATGCATAAACATTAGCAACAAATTTAGATATAATATTAGTCCCATTTCCATAAATACTTATGATATGATCTAATACACTTGCTTATGTGTATGCAACGGAAGATGACATCTTTCTTGACTTGGATTGAGAATACTTTAATTAGTGCTACAATAGTTGGTAGCACTTGTTCCGCGACTATAGTAATAGTTGAAGGTGAGACCATTAAAAATGAAAAACAATGCATGAGAACAGTTCTTTTAAATAATTATTTGAAAACAATTCTCCCTTAACTTGATTAGGATAAAAGCTTTCTTTTTTTAACAATTTTTCGAAAATAAAGAGACCTAAAGGCATTATATAGAGAGACGATTTTATTTTTTTAACAGGGTAAAAACCGGTTCCAAAACTAGTCCAATTCCAAGTGGATTTTTGCTTGGACCATATTTCCGGACTGGTTTCAACGGTTCCCAAAAATTGGAACCGGTTCCCGGACCGGTTTAACTGGAAACCAGTTCCCAACCCTATTTTTCAGGTGATCCGGTCCGGATTCCGGGTAAGCTTGATCCGGTTGCACACCCTAACCATGAATGTCAAGGGTTTTGTATTAAGCAGCCAGTGCAAGGTTTTACCAAAATGCGAAAGGAAATTTACCTCTGCGGGAACTTGGGGATGCGAGCTGTAAGGGTGAGTAAGCATTGGCTCGCCATTGCCTGTCTGAAAGCACAAAGGGTTTTCTTTTCAGTTTTGATTGAGAACGAGAGGCTAGGGTTTCACGTCCGTGTCGGTCGTTTTCAGCATTTCGATGAGCAGTGATGGAGGGAGAGGCTTTGGGAGGCTGAAAGATGGCGACGAAGAAAAGTAAATCTCGACCGTGCGAAAAGATGAAGTGTCGAGCGCAGGTAAGACAGAAGAAAGCACTCGGCAGGAGCACTACACTCTGGCTCTCGTCTAGAAACTAGTAAACCTGTTCTTTGTCAAGAGAGTGTATGCTTTGTTTTGCTTACTTAAATCCCACTGAGAATAAGAAAATAGTAAGAAACTTAAAAGTTGCGTCTGATAGTGCCCACGATGACCGCTTCATAAACTTTGGTTTGGAGAATTCCTCGACCATTGTAAAAATATTTGATCAGATTGTCCATTTCCCCGTTGCGAACGCCTTTCAAAGCTATTCAGAATAAAGATTTTTATCTAGGTTAAAATCGAATGAGTAAGTGAAGGTATTATACTGTGATATGATAAAAAAAATTTCAAGAATCACACGAATATAGAGATGCAAGAAAATTTTAACAAAAAACTATAGGATAAACCTAATACATGCATAGAGCTCATTATCAAACACCTTGTGAGCCTATGTCAACAGCACGTGGCTGTGAAGTTGATGGCAGAAAAATAACTTAAACTAAGCCCCGAAATCTACCCTTCAAATTAGATTACCTCGATGGCGGATGCCCAATGAGACTCCACAAAAGTTTTATTCGAGAAAATCCATCTTTCAAATTTGCTATATATAAAATGCAAAAGGGACACGTAAATTCTTCTAATTTCTTGTTGAACAAATCAGTTGGTGAGAGGGAAGGACAGCTTAAAAATGGTGGAGAATGATGGTGTGGAGCCTTGGCGGAGAAAGATGTAAAAGATGACATAGGCTGTGGAGGAGGAGCAGAATGATGAAGCAGAAGCTACATGGAGCTGCGAAGGGAGTTTTTAAGATTGGCCAACAAGGATCTTGGAGAGTAAAGTAAAAAGATCGATAGAGGGTCAAGGATCGTTGCTCATGCTTGGAAAGCACCCAAACGATGCTTGGAAAGCAACCCATATTGGTGGATATCAAGTTGAGAAACCCGCAAAATCATGAATAGGCGCAATATCATACATTAAAAAAAACTTATGATCAAGTGCCACGGGTCGATCATTTTGGATTAAGACTGTGTGAGTTGAGAGAGAGCCCGCAAAATCATGAATAGGCGCAATATCATGCATTAAAAAAAAACTTATGATCAACACTGACATGCCATGGGTCATCGTTTTGAATTAAGACTGTGCGACGACTTAGACTTTCTTGAATCACTTGGGATCGTTGGGCACCTAAGCCAAGCTTTTTTTGAATCAATCAATCACTCAAGCTCACCCCGATCGTAGAGAGAGAAAAACTCTAGAAAAGAATGAAACTTTAATTATGAAATGATTGGATTGATACAATGAAAAGAAGTATAGCCATTCTTATACTAGTGATCCTTTTGTAATGGTAAGTAAAAAATCAGGGAAAGTCGATTCGAAAAGGCGGGTACTTTTGTAATGGTAATGTTAAGAATAGACAAAACTACGAACCAACAAGCAAGAAATCGAAAACCAGGTACTACAGAGAGACTGCTGCAGAAGAAAGAAAAGACCCACCAAGTTCTAGTTCTCAACTATTTTATGGAGGAAGGAAATAGCTCACGCAAACAGGGACTGCGAGGAGGCATTACACAAACAGAAAGCAAATAAGGTTCCTTTGTTTTTCTGTTTCTTGAGGACTTTTGGCCGAGAAAGAGCAAACAAAGAAACCGCAAGATAGAAAGTTCGTTTTGATTGTACTCTGTTTTTTCACAGGGTCAGCCCAGTTGCTGCATATCAGCAAGAGCAAGAGGACGTTTATGGCAGAGAGGAGAGAGAAAATAACAGAACATCCTGGTGGTGGCGAAGCAGAGAGAGTTTTCTTCTTTTGCTCTTCCAAACGAAGAAGGCGAAAGGTTAGGGGCGAGGGAGGACGGTTTCGGTGCGAGAGAAATGGAGGGACATCAGCTCATCTTGGAGAGTAAAGAGAAAAGATCGATAGAGGGTCAAGCATCGTTGCTCCCATATTGGTGGATATCAAGTTGAGAGAGCCCGCAAAATCATAAATAGGTACAATATCATACATTAAAAAAAACTTATGATCAACACCAACGTGCCACAGGTCAATTTTATGGATTAAGATTGTGCGAGTTGAGAGAGCCCACAAAATCATGAATAAATCATGAATAGATGCAATATCATACATTAAAAAAGAACTTATGATCAATACCGGCGTGCCATGGATCGATCGTTTTGGATTAAGATTGTGTGCTGACTTAGACTTTTTTGAATTAATCAATCACTCAAGGTCACTCCGATCGTAGAGAGAGAAAAAACTCTGGAAGAGAATGGAACTTTAATTATGAAATGGTTGGATTGATACAATGAAAAGAATGACACCCATTCTTATACTAGTGATCCTTAGATTACAAGCATTGATCGAGATTACCTCCAACGGACAAGATCGTATCTCCTCACCTACCAACTACCGACATTTAAATTGAGAGTGTTCTAGACATTGGCACAATTACTATCTCACCCCTCCCTAGGAAACTTCCGGAAACTCTAGAGAATTCCATGGGCGAGTTGAGGTGTCCTTCCTCATTCATGCAAGATCCCTTGGTCATGGAAACCTTAGATCCATTACAGACAACTCTTGCTTTCTTCTTGTAGTCAACCATCTACATGCTCGAAATCATGCGGTCCAATGAGAACAAGGAGTGATCATTGAAACAAGGAGGTCCAAACCATGAGTGTTTCTTAGTAGCTTCTAAGGTGGCAAAAAACTGACTCTTGTTGCACACCAAAACATAGAGAAGCGTTGTTCGATTCTATATGCAAAATTAGAATTGATTCAAAAGAGGCGCATTTGATGTAACAACATCATTTAGTGTTAGAATTCTCATGATAAGTGTGATTAGGTGAGAGCATTATTATATTGGTGATCTCCTAAGAAATTGCTTAACTATATGTCATAAAATTATGAGAGTTGATGTAGGATGAGTCAAAGTAGATGATGCTACAAGTGAATGACTTCAAGACTGTCCCAATATGATAACGAAGTGGAACCCTTTGTAGTAGATGTATGGTTTGGGGATTAAACATAGAGAAGTGGTGGGTTGTAATAACTTGACCCGACAAGGGCAAGAAGTGATTGTCGGGCAAGAGGATCCAAATAAAGAGAGGTTTTGATAGGCTTCAAGGATGACAAAGGGGAGCCAAATTGCACACTAAATAGAGGGGAAATACTTATGAATTATATATATATATGGAATTGACTCACATGAGACATCCTTTTCCGTAAGGGTATCGTTTAGCATTGAAAATCCCATGCTAACTATGCTCAAGTGAAAGCACCTTTAGGATGGATAACCTCCTAAAAAAGCACTCACATGTACACCAAATGACAAAATTGTGAAACTCTGATATGGAATTGATCAAAATGGACAAATGTCTTTTTTATTAATCCAGTGATATCATAATATGACATCAAAGTTTGACTCCCTCTAATAGGTATATGGTTCTAAAAAAAAATCATGCAAAAGCTAGTGGCCTATAGTTCACCCGTATGATAAGGGTGGAGAGTAATTGTCAAGATGAGAGGGTTTGGACAAGGAGCAAATCCTAGCAAACCTCTAGGATAGCGAATGGGAGGTAAGCAAAAAGTACCAAATTACACATCAAACAACAGGAAGTGTTCCTAGATTATATTTGTAAAACCCGAATTAATCCATAAGAGTCATCTTTTGACGTAACAACATTGTTTGGCAATGTAACTCCAATGTTAGATGTGCTTAGGTAAAAGCCCCATTAAGATCATAACCTCATTCGAAAGTACACCACCACAAGACTCGAGATAAGACGGGTTAAAACAAATAATATTTCGAGTTAATTATTTTAGGGATCTCACACTTTCGCTACTAGACATTTATGGCTGCTTTTAGAAATATACTCCATTCACCTTCAAGTAATTTCACTTTTTAAATATATATATATTACCAAATACAGACACTTCAACTACAATACAGCTACAACTGTAGCAAGCAGGCAGAGGTCTTTGAAATGCACTTGACACCTCAAGGGGAACTACTTTTCAATATTTACCTCTGGAAGCACTTGCAATGCCAAAAGCAAACTATACTGATTAGGACACCTTCTGAACGATGTACATACGATTTCTTATGCAATGATGACCAAATCCGTTTCATAATCCCAAAACCATGGTACAACAAAACACGGTTGAAACGTTGGAAAGTTTCACCAAGAACCCAGAGAACAAAGTTCCTTTCCGGGAAAGGGGATTGGCTTGCAAATCAAGCATTTGGGGCATGTTACCGCTTTTTGATTGGGAATCCGACAGTTGGGGTTTTGTCCCTTTCTTTTCCCTGTCATGACGAAGCCTTCCAACAAAAAAAATCTGCACAGTGAGGTCAAGGGTGTGGCGATCTCTGGAGCCCCCATCAACGTTTGAAAAGAAAAGTAGAAAGAATTGGATGCTCCTCTGTTATATATATTTACAAGCTAATCGCGATTAATTAGCCTTTTTATCTATAGTTGATTACAGAATAATTAGGTCATGCGGTAATGACGATAAGCAGCAGAATATATGACGCAAGAATATTTGATTAACAGTCTAATTAATCCAAAGTTAATCCATGCATCATATCGGTATAATCTACTTGAATAAAGGGAACAAGGCTTTTCATTGATCTCTATTCGATGCATTTTGGGGTTGTTGATTTGGCTTTTAATTGCCTAAGAAAAGAAGGAATACTATTTATTTTTTGTTTGGGATTTCCTGCAAAAAAAAATGGCATCTTCTTATGGTTTCGTATGAAGCATATTCAGTCCATCCAAACAGAAATTAAAGATGGTATGTATGCTCATTGTGTCATTAATATGGAAATCAAAGGACAGAGGGCCATTCTCTTGGTGTGTACCAACGAGAATTTAACTACCACACCCAAAAGTTTTGTACAACCCAATTAGGGATTCGTTTCTCTTGAAATAGATCTTCTCTGTTAAATGTCATTAGGTCATTTTCATTGCATCTAATATCTAATCTATTCCGATATATCTCAAACTTAAAGATAGCGCTTGCAATATATATATAACTAACAAACATTGGAAGTTAAAAAGAAATCTAACATTAAATAATAGATATGTACGGAAACAACGGGACTGCTAGTGTGCCAAGCACTTGCGTAGAAATCGACGTGCCCCCACAGAACAAATTCATGCACTATTCAATGAAGAAAGGCTGCAATCATCAGCAGCGAAGGTGAGGATCGATTAGGTACAGCCTTGCCACATCCGTTAAATAAAACCCTAATTAAATTGCTTATCATAACCCATGTGAAAGCTTTATATAAAGATTAACTTTATTATCCTCCTTTTTGTCGAGATCCTTTCACTATTGTTAGAATACAATACAACACCACGAGCCCCCGATCGCACTGCTGCAATGCATGTGCAACAATACTTAATTGGACGAACCATACCATACTTTATACCTTAATCAAAAGCATGAATGTCCGTACGTACATTTTTGTTGTAAATATCGGATGTAAATCACTTTATAATCGATAAAGTGAGAAGTTAGGCCCTTACCGCCACAATGATTAGTCACTATCTATTATCTAATGGAGACAACAACTTGTATTTTTTTTCTCATTAAGTTCGATTTGATTAAGGAAAATGGATGCGTGGTCCCGCATCTTCAAATGGTGGAATGATGATCTACACAAAAGTTAGCTATAAAGTTGGGATAATGGTTAATATTCTTCCCTATTAACCTCTTTTCCAAGCTCTTATTTAGGGGCAACTGCTAGTGTGACGAAATTCTTGCACACTCACCATTGGATGACGAAGACATGTATTCGAAGAAAATCATGCGACCGAAATCTTCCGCATGCCAATCATCCAACGATAAATGTGTAAATCAATTCTTAAATCAAAAGAGGAAGAAAGCCTTCAAATCATGATTTGCGCACTAAACCGATTCCTTTGGTCACTCAAAGCATAAGGGCCTCCGGAATCATTTTTCTTAAAAAGTTAATTTGAGTGAATTCTTTAATATGAATCGTAAAGTTTTCATTCTGGGTGACTCAATTTAATTAACTCAAAAGTAAGAAAATGCCGCTTAATTCTTGATTAAGGGTCTAAAAGGAATAACTGTTTCTCCATGATGGACTTAAATGAAAAATGGAGAGCTCAATGGGGAGTGTCCTTAAGGACTTGTTTGCAATCAAAAAAGCACCTTGTAATTCTCAATCATGCGTACAACAAGGCCTCGAGCCCACAAGCCCCTTTAATCCAATAGCTGGTCCCAAAAGGCAACCATGGCAAGAAACAATGACCCATCAAATCACAGTTCCATCGAACACATAATTAGTGATTAGAGCAACAAGTCAGTTCGCGTGGCTTAGATGTACGAATACAGGCTCGGCTCGAGTTCCCCATGTGATCAAATGCGAATAATTTCTATGTTTCGGCCGGCTACTCTGGTTCCGGCACGCGTGGCGCCCGATCCATGGAGATGGCGAGGTATATCGTGGGCCGAAGTCATGCATTGGGAGGCAAAACGTAATGCTCCCACTTAAGATTGGCAGAGTATATGCTGGAGTTGGAATTGGAATTGTGACAGCGTTATTCTTTTCCACCAAGCTTTCAATTTACCACGACTTTAGATGATCCTCCAATCTTTCTGATTGGTGCCGTGATGATCTTCTCCTTCCGGCCACAAATCAAATGTAGGGAGCTTTGATAATGGCAATGTTGGGACAAAAAGTCATGCTCGTGTTTTTCAGATGCAATTTTCCTGTTGCTAAACTTTATATCATATTACCTTGGTATCCTTAATTTTAACATGGAATTTCAACTCTTAACTTTCGATCAGTTTCTAAAAGTGACAAGGTAATGTCATTGGTTGTCCATGAGTTGGTTTGGTGATGGAATTTACCAACTTGACTTGACCCCATTAAACACTTGTGGATGTGAACTTTTTCTCATTATGCATGCGTCTCTATGTCTCTCTCTTCTCTTGTATGCAACTCTTCTCTCTCTACACACACACGCACACTATAGCCATGACCAAACCTCAGAGCACTCATGGTTGTTATTCGAGCTCGAGCTAGCAGCCGAGGGCATACAGTGAGGTGGTGCAATTTGCTCGGGTAGTGCCCCCATGGTGGGGGTGGATGTGAATTAGGTTTGAGATATTATTTATTATTTAAATTTCGTATGATTTGAGACCTATGTAGACCCCAGATGAAAATTTCAAGCACATTATGACCCATCCCTTGCAATCCAACGGTCTATGTCAACAATTGGACAATCCAATTCAGGAAAAATAAATCGACCATAGAAAGTCAAATGGAAGGACCAAGGGTGTGATTTTTTAAAAAAATAGAGGGATCTTTTTAAACTAAAATTAAAGTAGAGATAATGTTTTGATTTTGGGCCAAAGTTCGAAAATAATCGATGATGTGAACTCCATAATTTATGTCTGACCTCTCAAACTTTAGTCCTTAACCATATCCGTTAGAGGAATGTTTTGATTTTCAATTCGTTAATTACACATAACACAAGATAAAAAGTGCATTAAAAAAGACAAACTTTTCTTAAAGGGTACTTGTTAAGAAAAATTACACATATCTTAAATTTTGGCTCATTGTGTAATGTGATCCAATTTTTTTTAATTTATACAATATAGTCCATAATTTTAACTCAATATTCAATGTTATCCCTGATGTTTTTATTTATTCAAATTGGTATATTTTTAATTTAGTTCATGTACTTTAAAAAATTTAATATTGTCATTGAACTTAAATTAATAGAATGACAACATTAAACATTTTTGATGTAATTAAAGGACTTAAATGACACAAGTATTAAAATTTTATGAACTACATTACATATTGAGCCAAAATTAAGGGACTATTTATGTAATTATCCTTATTTGTTAATAAGATCTGTTTTAAGATGGTATATTTTAGAATATTAACTAAAAAAAAAAAAAAGAATAAATACATTGAAAGTTTGAAAACTTATCATAGTAATATAGTTGAGTCCTAAAACTTTCAAAAAGCGCAATCAAATCTTAACATTTATTAAATTGATATAATTAAGTTCATCAATTAACTCCATTAATTCAACTGTCTTGACTTCATCTTCCTTTTTATCAAATTCTCTCTCTTATGTGGCTTTAGTGTTACTAAAAATAAAACACAAAATAAAAATGACGTCATTTCAATTCAAATCATGATATTTTGGACCAAAATCTTGGCTAAGTAAGATTAAAAATATAAAAAGGCTCATTTTTCCCAAAAAAGAAAAAAGAAAAAAAAAAAAAGCCAAAGAGACAATGGATAAAACAGTAACATAAAAAATTAAATAAGATGATCAAAATATTCAAATATTAAATTACATATTCATCTAACATTTTAAAATATCAAAAAAGTTCTCACAAAATCTTTTATAATTATTCTTTCAATAACAATAATTACAATATGAAAATAAATTTTTTTTTAGGGTTTCTTTTTGTGAGTACAGTGGTTTTAAGATTTTTTTTTTTTTTTGGGTTCCTACAATGGGCATAAGATTGACATTGAATCAAATTGGCATAATTGGTTTTCTTTTTTGGGGTAAAAGAAAAAAGTTGGCATAATTAGTTGAGAAGATATTTGATAAAATTGCGATTATAAATTGAAAGACGCGGCAGACGAGGGGCAACGGCCGCTTCTTAAACCCTCGGATGCTCTCCAAAACCCTCCTCTTCCTCAAGAACACCCCCGTCATCTTCTTGCCGCGAAGCGAACGCGATCTTCTCCTGCGTCTATAATTCAGCCATGAGATCGGTTCTTCCGAAGCGCGTCGGCCGGTCCTCTCTCGACGGCCGCCCCCTTTCGCCGGCCGCCCCGAGCCGCGCCTCTCCCGGCGGCTGCGACGCCGCCGCAGCCCCCTTGATATGCGTCCGCGACCGCGGCCTCGACCACGCCGTCGAGAAGGAGAAGTTCTTGATCCCCGTCGTCAACCTCAAGAACCTCCTCAAGTCGGAGCCCTCGAAGTCGCTCCCCATCTCCGCGATCGCCGAGGGCAGGGACGAACTCCGCATCCCGATTCGCCCCATCGACTTCGTCCGCCGGTACCCTTCGATATTCGCGGAGTTCTTGCCCGGGAACGTCGGGGTCTACCCCCATTTCAAGCTCACGGATGAAGTCTTGGAGCTGGATGCGGAAGAGCAGCTGGTTTACAAGAGGGAGAGCTACAGGCAGGAGGCTGCGGATAGGGTTCTGAAGCTGTTGATGATATCGAAGGCCCTCAAAATGCCGTTGGACATTATTGACCGGCTGAAATGGGACATGGGTTTGCCCCAAGATTTTGTCCAGAGCATAGTTCCAGAGTTCCCTGATTGTTTTCGGGTAGTGGAGGGCGAGGGAATTCGAGTTCTTGAATTAGTTTGTTGGAGCAGCGACTTGGCGAAATCGGTCGTGGAAAAGAGAGCAGTTAATTATACGAAAGGTATGCCGATCGAGTTCGCTATGCATGTTTCCAAAGGTTTTGAGATGGATAAGAAGTTAAAGAAGTGGATTGATGAGTGGCAGAGGCTCCCTTACATTTCCCCTTATGAAAATGGGTTGCATTTATCGCAGAGTAGTGAGGAATCTGATAAATGGGCAGTTGCGGTCTTACATGAGCTTCTAAATCTTTTTGTTTCCAAGAAGACAGATAGGGAAGATATGTTTGGTGTAGGGGAGTATTTGGGGATTCGGTCGAGGTTTAAGAGAGCATTGCTGGATCATCCAGGCATATTCTATGTTTCGAGTAAGAATAGAACCCACACTGTGGTTTTGAAAGAGGCATTTAAAAGGGGTTCCTTAATTGAGCAGCATCCTTTGATGGATATGAGGAATAGATATATTCATCTGATGAACATGGTGAAGGAAGAGAAGAAAGTGATTACTACATCTGGTTCTAAGCAAACGAAGAAGGCCTCTGATGGTTCTGAGCATCAAAGAGAAGTCGAGGATGAAAATGTTGACAAGGATGAGGCAGAAAGCATGTCAGATTCTGAGGTCGATGATGATGATGATGATGATGATGAAGAAGAAGATGATGAGGAAAATGGCAATGTTAGACGGACTCAGACTAGGGCTCATAAGAATGCTTCACCGAGAGGAAATTGGACTAGGAAGTCAAATTTGTCTCCGAGGTACAATTCTAGAAGTCGTGCTGGGGATAAGTCAGCTGGAGAATCACATAGTAGGAAAACTAAAAGAGTTTTGGCCAAACTCTCTACCAGGAACGTCTAAAGATGATTCCACAGGAGATCACCAGAATAGTCAAATGTTTCTGAAGGCAGTAGGCAGTCAAACTTTCTACAAGGAGGACATATATGCAGGTTCCCTTCTCACTTGACTCTGCCTTCTCAAGTTGCCATATGACTAGGAATTCACAGCTATTAGACAAATTTATATGTCATTTGTTCCACCCATGGATGATTATGCTTGCTCATACTCCATGTAGGTGAAGCCATTTTGTGGTTTAGGTATTACTTGTGCTTCAGCAATGATAAATAGAGTAAAAGACAAACAGTTATGATGAGAAACGGAGTTATCATGTGACGTTGTGAATTTCCAACAGAGGCAGATATGTTATTATCCGGTTGTAGCTTCATTTATCTAGAAACTAAAGATGCGGATCACCTTTGTTCTTTGAGGTTTAATGCAACATAATGAGACTCAAGTTCTTTGCGTGTGGAGCTATCGTTGCCTCCTCTGTCTCTTCTTCTTATCATCACACTTCTGCAAGAAATATCACAGCTGCTCTTTGGGAGTGCATCACTACCTGGCCTCTTTAAGAATGCACCACTACAATGGCAATGTTGGTATTATTTCCCTTGGGCTGCGCCTCCTCTAGGTCAAGGATGGCAGCAGAGGTGGTGGTGGTTGTGGGTTTGAGCTCTCCCACTTTTTGGCGGATCCTCTTCCGAGTTCTCCTGATCAGGTGCATGTTGGTTTATTGATTAGCTCTTATGATCTAGGTTTGTGATGATTTTGACTGTGTTTCTTGTCCATTCTGGTTTATCTGTTGGAGGGTTATCTACGGTGTTTTTGTTTCAAATGTTTGTGTTTTGCACCGTGTGTGATCATGGCCATTCTTGCATCACTGTAGGTATGGTGAGTCCACTGATGTTTTGTGTGATTGGGTCGTTTTTGTCTTCTGTATGCAGAGATACACTCATGATTGTATTTTGGTCATCTCTTTATGATCCTAAAATGGCATCCATGTGGTCTCAAGCAGCTCCAGATTGTTCAAAATTTCATTGATGCTCAACCCATCTGTGCTTGGCTGCTCCAGTCGGCAGAGTACTTTAGTGAGTCGAATAGGAAAAATTGATGGAAAGAACAGTCTATTCTCTGGACATGTCCTTGGGAACTGCTGTCAAGGTTGGCCTCCTTGTTGGTCTATACATATAAATCAGTTTTAGCCACAGCTAATTGCAGTTCAGAAGTTTTTATTGAGCATAGATATGTCTGCTTCTTCGCCTAGTTTCTCTAGCATCTGAAAGAAATTATGACATTCTCATATGAATCTTTATCACTGGATATCAGTACACATTTCTTGTATATTAACCATGCTGACATATCCCAGCAGGTGCGTCATTCTCGAAAAGATTGTTTCAGTTGATCTACCTTTCCGATTTTCGGAGTTGAGATGTGGCATAGATTGTTCTCATAAAATTAGGACAAACAGATCTGGGAATTATTGATCAAACTGTTCTCTCCCCATCAAACCTGTCAACTAACTTGAACCCAACAGACCTAGAAAACGAGGACAAGAAACCTAACTCGTAGGCAAGGAAACATCAAGACTGCCTGTCTTAAACCCGAATTTTCTAACTAATTCGGGGTTACGACGTACATACAAGAGCGGACAAAAGGAAATATGACATAGCTACGCTTCGGCGAGATGCTTGACATTGATGGGATAAACTTCGGTTGTGCGAGTAGATAGGAAAGCCTTGGTCGCTATCTGAACGTTCACGGCCTCGGTCGGATGCAGCCCGTCGAAGAAGACGTGGGATCTCCGGTTCGTGCACGCTCGTCCCCCTCTTTTGCACAGCACTCCATTCCCTCCCTCCTCGAGCGAAGCGACCTCGCAACACGGCGAGGTAGCGTCGTTGAATCCTGAGGACAGTAGACCCGTCACTACTATTAGTCCACTATGATGCGGGTTTGGGATGATCTACCAGCAACAGACCTTATAAATCACCTAAATTTCGAAACTTGAAAACCGTCCACGAGAAAAACTTCTTGTGTTATTTGCTATAATGTTCAAGTGATCTTGTGCCGTGCACGCTAGTGTGGTATAAAGTAAACTTTTGAGAATGTTAATAGGTACCAAAACCTTTAATTTGACTAATTTCTCGAATGCATGCATAACCCACATGTGCAGTTTACCTGTTTTTTTCTGTAAAATTAGATTTTTACGAACACTAAGATGATAGCAGTAAGAAAGAGGGCACGTACCTTTGGAGGTAGGGTTCTTGATGATGTCCCTAACGATCTTGTACGAGTTGACGAAGACGAAACGAGAGCTGGGTAGCTTCGCATTTAGGTCGTCCACGAGCGACTTCAACTCGACATTGAAGAGATGAGCCGCCCGGTTCACGAATTGCACGCAACCAACACGCTTCGGCACCCTTGCCTTCGCCGAGGGGCTACATCCTATCGGGTTTATTGCCATCAACACGAACTTCCTCCCTCCTAAATTGTACAGCTTCTGCTCTCCCCCAAAAAAAAAAAAAAAAAAAAAAACAAGAAGAAGAAGAAGGAAGAAGGAAGCTTTAGATCGGCCATCTAGAGGACGGTAAAATGTGGCGATCTCAAATTCTTTTCCTGGAAAATTACATTAATATTTAGGCATGTACGTACATGTACGTACGTGCAGCCCGTCAACGTCGAATGAAAGAATGGGGTCCTAGCTCGCGTGTCTCAACTCCGAGGAAAACTAATATGTTATTTTAATTGATCATGAAAAAAAAAAAAATCATTTCATGTTGAGGAAGCTATAAGGATGGATAAGACCAAGGTCAAATTTTTGACCGCCACGAATGATGTGAATCGAGGAATTTAATCGGGCATAATAATTGTCGGAGCTACAATTTCCAATCGCGCCTCCTCACCGTAGTTCACTGCACAAGACAAAAGCATCCCATTGCCCTAGTTCCACAAGTACCGATGATGAAGTTATGAGGTAGCCTTTGTGCGGCTGAAAATTATCAAAAACTTTCAAACTTATTATATTTTTATCAATTCAATTTTAAATCTTTTAATAATATTAATTGAGTCATAAACTATTTTTATGTTTTATTAATTGAGTTCACCTAATTAATTTTAACCAAAAATTATCAATGTAAACATCGACTATTTTATTGACATGAACATTAATGGTCTTACATAGTACAACATTCATTGATATTGACATCTTTTTAACAATACAATTTTTTTTTTTTGGATTTTTTCTTCTTCTTTTTTTTCCTTTTCTTTACCTTTTATTGTTTTTTGGTATTGAAGCTCACCGTGGCCATTGAAGCCCTAGCAGAGAGATGCAACACCCTTGCTAGCCAAAGCAAGGGTGTGCAAGCTAGTGAAGGCTGGCCACGTTGGCCTTGGGTGAGGCCATTTTAGCCCTCATTGGTCCACTAAATAATAATAATAATAAAGAAATGGAAGAAAATCATAAAATTATAAAAAATCAACATTAGTAATTTCCAATCAAAAATTGGTTAGATTGGCTTGATTAGCAAAACATGAAAAGGCTTATTATTATTCAATTGGTATAATTAAAAAATTTAAGGACTGAATTGATAAAAGAACAAATGATTTCTTATTTTTTTTAATAATTTTTCTCCCGGTGCAAGTTTTTTTGAGCTTGAGACGTGAAATCCTTCCATCTTTCTTGCATAACGTTGGTTATATCCTCTCATAGCTTCCTAACCATGATGCTGATCTTTTTATTTTTCGTGAACAAGCTGGGAAACACATTACCGCAATAATCATTTTCCGCAGCCCTTCATCGATTAAATATCCACGTCTATATACACATAAAGGCCACGTGTTCTCCTCCAACCCTGACCGTACCTCTAACTTGTGCGCTATAACTCAGCATTAAATTTCACTTAAGTTTACATACGGGTGACGACGATACCGATAAAAAGTAACTCCTCTCTTCTCCAACATTAACTACAGCTCATGCAACGCACCGTCGAATTACTATAGAGTCGATGAACATGCGACAGTAGAGTGGGGCTATTGAATGCACCTGGAGCTGCAGAGACAGAGAGGATATGAGATCGGCAGTGAAGGACTGGAGAGTGAGGTTGCGGCTGGCGCCCAAGAAGTAGTTGTAGGTGTAGTCATTGCTCCCCGTCCCCACCACGAACACGTAGCTGCCCGGCAGCGACTCGCCGCTCCGGCAGCCCACCAGGGATGCCAGCTCCGGCAGCGTCGCGCCCTCGAAGTCCTGACCTGTTGGCTCAGGCTCGTCACTTGTCCCTGGTTGGTCGATCGATCAGTCCCACCAAGTCATGAACTCGACGCACGAAAGCTAAGCTAGCGGATGACCGGATGTTCTAATAAGCTACGCCTAGGGCTGGGGAAGGACATGTGCTTTTCTTCCTTTTTTTTATCAAACGACGTGAGGCTCTTAGCATGCTTTCATCAACGGCGCTCATCACATGATAAGGTCGTGAGCGATCGAACGATGTTTCTTACCACGATAGAGCCGGTGTCGTCCAGTATGCCGGAGCCGCCGGACGCGAAGTTGACGCCGTGGACGACCTTCAGCCCCTTGGTCGAGGGGTTGGCGAAGGGCGGGATCGGCCAGGGGAGCCCGAGGTACTCCCCGAGGAGGT
Organism: Angophora floribunda; assembly: GCA_014182895.1. NCBI lineage: Eukaryota > Viridiplantae > Streptophyta > Magnoliopsida > Myrtales > Myrtaceae > Angophora > Angophora floribunda. The sequence continues at coordinate 24,303,163 of CM024710.1, forward strand.
CGACCACGTTCCGGCCGTTGGTGAACCGGCCGGTCGGGCCCAGGGGGAAGTCGATGCCGTAGGGCGAGTAGTTGGCCTTAGCGATGTTGTCGAGAAAGTTGTTGTTGCCGTTGTCCACCAGCGAGCTCCCGAACACGAACATGCCCTCCACCTTCGAGGGGCGCCGGCGGGCGTTGCTCCTCCCTTCGACACGGCAGTGCGCGCGGACATGGGGCGCGGATGGACCAGTCGCGAGGAGGAGGAGGGGGAGGAGGAGGAGCAGGGACGCTGGGAGAGAGCGGGGCTTGGCCATGTTGAGCGAGTGATGCGATGAAGGGGAGACGAATGTCGTTTATAGGTGCTCGAAAGTCCTCCTAGCTTTTAGTTTCCTCTCTTTCTTGAAATCGTGCGTGTTTGGTCCACGAAAGTAACAAATTTTAATACGGACAAAGACTTCTGAGTTGCATCGGGTATGGGTCGTCAAAAAAAAAAAAAAAAAAAACGCCTTAAATATAAATGGCGCATTTGACAGGTCTAGGTAAACATTCATAAGGATTCGGCTAGCTCATTAGATAAAATCTCGTCAAGAATTGTAGCCGGTACTTGTTACCTCAATGGAGTCTAAAATCATCGTTGTCGAGGTCGACTGTGTTGTGCCCAATTCAGCTGAACTGTGCTTGGTTTGGAAACTTCCCACGTTGAAAAGTTCATGGAAGGACCTGGAGCTTATAAACCGAGTGGTCCGCCACCATTAAAATGTTTGCTTCTGGTTAGGTGGCGGCCGAAACATTGCCCCACGCACATTCAAGGCTTCCGAGATGGAATATTGCTTAACGAATATAAGCTAAAGATAGGCAGGTAAATTGGGATTCAATGATGATGCCATCTTGTGCGTACTGCTATATGGCCAGTCGTACGATCGTACCACCAACCCATTTCCAGCCATGTAAATCAGGCATAACTTGGCCCGCCCCACCTCTACGGCTCTAGCCCTTGTGCTTGGCCAAGTACTCATGCACCGATCACGATTGATCACGACCGAAAATATGGACGTCGTGTTCTTTTCCCATGGGATGAGTAGATATTGATACAGAACAGCACCGCACCAACTCTATCAAGAGCTTTGCGCACTGCGAGACTAGAATAGGTACCGACACGAGGCACACGGGCAATCCGCATTCGAGCCGGAGAGTTCCAAGGCATGCTCAAGCGAGGTGGCATTGTGTATGATCTAATGGGGGCGGGTTTAGGCTTGACATCGAGCTGGCGAGTTTTTGCTTCGCTCGTCGTAGGAAAACTTGATTAAGGCCTAGACGAAACTGGCTAGAAATGGGTCGGAGCCTGAGCTTGAAGGAATTGTCTTTACCTAGGCCCGCCCAAAACGTGTGTTGGGCCTGGCGGCCCACCTCAGTCCATGCCAGTGGTGCTCCTCGTGTGGCCTTGGACCGTTGTTCATGGAACATATATATTACAAAGCAACTTGTAACATGAGAATCAAGATATCTAGTTAATGTGGACAAGAGCAAACGGAGGTGGGAAATCGCAGAGCTGGCCCTCATCGGGGCGGGCGACGAACCTTAAGTGACACGATGCCAGGGCCACACGACCCCAGCCAAGCCCAGCGCCATCTCCGCGGCATGAATTGTAGTTGGCCAAGCTAGATGCTAGATCCCGTGGGCGTCCGACTGGGCCAAATCTCGAAGGCAAAATACTTGTAGGTGTCTAATCTTTTACTTCGATTCGTGCGACCCTCGACGAAGTCTTGCATGGACAGAGCCTCTTTGGATTCGGGTGGCCCTCGGCGAAAAGAAAGGGGCCAGATTTCGCACGCGCCCAACCAAGCTTCATCTTTAAGGCGCAATTGTCACAAGCGTCACTCATGTAATCTAACTCATGCCGGCCTTGGGGAGGTCTTGCTGGCATTATGCAACCCTCGCCAATATTTCACTAGCATTGCACGACCCTCAAGGAAGCTTTGCCAAAGTTACGCGACGACCCCATCAGGAAAGTCTCAAAAAACACTTCCAAAGCATCCTATAATTTGGATATGTTCGTCTCGCTAAAAAGAAAGTGTTTTGTATGCAAGCTGCATGACTTGGTAATATCATTTGAAGAGATACTAGCATCACAGGAGTTATTTTGTTTGCCCAACTTTCACGTGTGACTAGGTAAAGATTAAGATCAAACCCCTACTTAACTCTTATATGACCTATGACTCTCATCAATGGTTGTGTGAGAACCAATTGCCCTCATGAAGACCCCCAAAATGGAGTCATCGGTGCTCCCCGTCATCCATGCCACCCTCCTCTCGTCTCGACGAGCCTTCAAGATATATTTTTATATTTTTTTTTTAATCTATCAATCTATTCAATCAATATTGAGCCGAATTATTATCATCACATTAGAATTTAGCACCATCGAAATTATATAATAAGAAAGTGAAAATATCCAAAAATAAAAATAAAAAATCTCAACCATTCGAATGGAGGGAGGTTGATTGAAGTAATCGGTTACTTCAATTTGATCAATCTTAAAACAAGTTTTACAAGAATTGCACTTAGTGGAAGTGTCTCACCGCCCGATACCTCGAGTTAATTTTAACGTTCGACTTCGACAGCGTCGCCGGTTCTGCATAGACGCCTCCTCTTCCGTCGCGCGTGTGCAGAAGCTTCGGCGCTCGCCGCGACAGCGAGGAATTCACCAGATGCCTATCAAGAACAGCGGCGGCGGCGGCGGCGGCGGCGGCGGCGGCGGCGGCGGCATCCTCCATCCTTCGACCCTCAAAGCACTCTGCTCCGTCCCTTCCCTCTTCCTCTCCCTCGCTCTCCTCACCATCCTCCTCTCCTCCCTCTTCTTCCTCCGCTCCACCCCTCCTCCCCTCCTTCACTCCTCCTCCTCCTCTTCTGAAATTCTTCGATCACCCTTCGCCGACCGCATCAGAGTCTACGTCGCGGAGCTCCCCAGATCTCTCAACTATGGCCTCCTCGAGCGTTACTGGTCCTCGCCCCACCCCGATTCCAGGGTCTCCGCCGACCCGGACCACCCGTCAGGGCCGACCCATCTGCGGACGCCCGGTGATTACCCGCCGTACCCCGAGAACCCGCTGATCAAGCAGTACAGCGCCGAATACTGGATCTTGGGCGATCTCGAGACGCCGCGGGAATCGAGGGGCGGGTCCTTCGCGGAGAGGGTTATGAGGTGGGAGGAGGCGGATGTGGTCTTCGTGCCTTTCTTCGCGACGCTGAGCGTCGAGATGCAGCTCGGGGGTGACAAGGGGAAGTTCAGGAAGAAGGAGGGGAACGAGGATTACGCGAGGCAGAGGGAGGTGGTGGATCTCGTGAAGAGTTCCGAGGCGTGGAGGCGGTCGGGCGGGCGGGATCACATGTTCGTTCTCACTGGTATTGGTCCGAACTCTGATCGTTTGTTGTTTTACAATTCGTGTTGAACTGAATTCGATGCTAAATTTCAGTAATTCTTGGCACTTTATGCTGAATGACGTGATCCTTGGTTAGTTAGATTTGTTTGCTGTCCCAGTTTCCTTGTTCTTGCATCTCCTGGAATAGAATCGATTCATGGGTGCGTGCCTTTGCAATAGGATCACGTGTAAACTCTACTGAATATAATCAATGTAGTAATTTTTAACTCGACAAGTATTTCTTTGCATAGCAGTCGTGCAGATAGAGCAATGCTAGTCCAGAGGGGTAATGCGTATGTCCTAGGAACTTATGCTGTATCTCTGATTGTCAGGTTATGTTAAACCTTGAAGCGTTGTTTCGCAGACCCGGTTGCGATGTGGCATGTGAGAGATGAGATCGCACCAGCTATTCTCCTTGTGGTGGATTTTGGTGGATGGTACAGGCTCGACTCTAAGTCTTCAAATGGTAGCTTGCCTGATATGGTACACCACACACAAGTTTCGCTGCTCAAGGATGTTATTGTGCCGTACACCCATCTGCTTCCCAGGTTACATCTATCAGAGAATCAGAAACGTCAAACCCTTCTTTACTTTAAAGGGGCTAAGCATAGACATCGGGTAAGTTATGCTTTATTGATTACAGGAGGAATGATAACTAGGTTGATATCTACTTCCATTTATGGCTTCCTACAAAGCTAGTGACATCTAGGATGATTCATAAATTTGGCTGTAACTGAGATTGGTGTCTCGCAAGCAGATGGGTTAGTGTGCAATATAAGAGCAAGTTTGTCTTTTTATAAGAAGTCATTGAGGAAAAATTGCCAGCTAATTCATGATAGCAGTCAAACCTACAAGTTCCTTGCATAACTCAAATCTTCTCTATGATGCTTTATTGCTAAAAGTTGTGTAACAGGGCGGTGTAGTACGAGAGAAGCTTTGGGACTTGCTGGTCGAGGTGCCTGGTGTGATCATGGAAGAAGGCTTCCCTAATGCCACCGGGAGAGAGCAGTCCATTAAAGGGATGAGAACTTCTGAATTCTGCTTGCATCCTGCTGGGGATACACCAACTTCCTGCCGACTTTTTGATGCCATACAGAGTCTTTGTATTCCTGTCATCGTCAGCGACAACATTGAACTACCATTCGAAGGGATATTGGATTATTCAGACTTTTCTGTTTTCGTGGCTACCGCAGATGCCTTGAGGCAAAATGGGCTCATAAATCATCTCAGAAGCTTTTCTGAAGAGCAAAAGGATAGATTTCGTCGAAACATGGCGAAAGTTCAGCCGAACTTTGAGTACGATAGTGGCCATCAGGGTGGCATTGGGCCTATCCCTCCAGATGGTGCAGTGAACTATGTTTGGAAAAAGGTGCATCAGAAATTGCCTATGATCAAAGAAGCCATCGTCCGGGAGAGAAGAAAGCCACCTGGGGTTTCAATCCCCCTCCGGTGCCATTGTACGTAAGAGCATATCCGATTTGTTTATTCTTACCATGTTCTAAATTTCATCAGAGAAATGGGTTTGACACGATTTTGATAAGTTAGATAGGTTGGGGATGGTTGATCTGTATTACCGGTAGTATTGAAAATCAAGCGAAGTAAAAATTTTTGGAGTTCCTTCACTTCATAACTTATGATTGCATCTGAAGATATTGAGACATTTGCAATTGTTGCTACATACGTCGATGAAATATGGCCAGGAGATCAACATTTACTAAAACTTCGAATAAGTGTTGAGGGTACAGCATGGCAGTAATTACAATGATGGAGTGCAACCTGCTATTTATCGTAAAAGAACAGCTTGATACATGAGAACGAGATGTCCATCAACGCCTGGAGTAGAAGGCGTCTCTCTGTAGGAGGAAAGGGTACCCTATTCCTCTTCTTCTAGATGGGAACAAGACGAACAGAACACTCACAACGAACCCTACCACAAGCGGAACCACGTTGGTCACCTTCTTAGGCAATCCCGGGTAATAGCACCCCACGACGTCACCGTGCAATGCGGCAAAGGTAAGAAATGCAGACAGGGAAAGCGACGCGTGGAATAGATCCATCCACCTGAGCCTGTAATCTGATGGCACGCATGGCCTTTTCCTGCCGCCGTTGAAGGTCCATATGCCTCTAAAAGTCGCGATCCCATAATATAATCTGCCGGTAGCCATTCGAAAGCTGTCGGTGAGTGTAAAGAAGAGACATGAAGCTGCAGAGAGAACCAAGAAGGAACCCATCAGCCAGCGATTCAAAGGCGTGCACTTGCCATCATTCGTCAAGATTGGAGCAAAAATAGTGAAGGCAAGGATGGTGGCCGATGGCAAGAGAACATTGAGCCGAGCAGTGCCGCTTAAGATCAAATTCATCAGGTGTATGCATTGGGATTCATCTGTATCATCGTCTTTGAGGTAGGAACGATCGCTCTCGTGCTTATCAATTTCTATGAGCGATTGCTGGAGGGAGTCATCCATCTATTATCAGCTCTCAACCATCAAATTCTTGTTAGAGGAAAGGGAAGACGATGTGAAGACGTCGTCCCCGAACCATAGATTTATAGCGGCAGGATGGCACACGAGGAGAGATTCTTCGCTGAATTGGGGAGATCAAAGGAAAACCCTGGTCCTCTAGGCTTTCCTTATCCTCCATAATGACTTTTGGCATTTGCTTTTTCTGATTCTTCCCGTGAAGGGACTCCTGAGATCAGGTATCAAGAAATTTCGCCAATACGAACTACCGTATCTTCTACTCAATATTAACTAAAAATTGGTTTAAGTATACCGACCCAAAAAAAGAAAGAAAAAAAACACCATTTGGTTTAAGTCTGGCAAACGATCTCAGAATTCACAGGCTAGTGGGCATCTGTAATGATCTCTAGATGTTATTCTGCCATCCCATTGCGGTTTTTGAACAAGTTGTGAGGTGCTTTGCGCTTTAGGGTGAATGCTAGACCCTTCCTTAGATCCCGGAGGATGAGCAATATGGTTTGATGAGTTCTTTAAGTTAGCGAAAGCAATTTTCTACGTAGCAAAGGGGAAAAATCACCAAAATTGATTAAATCTGTACTGATGGTTCATACATAGCGTCCTGTGCCGGGACAACCACTAAAAATTGGACACCTGATAAGTGGTAACAGAAAATGAACTAAGTAGACCTTTATTTCTCTGAAATGAGCACAAGAGGTATGATGCAGAATGTACCCGACCAGACAAAATTGCTTGTAAACATTCTTTTGACATTTCATTGATTCCAAACGATAGCATGCCTCAACAACCTTGGACTCTTTACACTTCCTCAACACTGACCAAAAAAGACATTATCCCATGTTGGATCCTGAAACCTATAGAACTGAAACTATCCCCAGAAATTGGCCAAAAATTGCACAATGACGGGGTGAAGCATATATTATATTTACACTGATGGTGGAGGACAGCCTCAACTCCACCGCCAATAAGCAGAAAACGAGAGCCAAAATGGACATGATCTATGCAGAAAATCCATTCATGTCCCCTCGCATTGGGATTCCAACTTGGAAGAGTCATCATTAATGGCGCAAATCTCGCAAGTATCAGTAGAACCTTGTGAGCACCAATTGTCGGGGACGCACAAGAAATTTGCAGACATGAACTTTCTGAATCTCTTCTTATACTCCTTTGGAGAGATGACAGTTGGTAAATGATTTTTAGGGACATAGAGCGAGGACTTCACCCATGTCTCCAACTGCTTGTCCCAGGTATACTGCCGGAGATAATCAATTATCCCACAAACAAGCTCTTGCTTCTGCTGATCGACTCCCACAAGCAATGAATAGTCCATCACATTTATTGACTGTAAAACAGAAAGAAAGTGGAGTAAGATAACTGTCATTAAGATCTCATTTCTATGCACATGCACTGAGGATTATGACTACAGATCAAAGAATAGTGCATATATAACAGCAAACCCAAAGCACGTGTTGATAACACCACGATATGGTATGTAAACTGATTTCTTCCTGAGGCAATATATATAATAACGTGACCAGAAAATGACTCCACTGCCTACTTACATTGAGAAAACTTGTATCATTCCACACAGCCCGTTGCAGAAGATGCTTTGCATTGTTACTGACATACAATGGAGATGAGTTCATGTCATCGACAAAATTCTGATCCAAGAGAACATCTCCTGCTCCATCAGAAGCCAAAGTGAATCGCTCATGTAGAGCCCCTTTCAGATCATACTGTCGAGTAATATTCCGACCAAAAGTAAGGTTCTCCATCACCATCAGATCATGCCTAGCTTCTTTTCCACCCTTATTTTGCCTTAAGGTCACCTACATAAGAAGCAGAAATGCTAAGAACATACTATGTAAATGACGTAGAGGAAACGGTATGGTTCAAGAGACAAACCTGGTAGATTCCTAAAACTTTGGCAAGACAAGTCTGGTTCCCAGACCCAAATGACTCTTTCATGTACTTGAAATAGTGGGGGGCAAACTTCTCAAAGGAATAAAATTCAGTCTTCTTAATTTCCTTGATAATGAACCTATCATCCAGAGTCTTAGCAAAGATAGATTTGCTCTTTCCACCTTTCGCATCCCAGTTCCTACACCGGCTTAATGAAGCAATAAAATCAACCTCAGACGGGCAACAATAGCTCCTGAGGTCACGGAACTCATTAGCATACAAACAAACTACTGAGTATTTACCCTTCACCAGTGACTTTGTCACTCCCAAAGACACTTCTGCTTTAGAATTTTCTGATGGGAGCAAAGAATCCAACAAGCCCAACCCATCAAAGCTGGATAACCGTGACTCTTCTGAGAAAGTGCTTCTTGTTGAATGAACACTATCTGAGTCCAATGAACCATTTGAAGACCGATAAGAAGTGCTTAAACGACTATCATCAGTTATAAGAACTGTCATTGCAGGCTGATGACTCAACATGGCCAAAGCACAAGCAATGATACTCGAGAGTTCACCCTCATAGTCCGACAAGATATAATTATCATTTGCAAGAGGAACGTGCAGCCTTGAGCCTTCTTCAGAAATTAATGGATGAGTTATGACCGAATACTCAGAAGTTCGGCTACTAACAAACTCAAAACGTGGTGAGTAGCCTCTTCGAAGTTCATTCATGTAGAACTCCTTAATCTCTGTAAACGGTTTCCAGAACCATCCATTCACACTTTGCCATTTGGAGAAGAGTGAACTCTGCAAAGTAAGGCCTTTACTTTCTCTAGCACTGACAGAGGAACCCAGTTTCAGGAGACTCGCGGAATTCTGATTGGTTCTATCTATATTGGAATTATCAGGATATAATTGATTCTCTGCTTTGCCAGAGTGATCACAAGATAAGACATCCGATCTTGAAAGGAGATTCTGATCAGATGATATACTCGACCTCAAATTGTCAGCTGTTGCTCCATGAAGATCCTCAGAAGCTGTGATTACTATGGATGGATCATTCTGCTCATGCTCTCTGATGGGACTTTCAATTGGGATATCCTTGACTGAAAATTCTCTTTCTACCTCAGAGGGTTCCTTTATTGGAACCTGTCTAACAGAAAAGTCATTTGCTCCCAAATCTGTCCCTTGATTTCCTCTACCTGCAGCACCGTCCATATTCGATTCAGGTTGTTGAGCTGCATTTGCAGAAGAAACAGCAGCCGCCTTTGGAGGATCAGCAGAGAGGAGATCATGGAGACGTCTATCCCAAATGAATGATTCAAGTAAAAGCTCCCACCACAACTGGTTCAGAGCAAGCGACTTATAAGCATTCTGGCCTGAATTATCATTCTTGACAGCATTCTGAATGCTCAACTGATCCCAACAAGAAAAGAGAGTGTCGGTTGAGTGTCAGTCTGAGATAACAGCTCTTATAGTATCGAGGAAAGGGGCAAGACTAAAAAGGAAAGTCAACTGTGTCTAATGGGACTCAAAATCCAGAGAAAACTACAAAATAGAGGGATAATGATCCTACATAAGTAACCTATGCAACACCAATGCAGGACCACCCTACTTGAACAAATGTTAAAAATATTAATATACATCCAAGAAAACATCAAGACAGACTAAGCGAAGTAATGCATGGTGCATCTACTCGGTGCAGGCATATTCTGTAGCTTAAGAGGAGCTAGTTTGTTGTCCCACTGAGAAAACATATCTAAACTAGAACAGGCCACAAGAACAAAACAAGTATTACATTAAGAAGTAATGATCTATCGAGCCAGACATGCTGAGTAGTAAGAATAGGAAAACTGAAAATGTGCATGTCTAAAACGCTAAAAAAATTTATGACATTTAAGAGAAAGACCTAGAACATTTCCTATGGAGCATTTACATAACAGGAAAAAGCCATATATAGAAAACCTTTGAGTTTAGCTCCTCATGCATAAATGTCAGAAGAAGAACAAAACTAACCTGAAAATCATGGCTTTCCTGCTTAAACATCTCTTCAATGTCAGAGAATGCCTTTGGTGAATCCACTTGATGCAAAACAGATCCTGCAAATCGGGGCCCTATCTCCTCTAAGATGCGATCAACTTCTAGAAATAGCAGCATCCCTTTCATGCGTACCTTTATGCAAAAGAAAGTGAAATTATTACTTTCAAGTCGGGTATATAAAATAAGGACAAAAAGAGTAGCCAAGCACCACCAAAGTGGAGTGATGTGTCCAGTGTTGGAGTGAACATGCACTTGCTTTTGAAACCCTCCGTGGACGTGCAAGTGCATGCACCTTCTAACCATAGCAACTCATGATAACAGGTTGAGTAAGATCCCGTACTTTCTCAACTTCTTTTGGAAACCACTCTGATCTGATTGAACTATTAAACTCCAGTTTCTGGGATGGCATTGATATGGTGTATGTTGTCACCGGGGAGTACCTGAACATCGCAACAAGTGGGCCTAATCTGCATCAGCATGAACAAGTCCATCAGTCTCTCACTTTAGAAGAACAAAACCAACATAACATGAATGAATTGAAAAAGATGCAATAGAACTAAAATTGAACTAGCCTCCCGTGTTACCCCACTAAATAGTCAAACAGAGAACTCTCTCTCTAATGCAAACTCCAAACAGTTGAGTTCAGAATAGCATTGTGCTTAAGACTGCAGTGTACTTGCCAACTGGTTGGTAAAGCCTATCTAGGACGTGCAGCATATGCATTTTGCAGCATAGCAAAAGGAAGGAAAATCAAAATATAATCTTCTTAACTATCGCCGGCCAGGGCACCGCTTGTTCACCTATCTAATGCTAGAATGTACAAAAATAATGCTTTTCCAACCAAATAAGAGAATAAGATCACTACTGAGGCAATTTTGCATACCCAAAGAAGTAGAGGAAGTCTCTCTGCAGAGAATGCCCACAGTTTGCCAATCTAGCAAACGGTGACTGGTGAGAAAAACTGAGCTCAAGGAACTTTCCAAATGACAGGCACCGGGCAGCAGTAGAGATTAAAACTCTTTTCGTTGATCTTGTAGATCCATCGAATGGTTTACATTTACCGCATCGACTCCACATCCAAAGCTTTTCTTCTCCTTCTCCCAGTAATTGCTTATTGTTTGGAAGCCGCTTCACTTGGATGGTTAACTGCTCATTATGATGTGCATAGTAATAGAAATGAGCTTCTGGCAGTCCACCACATGTATTGCACCGGCTTCTCTGCAAAACCAGAAGCCCCTGTAAGGGCAATTCTAAAAGAAAACTTTTATGACTCATGGTAAATATGAAATTTTCCCAGCAAGTTTAATCTAAGCTTTAATAAAATAGGAAAAGACGGGCAATGGTGTCTTCAAATTCAAAGCTATAGATATTTTGTTTAACCAAAACCAATTAATGTCTCAGAAGTAGAAGATCATGATGAAATTCAAATAGCATCTAACAGACTATCCTGTAGACAGAATTACAATATACCTGATTGAGTATCTTATCTTGGAGAAACTTCCCTAGGGGAATGTCGAAATTCTTGTAGAACGTAATACGAGAAAAATGACTTTGCTCACACACATTTCCCTTAAGGGCATTACGACGAGACATCAGAACTAAAATACTCTGTGTATCAATCACTGTAGTCATGTCACTCTTGTCTTCTATTGGGCCATTTCCATGAGCATCTTCCACCGATTCCAGAAATACCTCAGAGGAAGCTAATAAAGACTGGTTTTCTGCTTCATCGGGTGACTTTGCATCAACAATACCATCTTTTATGGCCACTGCATCTGAGCTTTCTGACAAGGAAGTAGGACTTTCAACATGACCATTTGGTTCCTCTCTAGTAAATCCAAGATATGAAGACAATGAAGGATAAGAAGCAAGAGGAAACTTGTCCCCTATAACTTTCTTCAATGATGTTGACAGGCTTGAGAATCCGGAAAAAACAACTGGATTATATGGCTCATAAGAAACCGGTGAGCTTCCCCCTAATTCTGACGTCACATGACAGGAATCCTCATCATGAAATCCATTTGAAATGGGAACATCAATTGCACATGAGCTATCATCAGGAGTAGCCTCCCCAACACTGGGATCATGAACACCATTGGATACCGAGGTAGGGGATAATTGGTCATTTTGTGATGAATCTGCTATTCCAGCAATAGGAATGGTTGAGAACATTGCTCTTTGATCAACAAGGAAAGCAGTCTCAAGGATCAGATGATAGGCCACACCAACTGAACACTGCACTATAGACTTGATCTTTTTCAGCTCCTTGCTATGACTTCCTTTCAGCAAAATCTGGAACCAAGAATAGGTACAAGGTCAAGCCGGGATTTATCTTCCACAACATGATAAAAGAAGTCAGCAAAAAGCAAACTGCCCGGAAGATTGCTAAAACCTGATACGAGAACTATTGCAAACCATTCTGATCGTCAATGGAAGTGTGCTTACATAAGCACATCCAAAGGCATAAAGTGTGCACAATATAGCAAGAGTAGAAAGGCAGACAGCCTCTGTGTAAGCAGCACTCAAAGGCATACCTAGCTTACCTAAGTTGAGAATGTATGATCTCTAAAACTGCATGCATAAAAGTTTGCCCAAACTCAATAAATTGTGTAAAAACTCAGATATCTTTACCTTAAAGGCTAATCAAAACAATTTAACATAATCACAAATAAACTTTGCGAATAAGAGCATATCTGGCCAACCACCAACTAAATGAACTTGTCAATCCTCCTAATGAAAGAAATGTAATTTAAACTAGAAATCTTAGGTGTCACAAGTCACCTTTCATGCTTCAACAGGGCAAGGATATCAATCAAGAAATTGCTTGTTCTTAGTACAAGATTGTGATTGGATCCACAGAGGTTAACACTATTTTAGGCCAGCAGTATCTAATAGTATAGCTGTAGTTCCACCATAAGAGAAATTCTAAATTCCAATCATTACAATGTCAACTAAATCCAAAGATATGAGGAGAAAGAAAGAATGCGTTGAAATAAATAAAATAAAAGCTAATAAAAACAACACTCACCGTACAACCAAGTCGTGTTGGACAGCCCTCAAGAAACATCAAAGTTTTGCTCGGTTTCTTCCCTCCTTCATTAAAAACAACATGCTCCTCCTCAAACTTTTCAATACGAAAGGATTCACATTGCTTTAGCTTCTGAATTGGCAAAGTATCAGTTGAGACAATCGATGAGCCAGTGCAACGAGCTATTCTTTCCAAGCGATGGAGCTTCATATCGAAGACTAGCGTCATTCCCTGTTTGCGAATAGAGTCTTGAATATCACCAGCAACTGATTTTTCTACTAGAATTACATTCGGCTGGCACATGTTGATCTTCTCAATAATGGATTCGAAATAATTCTCCTGTAAACTTTGAATGTCAATAAAGATAGAAAATATCAATAAAATCTAATGTACCAATAAATTGTTGGGCATTACAGACGTCCTGACATTTTACCTGATGCATTGCAGTAAATGATGACAAAACACTTGATGATTGTCCAAGAATACCCCGAATCAAGAGCAACTTTGGATTCTTATAGTTCGTGGGCATGTGCTTGTGAGCAGCATGCTTTTTGAAAACAAGACCTCTAATTACTTGACTGCAAAACCAATGATGGCATTATAAACATCTGATATTTCAATCACAAGTATGCACACGTATATACATCAATTTATGGTAAAATAATTGAAAGATGAAAACATATTTGAGCATGAATTAATTCCTTTCTAAGATAAGAGTCTCCGTTTGGAAATATGTTATAAAGCAGAAGAAACGTCCAACAAAACTGTAGTTTATCCAACATGTTAACAGCAGATTGAATGAAAACACTTTATAATGGTCAAAAAAATAAACAAACTAATGTAACTTAGAAAGTAAAAGCACACTCACACCACATCCTTTGCATAAACAAGCAAAAAGATAATGCAGGCACCATTTGTCCCACAGGAAGAGCATACCCACCTTTGGCTGCGCAAACCAGTTGCTATGCATTTGATTTTTACACAGCCATCTGGACCAAATCCTTTTCCATCAACGGCATCAGGCTTCAAAAAGGAAGCAGCTTCCCATGATAATGAAGTTATTATGTCCGCCCAACTTTCACCACCCTCTATGGAAGAGGCAACACCAAAAGATCTGAGGAGTTGGGTGATAAGGGCCTTGAATTTTCCATTAATCACCTCATCCAGAGCTTTCTGCTTTTCCTCTTTAAATCTGTAGCTCCCACTACCTTCATCTCTGAAGTTACTCAGAGAACTTGAACTGCTCCATTTTGTGCCATCACCACATTCGTCGTCGGCGTCGTCGGCGTCGTCGTTATAAGCCATGCTACCCTGCATGTCGTCCTCCGGGTCTTCTGCTTCTGGAGGATCCCAAATTTTGCTCCCTATCTCGTCAGAAAAACCACTAGAATTTCCATTGTCTGTTACTCCATTAACAATTCTGCTTTTCATTTCAACACCAGTATTATTTACTTCCTGAAGATGGTTAGCCTGCCTAATTTCAATATCGATACAATTATGTTCATGACCCCTGTCCAATTCTTTAAAATTGTTCTCCATTGCCATATCGGATCCTCCAACTCCACTGCTAGTTGCTTCTGAAATAGAGTCCTTATGTTCCTCCACTCTATATAAAGAATCTTCTCGACTACTGGGCATTGTAACTTCTTCTTGATTGCTTCTGAAATTCAAAGTCCTTAATAATTAATTAACTAGGTAGCAGTCTTTTACATGCAAGAGAAAGGACAGATGCATACCTATTATTGGGGTTCAGGTCCACTGAAAATTCACCTAAAATGAAAATATTGAAATTAGTGCTTATGTATGAGCCAAAGGCCACACTAATGGCTTTCTCAAACAAGTGAATATGTACAGAGAAAACTTGACAGAGACCACAGAAAACTTACTGCAGCTTGAGACAGAGCTGTCATAGCTTGACAATGAAGTTGTTGGACTCATTGTCGGTGTTTCATAAGGGCTCGTGAGATCCCTCTTTATAGAATCTCGCTCCTTCATCTTATCACAGAATTTACAGTGTGCCCCATCATTCAAGTTCAAGATAAACTCATTTTGGTGATTCTTGTTCCCATTAGATACCTTTGATAGTTCCGAACCACAGACATGACACATAGTGCACATCTGATTCTTGTATGTCTCTGCAACCACTTATATTGCCGCTTCAACTTCAGTCACCTATTAGTTTCAAGAAACAAATCCGATGGTTTATAAAGATTATCAATGTCCTTCTATATGAAGAAAATAATAGTGCATCCGTAATCACTAGTGGAATACAACAGCCACTTTTTATGAGTAATGACCAAACAAACCAATAAAAGCAAATCCATCAATGTACAACTAAATCAAGCGTCAATAGAAACCCTAGTATGCAATCATTGTCATCATAACTGACTAACACGGTCAATTCGCAAATTCCATAAGTACAACATACGTAACAGTTCATCCTTCTTATTTTAGCACATATACCTATTTCACATATCACATATTAGACCTACTAACTGAATCTTAAGCAGGAAGGCTATTCATATCCTCTCATATATCCCATAAGGACTAATATCAATAAAAGAATAAAAGTATAACTGTCCATCTACGGAAACAGTATGGGTGGATATACCAGCCGGTTTTATTGCTGCTATAACCAAATGCATCCTTCTGCCAGAAAAGTTGGGAGAGGGATATTACGAATCTCAAGTGGATATGGAGTTAGGACAAAAGTGGGTCCTACCTACTAAACCAAGTCTTCTTGCCCGTTTGGAATAGCTTATTAAAGTTACTTAAAGTCGTACCAAATAAAAATTAGTCGAAGTTATTGAAATATCAGAATTCAACATGATTTTAAATGTCAAGTTCATAGTTTATAACATTTAAGGTGTTTGATATTAAATTCCAAGTATCAGAAGTACAAAGTAAAGTATCTAAAAAAGGTATAAGCAACTCCAAACGAGTATACAAGTTAAGAAAATAATAGCCATTACCAAACAAAAGATGGTAAATTCACGCGATGAATCAGTCTAGGGCATCTAGTATGGGATCATGCATAAATTCCAGTGGCAAAGGAAAGAAGAAAGATAGAAGAAAAATCAGCACAACTGGAAGAAAGAAAACCACATCAGGTCTCTAAACTAATAAGTTATTCTGAAGAAAATAAAGAATGCACTTGTTGTGTATGAGCACATCCCACAAAATCCTACTAAAAGATCTACTAGGGAGGACGAAAAGCCATACATCCTGAAGCTGTTGCATATGGAATTCGACATGACAAAATTCGCAACAATAAGCCAATAAGTGCACTACTCAAATAGGTGTATAGTACCGACCAAAAAAAAAAAAAAAAAAAAGGCATATAGTGCAACAAAAGTACGCCGAACTTAACGGGTCCTCCAAAAACAAGAGTTCCTCTCCCACTACATATGTTTTGATTAACGCCTAAAACTGGAAGCCGATATCCTGATCAGGTAAATACTCGGATCCAACCCACAGAAATTTAAGCCAAACTTTAATCCAAACAGATCAAATTTGCAATCAGGATCAAACCTGATCCGGCACAAACCGCTCGCAAAACATTCAATTCTTCCACCAAAAAAAAAGAAAGAAAGAAAGAAATTGCCGAAACTAATTCGTAGACGATGGATTGGCACCGCAAATATCAAAGAATCGAGGAACAAACAACGAAAGTACTGATCATTCACCTCTTCGAGAAAACTCATCAGCCAAGTCAAAGAAATGGATTAAACTAGAACAGAATATTCTATTCACAACCCAAAAAAGAAAAAAAAAATCCCCCCAACGAACCAGGAAAAACCATGGCCTCCTACGGCTTTTTGCGATCAGCTGATCAACCAAATCAACCGATATCTTGAATCAACCCACGAATTCCGCGACACCCACTATTCAGTAAGCCGAGATACCCGATTTCCACATAAAATAAAATGAAAAAGAAAACCCAAGATCAAACCAGAAGAACAACCTTGGAAGCAGTAAAGCTAACCGAGTTCGCAAGAAATGGAGAATCCAGAAACAAGAAAAGAAAAGAAAAACAAGAAAATGGAAGGTAAGGTAAGGTAAGGAATGTCGTACTGCCGAAGCGAGTGACGGAACGGAGATTTGGTCGCGACCCCTCCTCCGAATCCGCGCCGAGCATGGTGGAGTGCGACGAAAGACCTCTCTCTCTCTCTCTCAGTAGAGAATTCCCCACGGCACGCCGCCCTTCGTCTCTGCAGAAAAACGGAAGCTCTGCCGAGCGTAGAGCGAAGATCAACCACTGGAAATCGGATTTAGATTCCGACGAGAGAGAGAGAGAGAATGAAAAAGTCTAGAGAGAGAATCTAGAGAGAGAGAATGAAGAACTAGAGAGAGAGAGAGTCTCGAGAAAGAGAAACGATGAAGAGAACAAGAAATGAGAAGGAAGGTATTTGAAAGCGAGCGACTACTGGCATTGCCCCGTTCTCTGTTCCTTCTTGCCGCAAAAGATTTTCTTTTTAATTTTTTTTTCGCATTTTAATTTTGTTTATTCTGTTCCATTTTATTTTATTCTATTTTATTTTACTCTCTTGCGGTAAAATAAATACGGTTGCGGAGCGTTCATTACCACGTGGCTAGATTTCAGTAGATCCTGTCCGCGTATTCTAGGCGCGAGGGGGTGCCGAATTACTTGGATTTTACGGTTCGGCCCCATGAAAAACGCTGATTGTTTCATTTACGTCCCTCCTGTTGCCGCCGCCACTCCGTCCCAACCTTTTCTCAGCGAACTTCGATTATTTCCACTGAAGCCCGACAACATCCGCAGCATGTCTTTTGACTAGAACCCATAGCGCCCTCATCTGGAGAAAAAGAAGGGGGAAATTTGCAAATATAGAATGAATTTTTTTTCTTTATTCTTTTTTGGACTTTTACTCTTTGGGCGTTCTAAAAATTTTCGTTCAATTTCTTGTTATCTAGAGTTTTAGAAACTTTCAATCGTTGACTAGAGGATCTCCCCACGGACCTCTAGTACAAAATTGGGATAATTAGGGGCCAATTGAGTGTTAATTTTAGTTTTTGTCTGCTTTTTATATTAAAAAAATTGTAATATCTAATTCAAGTGACCATTTTAATTAGTCATGAAATCACATTAAAGTTTCCATTTCTATAAAAAAAGGAAAAAGAGGCCGAAACTATAATGACATTTTTCTACAATCGCCGTGAGTTGAATACAATCCAACATTGACTGCGAAAATGCAAAAGATTCATCTACCAACAGGCTCAAAATGAAAGAGTGAATTGTTGGAGATCTCGCTCGGACGAAAATACGTTTCTTTTTGCCAAGAGAGGAAAAACGAAACCAGGGGAGATCATTGCTGCAAAAAAACATTGCATCTCTCGGCATTAAAATGCCCTCGCGATATTATGCATTAATTACCGAATAACTACGGATTAATTTTAAAAGAAAATGGGTGTAAAGCCGCTGACGTGGTGATTAAAGTTTGCGAATTTCTCTTTACAGTTGTGTAGGAGTCTCTAGATATGAATGCAAAAGGAACTCATCCGTACATTTCTTTTTTTTTATAAATTTATTTACTTTATCTTTGGTTTCGCGAAGTCGACGATTGGAGTTTTATTAAAGGTCACATCACTCTAGCTAATTCAAAATTTCATTTCAACTACCCTTCGTTCGATTCCACATCGAGCTTGAATTTATACACAAAAGGCCGCCGTCTCAGCACCTAGATTCTAGCCTCGACCGAGCACGAGAACCTTTCCGGAGGAAGAGGTCAATCGAGGGCTTTTTAAACGAAAAGGACCGACATGTTCTCTACCGAGACAGGGAACATGGATGCATGCGAGTGTGTATCGAGAAGGAATCGGTCCCCCGAATTAAAAACTCATATGTGACGGATGCTAATACCCCCACAATAATTTATACGCCAATGGGATCGGGGAGCTTACTAAATTGGGGTGATTATTAATAATTAATGAGTGCTTCCCGGGTCATTGGATGCGGAGGGAGGGAATACATGACATGGATTAGATAGAAAGTAATGGGCGAGAATCGTACCGTGTGCCTAATTTTTTTTGACGCGGGATCGGCTCGAAAAGCGCTTTCCCTTCTCGAGATTTTCTTGAGTATAGAATTCGATGGATAGTCTTTCGAGATTTGCTCTTCTTGTTGCCGGCCGAGGTTAAGGCCTGATTAGGACCACACATGGGTAAAGTCTGCTATGGATGAGTATGCTTTGACTAACCAGTTAGCCTCTGTTTAGCTTAGAAAGAGAACAACTAGCTCTCAGCATGTGTGCCAAAACCACAGATGTTGTTCAAGTACCACGGCGTTTAAAGTACGCGTAATCATCAGGATCTAATTAAGATATTCAAGGTCAGGCTCGACCACCGTCGGCCTCACCTTTGGCTAGTTGATGAGGTCTGGTGACTAACTGAAGGAAGACAAAAGGGAAAAAATGAAAAAATATAAAAAAAATTGAAAAAATCTTAAAATGTTGTTAACTCAATGTCGGTTGTACCACATAAGTCAACCAGCATTCACGTCAACAATATTCGGCCAAAATTAGATATAGGAACTGATTTGGTGCCAAGTTAAAAAATTTAGGACTAAATTAGCACGATAAAATTTTAAAGTCTAAATTAGAACTAATATTTATAGATTTATGACTTTTCTGACACTTTTTCTATCGACAGGAAGACATGGGGATCCCGCTAATTATAGTGGAACATTCTACTAGATGTAGTCTTGGTTTAAAGGTGAATCATGATAAACATTAATTCTTGATTTATCTTTCTCATTTTTAATTTCTATTTCGTTGAATTTGTGCATTGAATTCTAACACGGTATATGTGGAAACTCACGTGCCTAAACCATTTGAGGGGGCCATGGCTTTGGTAACACTAAGCCGGGCATGTTGCGAGTGATAGACGACTTCAATCAGGTTTTATCGCAAGCATAAATACTAAACCATGTCACCCGACATGTATGAATCATGTGGATGTTGCAAATATCACCGTAAAAGTAAAAGTAGGGGCGATAAAATTGGAATTTGTGGTAGGGAAGAGCGTGCAAACTGCAATCAAGAAATGATAACTAAAGAGGATACAAAATCCCATAGATGATTAGGAAAATGGTCTCGTCGACTTTAATTATGGTCGATTGAAAGCACTTCATGACATTTATGGACAGATCAAGCGGGGGTTGGAGGGGCCCCGGCCCCCCAACTTTCAGAAATTATGCTTGGATCCCGGCATTTTTTGAAGTTCTCCATGTTTGTCCATAGACCTTGGCCCCACTGAAAATTTCAAATTTCTTCGCATCTCTAACTTTAAGAAAGATTAGTAATGAATCTCCTGTTTCGTTCTAAAAAATCAAAAGCGAGGGAAAACGAGTTAAGAGCCATTATCAATCAAAAGATTATTAAGGCGGTCACAATCTTACTTCAAGTCCACACCTGATCATACTAAAATCAAGTATCAATGGATTTAAGCAGAAAAAGACCTCAAGACCTAGGACAAGATTACCCAATTAGTCATAGACATATTATATAAATGTCAATTTAATTTTAAAATTTTCAATTATACAAATTTAGTCCTAAACCTTTTTACGAAATTCCAATTTAATCATTCCGGTCAATTTTCACGGGAAATTGTTGATGTAGTAGTGATTCAACTGTCACTTTAAATTGTTGATGATTAGAAATTTCATGAAATTTTAACTTAAATTAATAATATTAAAAAGTTTAGGATAGAATAAATGCACAATGGCGTTAGCGACTGTCCGGGCAATTTCCCTCGGGAGCACCAACAGTGATTTTTAGATTAGACCAAACATAACGTTGGAAATGCAGAGGAGTCGTTTTCTCTTTTCACAGCATGGGTCATCACTTACGAAAGAGGCTGAGTGCTCTGAGTTTCTACGTGGCTTCTGGAAGTCTACGGAGTGATCATTAGGGGAACGAAGGTGACAAAATGGAGAATGGATTCGCAGCAAAGTGACATCCCATTGGGTTTTCCTAATGGAAAAATCTAGGGGTGTAGTGCTTCGAAAGCAAGAAAGAGAATATTCCCTCGGTATGAGAATGGACCGGAAGGTGGCGATCAAGGTCGGAAGGTGGTGAACACCACCACTTTTTTTAAATATATAATATTATATATTTCTCAATGCTAGTCTTCATTTGTACTGTACAAGGTTTAATTTTTCTTTTGAAGGATTCACCAGAACCACATAAAAAATTAATTTGGTAATAGCATTAGCATGCCTGACAAATGTGGCCCTTACATAGTAAATGATGTGGTTGTGGGATGGATGAGAGTCGTTTTGAGTGACTATTGACAACGGGTGAGTATATGAGGATGGATGTTGATGGGTAAATGTAAAATAAGAGATTGAATATGCTCAGAAGCAAGGCGTATAGGACGCACGCTGACCAATGATCAAGATTGGGATTGACGATGCTTGCCACCAAGACTTACAAAAATCACTAGCCAATGACATAGGGCTTCGAGATTGAAGAAACTCACCACTAGAGCCTACAAGAAAATCACTAGTCAATGATACAATGCTTCTTTGATTTACAATCAAGGAAAAATCCACATTCTAAGAATATAGAAATCAAGAGTAATCCACTCTCTAAAAATATTTGCTCGCACAGAGAATTCATATACTTAAAGTTCACTTATCTTAATTTGAGAATTCACCTCATTTTATAGAGGGAATATGACCTAGGAAATAGATTAACCATTGAAGATATAGAAACTACCCAACATTAATGACATGCAAACTAGAAAACACAATAGATAAAAGACCTAAGAACTAGAAAATACATTAAGATATCTAAATACTTGAACTTTGACTCTTTGAAAACACTTAAGACCCATTAATGACACTTGACTAGATGCAAAGTAATTAAAACGGACTCTAAATTCGTTTGTCTCCTTAGGCAACCCAATCGACACTTTGAAAAATCGTCAAACAGCAAAGGAAATTGTCCAAAACAATATTTAATTGTTAGATAGTCGATTGGTAGTCTCATAATAGATAACAAGCTTGTAAATTTGACATCGATAACCCTAAAATTACCAGCTTATCCAGCGAATTGACAACTCTCTTGCATGATCGACATCTTCACTTTGAATTGATCGATAAAGTTGATACTACTACATTAGTTATGTTTAAAATAGACATTTCATACGGTAAAGACTAAATTTCAAATATCATTCGAAGTACAATTTTATATTTGAATTGTTGGAGGGAGTTGTAAGGTAATTAGAAATATGTGGTTGGAGAGAATTTCTTCACCTTCCTAACCTTGCCACTCCCTCTGAGCGTTGAATTATGGCATGTGTGTTTTAGCAAAGGTTCTTGGGAAAATGCAAATGTCATTTGGTAAAATTTTTGGGATGCTTTTAACAAATGCAATTGCACCGCAAAGCTTTCTTAAGGCCTTTAGTCCAAGATAGATTTGGAGGTACTTTGGAATGATATATTTTGGGAATGCAAATAGAATTTTTTTCTTCTAACTTTGCCCTCACTCAACTTTCATAATTCCAGAAATGTCCACAAAAACCCTAACTTTACCTTAGTCTACCTTAGCCATCAACTAGCAACTGACAAGTGGCTGGCAAGCCACAGGCAAGCCGTTGTTGGGTAGTTTTGTCGCCAAATAGTTTTAGATTTTTAATGAAAGAAATTAGCAAAAGTCATTTATAATGTATTTTCACCAAACAATATTTATGTCAAAGTTGCTTTCCAATGTGTTTTTAAAGTACATTTTAACAAATGATACTTGTATTTCGAAAAGTTCATTCAATTCAAAGGTTTTTGCATTTTCTTAAAAATGTTCCACTATAATTGAACCAAACGCACTCTTAGTATCGAAGGAATCGGATTCACGTGCATCTGATTCACCAAAATAAATTATATTGTTAGACCCTAGCATGATGATATGGTTTATTGAATTTAGTAAACTATGCGCAGGCATAGCAAACTTACCTAACAAAAGTACATAAACGATGCCTCCCACCCCAACAGCTCTTGGATAGGTCTTTGCTCGGTAGCATATTTAGCGCTGACATGGTGTAATTCTATCATGTCAAGCTACAGGGAAAAAGAGAGTTTGGACTATCTCGATCGCTTTACCTCCATAAAAGGCATTATCCACGGTATAAGCGAGCAGCCGCGATGCGCGATGACCTTGGAAAAAATCAATCGAGATTCTCCTCAAATTGGATCGACCTGGAAGGACCCACGTTCTAGAAGATGAGGGTTTGGAAGTCTTTTGAGGTTGGTGTGGATGATATGTTCTTTGCGTGCCTAGAATACGACCAAGAAGAAAAGTAAAACATAGAGAATAATTCAACCCAACTCAAGCATTCCGACTGGACAAGAACCTTCGCGGGCAGACACGGCGGGTGGAAATTGAGAGAAGTTGGAACCAAAACTGAAATTCGATGCCGATTTCCTCCTGGCCAGTGGGGTCAAATTGAGAATTATTTTGTTCCCATTGAGTTTTTTTTCGAGCAAAACGAAGTTCAGACTTTACCATACCCTCAGATAAGTCAAAGTAGAGGGGCGGCTTTATAATTAAGTAGAAATTGCAGGAGCATCGTCCAAATCTCCACAAGACCTACATAGACGGCTTTTTTGTCTTATTGAATTTTGTACGGCATGCATGGCAACTGGCAAGGGTCATGCTATAAAAAATTAATTCTTAGTTTTCTTAAATTTTTTTGAAAGGAATAAAAAGTGAGTCAATTGAGCGGTTTGGCTTAATATATATAAAAATAATCATCAAATTCATTCTCTGTTATGTTGACAGGCCACTTTTTTGGGATTACTGAAATTTTATTTTCCCGTTATATGATCATCTAAGTTCTAAGAAGCGTATTAAAAAAAAAATCCACGCGTTGGCATTTATACCATGAAAATATCATATATCTTAAATAAAAGAAGTTAAAATAGGCGTGAGCATGGTTCGGGTAGGCGATCTCATCTTAGATCAGGAATTGTCCATTGATTCCATGGATCCATCCGAGAACCGGACCATCGGTCCGGTCCAATTCTTGGGTGGGTCCATGGAACTTGTCCCATTAAGCTTCATGTGTCAACATTACAACATATAACAAAGAATTACATGATAGAATTACCTAGTTAGAGCCAAGGAACCAACGATATTAGTATGTTAGGAAGTGTGTAAACAAAAGAGCACATTCACCAAAATTATTATGAGTGGGCAAATGCAAACAATTGTCTAATATAGAAACTAGTCAGTAGCTTAAAGTTTTAGGATTTTTCAATTTTTAAATGAAAAATTAAAATATATTATATATATTACCCGTTCGGTCCGGGTGTGCGGTTCCACATTTAAAAACGGGAGCCATATCAGTACCCTTTGATTCCAATAAATTGGAACTGAGAACCGAACCTGTTCTTGGGCAATTCGGTCTAGTTTTGGGCGGTTCCTGATTCCTTTACACATCTCTAAGTCAAAGTATGTGAATCATGAGATTTTGATCGAGCTTAAAGTTCCAATTTAAAATTTAATCAAGACACATTTAGATTAACCATTTATGATAAAGATTTAAAAAAAAACTCACAAAAAGATCTTCACATATTTTTTTTTTAGTACCCACTTGGAGGAATGATTTTCTTATAAAAGAATCACGCATGCTTTCATAATTTTCTCTCTGACTCTCTCTCTCTCTCTACTTTATTATTATTATTATTTTTCCCCCTCCTTGATTTTGACGGCCTCCTTAGAAATTTATCCTCTCTCCAATTGGAGGCCCTGCCATCTCCCCTCCTCCTCGCCTGCCCCCTCCGGTTCATCCTGCGCCAGCAAATAATCGGACGGCACCCGGATCAACCGCACAGTTCCCTTAGTCCACAATACCGACGCGTGTCCAGAGCGAAGGTCGCTCGACACGTGGTCGAATCCTGGCTCTGCTTAAGCCCATAATGGAGGAGGAGGAGGAGGTGGAGATCTCTGATCCGACACTCAACGATGTACGAACCGGCGCCAGGCCAATCGCGGCTGGTTGCGCGCCACGTGGGAGATCGGACGGCCGAGGATGCCGTTGCGTCATGGCGTGAACTGGATGAAACGCGCTCCGCCTGTCGACGTGGCGAGCCGCGGTTGGCTCGGGGGGGAAGGAAGGTCTTCCGAGGAACCGGGCCGGGGGTTCCCGTGAATCGAACGGAAAGCAATGATTGAGCTCTTGATTGAGGGAGGGATGATTCAAAACGAAAATTCAAATAAAATTAAAATTGCTCGACAGGTATCGCTTTCAATCTGGATTCTTGGGTACCCGTGTTTTCGTCGGGTTTTGCTATTTTTAAAAAGTCTTGGTTCTTTCTCAAGAGGGAGAGAGATAAAGAGATCATCTCAAATTGGGCTATGCTTTCCAATTTGAAATAAAGATCATCCGATGAAGTTCAGCTATTCATAAAAGCATGGTCGGTCCCGAAGAAGACCCGTAAGTTCAACGAAAGCAATTTGATTTTGGATAGAGGTCGATTTCGCTTCGGTATCTCGATTTGGATAGACCTGACTGATGAATCGCCATCAAATAAAAGATTAATAACTTTATGGATCATCATTCATCACTGATGAAACTAAAATCCAAGGCTCAATCGAGAAAAAGGTTTACGTGTGCACATGATAGTGCAAATAATACATGCGAAAAGGCAATTGTACGATGGTAAATATTATACGTCGCACCTTTCGTGTCCTCTTTCTTTCTTTCTTTTGCTACAATTTGCCTTCATTGTCAGTCATTTCGAACGACTATCCCCGGCTATAGACGTGGCTTTAATGAACTTTTTCTTACTTAGAATTCAACCCGATGGAGAACATTACCACCAAATCAAAGCAATGACTCTTGAAATTTCTCCAATCACGTGCCGTCCCTTCTCTCCTCAGAAAGCGGCGAGAGAAAAGAACACGCAAAGAACGGCAGAGTGCGTTGCTAAAACCAAACCGACAAAGCGAAAAGGCCCATCGCAGCGTAGGATGGAGGCCCATCACGAAGTCATGCGACAAAAGCATTCCATATTTTTTCGAGGTTACAAAATAATAATAATAATAATAATCATAATCAATTACCACTATAATCTACTAGTACAACAAGAGGGCAGCAAAAATCTTAGGGGGAAATAAAAGAAAGTGGCAACATCAAAACCAAAACCTACCGTGAAACGACCAATGCCTTGTCCTAAAATGGGGTTTTCTCATCGAGGAAAATGATGAGGAAAAAGCTCGCTTGAAGTTATTTACAAGTGCAGACGTTTTCGACAGTTGATTGCGAAAGTAATTCTTAGCGAATCAAATGGACCCCGGACTATCCTACCCAATAAAAATAAAAAGAGAGAGAGAGAGACCCGGAACTTTGATTATCTTGATGCCCCCCACTGGGCCTTGATCAATGGGAAGGGACGTGGTAATACTTGCCCTTGCACATGCACCGGTAGACCACCGGGCACGACTCGACCGAGCACTTGTAGCTCACCATCACCCTCTTGCACGGCATGCACGCCCCGCACGCGTGCGAGCAGTCCGGCAAGCTCGACCCCGTCGGGAACAGCTCCGCCCCAACTTCTTCCTTCGTCTTCTCCTGCACCCACAAACGTCGAACGATGGCGGCTCTATAAGATTCCCTGCCTAACATCATGTATGTAATGAAATTCCAAAGTATAATGCACCTTCGTGAGATGGTCGACGCGGTGTCCGTTGGTGTCCGCCTGTTCCCGGGAGCCTGCTGCAACGAATCGAATGGAGAAGGAAAGGGTGAGACCGCTTTATAAATGGTCAGAAAACGAAACGCATTGCGATTTCAGCCTAGGAAAGTTGGACTTGGACATATCATGGTATTGGGTTGTAAGGACAAGCTTCATTCATCCAAACCGTGTAAGTCACGAAGGTATAAACTAAAGCTATAGGAGAGAATGATAAATGCACTTACAAGGATAAGGATTCATGCGAAGCCCATCGCAACCCAACATCGCTGTCGACAGTAGGAGGAGAACGGTGAAAGCAAAGTGGGCTCCGAATGGAAAGATCTTCGTCATTTCGATCCGGCTCTCGTTCTCGTTCTCGTTCGTAGCTACCAACAGCCGCAGTACGAAGATCGACGAAATTGAGGAAAGAGGGGTTATTGCATCTGGATTGGGGGGTTAAAGGACGAGGTGGTAACGTTATTATATAAGGCGGGCGAGGGAGAGGGGGGCTATAAATGAGGAAGGAGAGGTACACGTACACCTGATGAAACTCACATGATCCACGGCCATCTTTTGAAGGATCTCGATTGGGTCCGTGAGTCGGCCCGAAGATTTGGCTTTACCAATTTAATATCGAGAGTTCAGATGAGTAATTGCAATTCCTCTTGTATCGTTTATACTTAGTATGTGCATTCACGGGAGATGCAGACGGTTTAAAGCAGATCGGGTCGGGACGATGTCCTATGTTACCCGGTCGTGTTTGCATCTGGCCGATAAGTATGTAGTTTGTGTCTTAGAAGTCGAATGCATGTGAATGGCTTTATTAGGAGAATGACATCCTCACATCAGTCGATTTGATTTGCTCTAATAATTATGAAGTTTTCTTCTTAAATTCTCCTTTAATTGGGAAAAAAATTATGTTCAAATTTGTGCTACTTGAATCGCCTGAAGTGATTAAAGGACGTGTTAACTGTAGTGCAGTTTGAGAACCTATATAGGATTCTCACTATTATATCTATTACATTGGTGAAATCCTAATTTCAAAAGCATGGTTAATGTTATTCCACGGATGGGGTTAATTTTGCAAAATGATGGCACATCGATAATATTTTGAGATGTTGAATCTCAATACCACTTTTAGATTTCCATTAAGAGAAAAGATTCTCTATAGATTGAAAAAATAGACACAAAGTATCTTATGCAATGGCGATGCCACGTGTCTCTTGTTAACGTGACATGAACTATAAGACGATTATGAGATGCCAACAATGCGATAGCCACTTTCTTCAACACACGCAGGATGAGAGTTTCTAATATTTTTGTTAGTATAGCAGAATGTTGTCCTAAGTTGATGTTAGAAATGTTCGTTTTGCGCAGAATAAACGATTTGGAAAAATACTCTTCTAAACATGATTGCTTTTATTGACTGTAAAGATGAATGAGTAGGAGACATTCTAATCGTCAATAAAAATATTTTAGATATAAAGTATTATGAATAATGAATGAATTTTCATCAGCTAAAGCGATTTAAGTAACCATTTTGAAGAATACAAGTTTTCGAACTGTGGTGGACTGAGGAGGTTCACGTGGATAAAGTTAAAAAGGGAGGAGACCCAAGACGTGATCTGTCATGTAGCCATTGAAGGAGACAAAACAGCAGCCAATGCCACAAACGTGAACATCAGTCTCCGACTTAAATGAACTGCAAGCTCTTCTTCCCTCTGCCTATTTTTGGCGATAAATGCACAGTCGCCCCCTTTCTTTTTTCTTTTTCCTTTTACTGCTTCAATATACAAGGGTGATGTATATTATGCTCCAATGCACGTGCGTTCAAGTCTTTTTTTAAGAGGGATAGCGATAGCGACAATCGTTCGGGATGTAGGCATAGAAACCCAACTCTCTGGAGGCTTACAAAAGACCTTTTAATTTTATAAATCGATTAAGTTTCGATTTTCAACTTGTAGAGATGACTCTAACCTAAAATAATTTGCATGTCATTAGTGAGATTCGAATGAACGACGTCAGTTTTTAAATCGGAATTTCCCCAAGTCAATGAATCAAGCGCATGTAGATGAGGTCATGCTTTGCTGAAAAGTGTTGACGATTATACCTTCTGAAGTATGATTTATGAGCACATTGACAAAGATGCGAAGGGTTATTTTGGCAATGGCGAAACTTGGTTGACAATGGGAGATTTAACTCCCACTATGATTAGAGTACTATATATATATATTTTTTGGCAATGGCGAAACAAGTCACTTTTCCAAGAAAGTTTTGTTCTTCATTCCAACCTTGTACAAGTAATCCAATCACACATGAAGGAAGACATATCTTTGCCCATGATCAACTTGTCTAAAAGTGGATCATGTGCTTCTCCTATTATGGTTGCTTGGGATCCTCAATTGTCAGGATAGACTAAACTGAATACAAATGGAGTGTCTAAAGGTAATCTTGGACTTGCAGGAGCTGGAGGATTATTCCAAAGTGAAGGGGGAGACTAACTTGTTGGTTTTACCTCATTTCTTGAATATGTTCATTTATACAAGCAAAATTATGAGAGCTATGGTTGTGACATACCATCGCAAAGCAATAGGGTTTCCATAAACTTATTATTGAGATGGACTCCAAAGTTATTATCAAACTTGTTAATCAAGAAAGAGTAGCAGATAACAATAGACCAATACTATTTAAGGATATTAGAAGGCTATCGAGCTCTCATTTTGAGTTCAAAAACCATCACATTTTTCTAGAAGGCAATTGGCCTACGAATACGCTTGCTAATGTTGGCATAGCAAAGCATTTGGATACTATGTTCTACTTACAGCCTCCTAGAAAATTATCTCATGTTTTGCTTCGTGATAACGTTGGAATTGTAGACTTCACACGTTGGTTTTTCTTAGTTTTGTACCTTATTTTTACAAAAAGAGAGAGAAGAAGATGCAAAGGGTTCTTTTGTTGATCATTGGACAGGAAATGCAAACGATGAGAACATTAAGAGTCCTTAGAATGAAGACGATCATGTCAAGCCATGTAAAGGTACTAAAAAATGTAAAGATGAATAGGAAGATAAAATCGAACAAATTGGTGTTCTTTGATTGATTGGCATCTCTTTTTAAAAGGAAAAATTCAGGTATTTATACCTCGATCGACAATTAACAATAGTTATAAAGAAATAAAAAAATTATACATGTCTACCATAATTCAATGAATCTTATTTAGAAACAGTTACTCAACGATAAAGTTACTCCACTACTCGACGATTATGCCATCTCCACTACTTCAACGGTTGCACCTCCTTCTCTTCTCCAACAACAGCTGCTATCAGTCGCTCGCGGACTTCTCGGCTCCTCTACTTGGAGGTTGTGTTGAATTTTCCTTTCACGAATGTCTCTGAGAGAGTTGCACTCAAGATTATCGACTCCAACGCTTGGACGGTTAGTTCATCCTTACCATGTTGATGGTTACGTCAACCATGGCCTTTTGTCACTTCAGTCGACCTTCATTCGTCGACATTCAACGGCCAGACTTGGCTGTTTTCACTTGTACCCTCTATCAGGTAAAACCGTTATTTTTGTCCACTCATGGAATTTGGCGACTAAGAGCTTACGACACTCAGCTAATCCTCCTCCATGGCACCTTGCATGGTCTCTTCCAGCCCGAGCCGACGGTCAAAGACTTAGGCATTTTTCGGTGTCAACCGGTTATGAGGACAAGCATCTATTCGGAGCAGCTAAGAGGTTGACTATTTACCTGTTACTTGGTCAAATTGCTGCAAGCGTCCAAGTCGGTGATGACTAAATCTCTCGGTTTGAACCTCATATAGCACTTGGACTTCTTCGAAGTTCATGGTTGGAATGAAACGCATGGCCGGTCCAGGATTGGAAAAAGAGAGGTTCTCTTTTCTATCTGTGGGCTGAAGGCGAAGTCCATCCGGTCCGCTCCTTGATTCACGATCAACCTAACCATGATGACAACGTATTTTGCTATCTAGGTTTCCTCTTCAACCTTGACCTTTTCCGGCCTTCTACTTGGCTTGTTGTTATCGTCATCTTTTTAGATTTTCTATGTTTAAACCCTTCTATGAGCTTCATCCACCTCATCTTGAGGATGATAAAACCGTGTACAAATTTGTGTTCACGCTCTTTCAATTTGTTTTATTTTTTGGAAATAATATATAAGTGAATATTTATTGGATTTAATCATTTCATAGTCAAATTTCATATTTGGAAACTGAAAATTGCAAATATTATCTATGTCAGCACTAGTTGTGCCATAACTAGTGTCTAGCATCAGGGATTTTCGGTCGACATTAGTCAGAAGGATTATATTGGCAAATCATCAAGAGATATATGATTAAATTTGGCCAATTAAAATGCTTAGGACTGAATTGGCCACCATACAATAGGTTTAATATAGTTTTGGTAATTTTCCCTATTGATAGCCTTTCTCATTACAAGCACCTCATGTCCTTGAACTGCTATTTCTTTTGATTCTGTATAACATTTTAAGAGGAATCTCATGAAAAACACGAAATTTCTAGAAGATAGGAAAGATCAAGCTATTAGAGCATGTCTTTCTAACTATTAAAATTCTTGGCATGTTGGTCGATTAAATTCATTAACATTTTCGGTCACTAATTAACATCAAACTTCTAAAGTGTACAAATCGATCTCGAGTACTTACTTTATACCCACTCCATCGATTCTAGGTGAAAATGCTATTTTGACGATTTGATCGCAAAGCCGAGCAGGCTTATGCTCACATGAATCTTTCTGCACGCGTTTCTTCTTTGAGAAGTTAATATATATTGGACGCTTGGATGAAGATTCCTTTCAGAGTTTCTCCTCGTTCTTCTTCAGTGCGTTCTTCTTAAGCAACTTTGAACACCATCCATTTGTTGTTAGATCTAGTTTCGAATTATCACGTATTTGAATAGTCGTATGAAATGTTTTTATCTTCAGAATCTATTTTTAAAGTTAGATTTGAGACCCGTGTTTATCGATAGTTCCGAAGAAGATTGTCGTGAATTTTATCCAATTGGTTGCAGATTAGGCGTCGATTTTATCAAGGAGACTGTTTCTCCTCAGTTGACTGTGTTATCTAACGTTTCCTGCTTAATCAACAACATCGAAACGCCTACTAATGGTGATTATTGCACTAAGCACCTAGAGAGGATTAGGAAGAGAGTGTTTTACCATTTTTTATAAGTGATCGATGATGTAACCGAGGAGGAACCTCAGATTACAATCGTCGATCTCTTAACGACCTAATAATAGGGATTCCATTTCCTTAAACATTCTAAACCGTGCAAGGAAAAAAAATCCCAGCCCCCCAAAAGTTTCAAAACACTCCCGAGTCATCTCGCCTCCACCTCCTCGGCTAATCGTACCAACGGTATATCGAGACTAGACTGGCTTTTGCCTCATCTACGTTTTGCTTAACGATAAAAATTAGCTCGTTAGGTCGGTGTCGCATCGCTGGAAAGGAGAGGGGGTTGGTAGGAAAGGCGATTAGGAGTTTAGGGAGCAATGAGATGAAGACGAATCTCCAATCAGCCGGAGTTTTTTAATTGGAGTTTAGTCAGATCTACGAAAGACGAGAGCTTATCCGACATATCTCAGTTCTCAATGATATAAAAAGGGATTAGGTTGATCTCAGTTCTCAATGATATAAAAAGGCATTAGGTTTCATAAGGACAAGCAGACAAGGTCGAGGATGTCATAAGACTAATAGTCCGACCACGTCGAAGCCAGTAGTCGTCAACGGTTCCGAAACAGATCCACCGAAACGATGGCAAGCACAATGACCCTTGAACCCCCGTGACCAACATTACATGGTTTGGGCATTCAAAAAGTGAGGAAAAAATGTAAGAAAAAAAGCCCTCAAATTATACTTATTGAGACATATTTGCATTATACAAAATCTTAAATTTATACATATGTGACACATTTATTTTCTGTCAAGAAGCATGGTTAAAAATCTATTTACATAGATGATGGAAGGCAAACGGTATTGACGTTGCGCCCACGTGACTTACATGAATAAAAACGATATTGTTTTGGCTAGAAAATCAAGTGATAGAACCTTGAAAGAGAGTAGATACGTTACATGAGTATAAATCTTGAGTTTTCAGTATCACAAGAAAATATATCATAATAGGTATAATTTGAGGTTTTTGATGTCATAAGAAAATGTTTAGGATAAATATGTCACAATGGGCATAGTTGAGAATTTTTTTTTCTTCGTATAAACATTTATATTATATCTATAAAATTTTTGTTAACAAATGGCTATGATATTATTCAAATATATTAAACAAGGAGTACTTTGTTTTCAATGCGTAGATTAAGTATATTACAAGAAAAATAATGTTTGGCAAATTGCAAACTTATTTTAAATGATTCTTACATAATATATACAGGGATGGTTACCAAATCGGTTATAAACTTATTATATGGATGGTAACTAAGTCCTAAAATTTTCAATTTTTCTAGATGTAGTCTTAAAATTCCGTGCAAAATTTCAATCTAGTCATTCTAGTCAATTGTGGCCGCAAATTTTCTAAGATAGCATCTAGTCATTGCTGGCCGTCTACGTGGCATGCTGACATAGACAACTTCATCCAAAGCGACGTCCGACGTGAATTGTTGCACTAGCGATTTCCAACTGCAATTGGCAGGGAGAACTAAATTGGAACTTTACA
Organism: Angophora floribunda; assembly: GCA_014182895.1. Taxonomy (NCBI): domain Eukaryota; kingdom Viridiplantae; phylum Streptophyta; class Magnoliopsida; order Myrtales; family Myrtaceae; genus Angophora; species Angophora floribunda. The sequence goes on from CM024710.1 coordinate 24,336,400, forward strand.
CAGAAGTTTAGGACTACACTGGCAAAATTGGGAAGTTCAAGATGGAATCAATATTTGTACAATGAGTATCGGGGATGGACACTTGCAATGGAGGGGCAGAGAAAATGGCTAATTTGAATGTAATAAAATTATAGACTTAACTATTGGGATTTGCCTCAATGATCACTCTTCCCACATAAGAAAGTGAAGGTCGGGGTTCGAATTTCCACCTTCTCAAAGGGATTGCGATGTGTACAATTTAGTTTTAGGTGTGAGTTTGGACTTCTAGGCCATGCAAAGAGATAAGGTAAAAGTCCGAAAGTGAGAATTAGAGTAAGAGTCGAGTAAAATCTGATAAAAAAAAAAATTAAAGACTTGATCGTGAAGAGAGGAGGAGGGCATGACAGTCACAAGGAAGAAACACCATGTGACTTGGTCAACTCTCTCTACTGTCACAGTTTGGACTCTCTTTTGTGTCGATGGGAATAGGGAAAGACCGCTCTACCTGCGTTTATTACTACATCAGAAGAACCTCAGCCCATTTATTACAGAGGAAAGACACCTCCCTCAGATCCCAATCCAATTCAATTCAACTCACCTACCTCCACTACTGAAACTGAAACATTGCAACATCACAGAGAGAGAGAGAGAGAGAGAGAGAGAGAGATGGAGGAGAGTGGAGGAACAGCATCCGGACACCCTTCGTTGAATCCGTGCGTTCTTGTTCAAGAAGCTGTGAAGGCCATGCTCAGGTGCTTAGGTCTAGAAACGGCACATGATCATCCCGATGTTCCTCCGCTGAAGCCACAAGATTCTTGTCCTCCTCCTTCCACCGCACAAGCTTCGGATCCTACATCTTCCGCCGTGGCTGAACTGGATCCACCATCAAAACTGTCGGACCCCGTAGAAGCCGATGATCCGCCAACTACCAGAGCAGTGGTCTCTCTCTCTCTCTCTCTCTCTCTCTCTCTTACATCATAAATATGTTGTCGGCAATGTCAGGCTCATGAATCGATTTTGAGTATTTACTACATGATTTTATCAGTAACTGGTCCACCGGTTAATAATGATCTTATGTTCTAATTCATTAACTTTTCTTCGATATGACGGGACATTCCCAGAATTTTTTACGTAGTCGTACTGGCAAGTGCTCAAGCGAAAAATTATGCAGTTGTTGCGTGCTTTACTGCAGTCAACCAACTGATCCTATGCCTCATAACCAGGGAAGATAAGACCTTCAACCCAACATTGCATGGTGCATTTCCACTCCGTTCATAGGAGTTTCGATAATCGAAAGTTGAGCACTTTTAGCATTTGCTATCGTATATCATTTTACGTGCCTTTCCCACTCCGACCACCCAGCAAAACCCGACTTCATATTAGATGGCAGAGAAACTTACTCGGGCAACCCTTTTCTCTCAAAGATGATTCGAGAAAACCGGTCGGTACTCTGTTGCATAGTAGTTGTTTTCAGAACGGTAGCACATCATTTGTCGAGCCAAAAACCGACTGATGGCAACCCTCTATACATGTAGTTAGTTCCCTAACTTGTTCATTGCGAGCATGACCTCGCTTATCATAAGCCTTGACGAGGATCATTTTTGTGTATGCAGGGAGCCAATCCGGTCACGTTTGTACGATCATCCGTGGTTACCAGGCCGCCGATAAACCAGGGATCGGGTCCGCAGACTAATTGAACTACATCCACAGTCAGCTGAATAAGCTCCTTTTAGGTTTTTTTTTCCGGGTCAGCTGTTTCTCCATTTGTTGAATTTAATTCTAACTGCCAATTCTTAATTTGTTGCTCCTCTTGTGTGCTATGTGTGTGCGTGTGGCCAAATAGGTATCGACCCTGTCGACATGCTTTGCTCTGCAGAACATCACTCTTGTTGGAACTTGAAATTTGTTTTGATAATTATGAGTCTCTTAATGTGAATTGTGTTGGGCGTTTGGATGTAGGATGATTTTTCTAGGCCCACCCGTTTGTATTTTGGGCCGGGTGGCCCTAAAATTCTAACGGTTCATCTTGTCTACTCCTTTTCTTTTTGTCTTTCAATTGGGCCAGCCCGTGGGTCTTCATTATGCGGCCCAATAACTCTCTCTCTCTCTCTCTCTCTCTCTCTCCCCTCGTTTATTCCCTTTTAAAAATTGAGAAGGGCTTTTACTCTCAATAGACTCTCGCCTATTCGGAACTTCTACATAGACAATTTGAAAGACACTCGCTACATTTACCCCTCTCGGATATGGTATATGAGATGTCAATTATCAACATATACCATCAGTTCTAGACCTAAAACTACAAATTATAACCCCCATTGACCTATGATTATGGGCGTAAAATCAATTTAATTTGTCACCAAGATCATTTAATGGTTTGATGACCCTAGAAATTGAATCAACAACTATGTCATCTGTTGGTATCTTTTAAAATTGGCAAACCTAGGATAGGGAAGTTCCCATATTAGTTCCTAAACTTTCATCCATGGAACGATTTTTAGGCGACCCTAACGATAGTAGGATTGCTCTATGTGTGTAATCTTGTGAGTAATGAGTGTGACATAACTTGGTAACAAGTTCAAGAGTTGGGATAAATACAATGATGTCCGTCTTCTTTTGTTATATGTAAGAAGCAATGCTCGGAAACAGCAGATCCTAATGGCAAGTATTGATTAAGCTAACTCTTGATCCCTATTGAATGACACTTTCCTAATCCTACTTAGTGTAGGAAACTTGGAATCAATAAGGCACATTGCACTCAACTATTGCGATCAAGGCAATTCCCCCTTATGATGGGCTGCCTCATTCATCGAACTTCGGCAAATCTTTCGCTTTTTCGCGGCACTGCTTTTCTTCCTCTTAAGGTCCATGTCAAAGTGTAGGATGAAGGACAGCAATGGCTTAGTGGAGGGAAGCCTGAGGATTGCCAAGGACATCGTACTTGTCGGCAGCAGTGACGTTACAGTGATCGATGGTTTCTTTCGAAGGATGTGGGATGTCGATGAAGCTCATTTCCGCAATGTCTTCATCTGTGTATATGGCATTCTCTACTAACAAAATTGACACTGACACTTTGACGAGGCCAGTGTGGAAACGAAAAACTCGAGTTGGAATACAAAAATTATTGGTTTAACAAATTAGTTATTGAAGTGATGCGACAAACTAGTGATGAATAATCTGAACAGGGAGTCGCGTTTGAATACATAATCAACGTATGCATGACGTCGGAGACGAGTCCTTCCAGGTGCTTTTTGTAATTTCTCTTCTGGACAACGTTTGGGATTAGGATTTTGGTCGGAAAGGGAGAAGTCATTTCTCTGTCAGTCTCAATTTCAAAAAGAGTTTCTCTGGAAAAGACTTCCTTCGTGAGTGAGTACACACCCAAAATCAAGTTTCCACGATCTTTTCAAATCTTGCGAATTTCGTTTTTCGTAAAGTTCTCCGGTTATATCATTTTGATTCCCACATGAAAAGTCGCTCGACGCACTACGGTCGAATGGGACCATGTTCAGTTTGTGCTTATTGCCTTCCCGCAGTGAGGACAAAATTGCGAGGCGAAAACATCTAATTTCCAGTGCTTTCCACGTTATAAGAAGCAGACAAGTGTACCACTTTGCGAATGGTGATGACAGATGATGTTGATCCTTCCCCGTCCAATTCAGACATCGAGCATTTACTTTTGGCAGATCAATTTTTTTTTTCCGTGCGCAGGAAATACCTTTCAATGCCTGACAAGCATGGGCCATGACAAAGCAAGATACAGAATGGTCCGACGCGAATTTTGTTTGGACTTGCGTTGGCGCGGGACGGGTGCAATAATTCAGGAGCTTTCGAAATGATCTCTCTGGGTCCTGGAGAATCTGCCAATAGTTCCTCTGAGGACCTATGAAGATTGCAAGAATCCATCTTATCTTCTGTGTCTCGTACATAGACATACACTTATCGAACATCACGCCCTTTGTCATGGCAAATCAATCTGCTTTGATGCACTTTTTACATTTTCCAAGCCATCGATTAACATACCTTTTACCGACCAAAAAGAAAAGATTAACCCACCTTTTGATGCACTTTCGACCTACAGTCTGCGCACCCTCAAACCTACGGTTTAAAGAGAAAAACCAATACGAGGACCGAAATGCTGGTGTAGGAAATTTTTAGTCAGCTTCTGGTTTCATAGAAGCAGATAATCTCAACCTTAACCTCACGCATCCTTCTTCTTGAGCGATAGGGTTTCCTTCTTCCAAGGACCAAACAAGAAAGCAAAGCGAAAGAGCCGGATCATTCCAAAGAGCAGTCGCGCCGCTCTACCCGGTCGTGTGAAACTGGCATGCATCCTGGCTCCCGAGACCCTTTCACGCCCTTAGATCAGACACAAGGCAAAATAGGTCTCGTTACTTGGAAAATCGTTAGAAATCAAGGTTCACGTTCATCCGCGAAGCAATAATATGTAATGTCCAACAAAAACAACCCCGATGGAAGACTTTCATCGTGAGCCCTACTACGGGCATAAGCATCACTATGGAATGATTAACATAGGATCTTGTAGACCTCGAAGGCCTATGAGCGTACAAATCGGAGGATTCTGCTCTTGGCTTATGATTTAAGGAGATCGCAAGGGGCTTATGGATGATGTGGGCGCATGTCATCCGAGCTTAGTGTAGTACACAATGTACTTCAAAAGTTTCTAGTTTCTTGTACTACTGATTTCTATATATATATATATATATATTATAGAAGATGGAAGATGTGGTTGATTCCATACCTTCTCAAGTTGAAGCTCCCCTTTTTCTCAAAACTTTCCTTTCGAATCCCATGAAGTGTTTATCAAAGGATTCGCCGGAATTACTTTGGCTACTCGAATTGGGTTAAGGTAAATACCCTTTTAATTCATCGTTCTCTATTTGCTTGTCAGTAGGGTCTCTCGCTTTCTTCTGAAAAATTACAAAAAACTGTCCTCATCAACTTTTTTTAACCATACAGTTTGCATTATCTGGACTTCGAAATCGACATTTTGTACCGTGAAATTTTGAGATAACGCACACCTCGGACATTGGAGTCTAAGGAATATAAAAATTAGAGGGTCTAAAGTACGAATATATTTTGAATCGGCACTTTACCGAATGCAAGAAGTCAGTAACATATTTCAATATTTATGATTTCGAGAGACATTCACCTAGTGTCGAACTTCTTTTATCATCGAAGGGAACCTTGCTGCGAAACTAGATGGCTTACCCATTATCTTTGCGATTTATCTATTGTAGGGTTTCTCTTTTGGCAATAATTAATTATCATTGATTTAAAACGGATAGAATGTAGTAGCATATGCCTTTTGGTTTCGCTGTGTGGTGGAGTAGCATGTGCACAAATATGCTTTTCAAATTAAAATGGTGAAGTTGCAAATATATATATATAAAGCATTTCATTTATCCTTTTCATCATGTGTGCGATGCTTGTACATTCCGGAAATTAGGGGTGTGCAACCGGACCGGAGTTTATCTGGAACCCGGACTGGACCATCCGAAAAACAGGATCGGGAATCGATTCTTGGTTAAACTGGTCCAGGAACCGGTTGAAACCAGTTTGGGAACGGGGTCCAAGCAAAGACCCACCCAGAACTGGACCGGTTTTGGAACTGGTTTTTACCATTTAAAAAAAAAAATCGTCTCTCTATACAGTGCCTTTGAGTCTCTTTGTTTTCAAAGAATTGTTAAAAAAAGAAAGGTTCTCTTTAAATTAAGTGAAGAGAGAATTGTTTTGAAAGAATTGTTAAAAAAATAAATGTTCTCATGCATTGTTTTTCTTTTTTAATGATCACACTTTCAACTATTACTATAGTCTTAAGACAAGTGCTACTAACTATTGTAGCACTAATTAAAGCATTTTCAGTCAACTCCATAGCTCTGTTGCATATACATGAGCAAACACTTTAAATCATATCAGAAGTATTCGTGGGAATGAGACTAATATTAGATCCATATTTATTGCTAATGTTTATGCATTGTTAGGATTTTTGCTTTGTCTTATAATGTTATGAGAATTACATTATTATTTTTTCACTAATTAATGAAAAATTCAAAGTTGTATAGGATATTGAACAGTTGCAAAACATGTTCCAATGAAAACAGGGTTGATCTTGTTCCTAGACCGAAAAAACATGATCAGGTCCAAAACATGGTCCAATAAAAACAGCGTAGGGTACATGATCTAAAAAAGAGGAACCGGTTATAACATGATCAGGTACAGAGTCCAGATCTGGACCCTACTCATCCTGAACCCGATCACCCTTACCGGAAATTATTAAGGTTGTCACTATGATTTATTTGAGAAATGAATTGATCGATCCGCGGTGAGGAAACCAGAAAAGTAAATTGCATTCAAGAATATATCCTGCTAAGATGTAGACAAAGCTGAGCTGCTTTGTCCTCTGAAAGGAGCATTGCATTATTATCTGTATCGATTTTTTCGAAACGTTTTCTTTTACCCCTTTTTCCGTGCAAAATAAATTATTCTTTTTTTAACGAAAAGGCCCCTCGTTGAGTTTTAATTCATTAATTGGATGTGATTTGATGATGACAAACGTGTGACAAGTCGACATGGAAGTATATGAGTCTTGAAGTATTATTTTTTCATCACTCAATGATATTTATGTATTAGTTGTAAAGTCAGAATAATTTTATAAACAATTTCTGTTAGCGACGGGATTTTTTAGTGAAGTTGAAAAATTCAAAAAGCATATATATATTTTGAAATTTTTGAATGATTGTTCCAGGACAATAATTAAGCGACTAACCAAGAAAACACGAAAGTTTGCAATGCTTGACTGTTTTTTAAATAAAGTTTGAGCAATATATGCTAAAATTAATGTTCAAGGGCATTTGTAGAATATGTTTATATATCTACAGTATTTAAGCGATTTTCCTTTTTTCAATTGTTATGATTAATGAGGGTAATGGTGAGATCGAAATCTAAGTCAACAAAAATTGACATAAACCAAATCATGAAAAGTATGATTGAGACACGGATAGAAGAAAAGAAAATCAATTAATTGCAAAATTTAACCGTTAGGACTATTCAAAAGTAGCGATATGCTAAAAAAATAGTAGAACCTAAGATCTACGCATAGCATGCATCTGCTACTTTTTATTAACTGTACGATTTGGCAAAGTAATGCATATGTTACTTTTATTTACTATACGATTTAGCAAAGTAGCAGTTGCTTTTTGGGACCGCTAAATGAATCTAAAGAAATGATTATTTCCTCCTTTTCTTTTATATAATAATCATGTTTGTTCTAATTAATCTATTTGATTGATGATTCTAGGTTATCATCAAGTTTCAAATAAAAGAACGTTGCAAAGAACACGATGTGGCCTCTTACCATAGACTGAGGCCAATGCAGCAGCCAGCAATATGACCTCTATTGATTCACCTAATACCGTCTTACGCTACTAACTACGTGATGTTTTATGTTAATACATGAAACGCTGTCTTGTCATTTACCTGTAGAGAAGATGGACTGAACCGTACTTGACAAGGGTTAATTTGCTCGAATTTCATTATCGTAAAAACCCACGGTAAACGACGGGTGATGGAAAAGAAATAATGCACTACTGAATCTTGATTCAATCAATCTGGGTAAATAATTCAGACGTCCTTGCCTCGCGCGAGATAATCCAATTGTAAATAATACGCTTAAGACATGATCCACTTGTTATTTAGCCTATCTTTCGAATATGCCAATCATACGATAGGTGAGGCAATGCCTACCCACTTTAAGGCCTCTGCTGAGTGCTAGGGTCGCAGGTCACCCTCACCTTTGGCGAGGAGCATACCTTTGAATAAAGAAAAGTTAAGAAGAGGATTAATTGCACAAAAAAGGAAAAAAAAAAATGAATGAACCAAATCGCACAAATAACAACGGTTAAAATTCAAAACTGTACTTAATTCCTAAATAATTCTTTGGCTTGTTAATGAAAAAAGTGTCTTTGAACCCTAAAAATTGTCGTTGGCTTCTGAAATAATACATGGTGCATGCGTTCAATCGCGTCTATGAATTTTTCATGCACTTCAAGAGTGGAGGGTATGGTGCCAACTTATGAAACTGAAAAGGTGATTATCTTTACAGTTGCAACATGAGACCATAGTACCCGAACTTGGATGGAGTAATTTGTAGGGATGTAGGACGAGAAAGTCTTCATCACGAGTTACAGAAATTTTTAGGTGATCACGAAGTGTAATGTGTGTGTCTATGCAAATTAATCAACATTTATCAAATACCTTTTGTTTTTGATGATAATATATATGTTTAACATCGTGATTTATTTGATTCGATGGCAACATGCCTGAAAATTGCTCTTACTATTAATTGGCATGTTGAGATGCACAAATAAGCCGTATTAGAAAAAGTTTGAGATAAGAGAATTTGATGGGACATGAAGTAGGTAGAATTTCCATTAGTCCATAATTTATTAGTTTAAGCCTTTAGTTGGAGGTGATTCTAGTAATCTACTCTTTAATGTATGTTGGTGTTTGGTGAATATCTCCAAGAGAGAGTCTCATAACAATCCTGATGAAAACCTTTGTAGTTTAATTTAGTGTAAGAGACAAGGAATGAAGGTGAGTTTTGTTATTGTTGCGGTCCTTACACGCAACATTGTGGAGTGAACCTAATACTGAATTCACAATGAGAGTGAACGACACACTTTGTTCACAAACGAGGGGAATATTATCAAGATACAAGGGTGAGTTGTGTTAAAAGAGAAGCATCATCCATTAGAAAATTGGTGATTTGTGAAGCAATGGAAAATCCTAGCAAGCCTATAACACATATGCTTAAGCTTTTACCGAACACAGGTCAATTAGATATATTAACAAGCTTAGATTTGGAGCTTGTTCTTGATGATTTTTCTAAACAATGGTATTGAGTTCTTACTGCACACTTTTGACGGGAAAATTGTCTAAAAAGTCCTAAACCTATAGCATTTTTGTTAATTTAATTCTAAACCTTTCAATTTTACCAATTCAATCCTAAACATTTTCATTTCTTACTAATTAAGTCAATCTAGCCAATTTTGGTTGTAATTTGCTTACATGAACAATTTTTAATAATATTTTAATATTTTATGAAATATATATATTTTTTTGATTTGTTTCTTTTGTCTTTCTTTTCCCCTTTCTACTTCCTTCTAACTGTGGCTAGCAATTGGCCATAGCTAGGCGGCGAGGGCTCGCTAGATTTGGAGAGGGTAGCCCTCATTAGGGTTGGCCCTCGCGTAGGCCAGATTTGGTGAGCCCAGCTTGGGCGGCCTTGCTTGGTGTTGCCTTTGCCCAATGACACTGCCCTTGCTTGGGCGAGGGTGACCTTCACCGAGTCTTGCCCAGCCACACCTTCTTGAGGTAAGTGAGGCCAATTGGTGGTTGGCCACCGGCAAAAGGAAGAAGAAGAAAAAAGAAAAGTAAACAAAAGAAAATAAAATAAAAAAAGTATTATTAAAAACTATTGACATTAGTGCCGATTGTTCTAGGTGGCATTACTAGCGTCCATGTCAACGAATTCTAGCCTAAATTGATTAAATAAACTCAATTAATAAAAAATGAAAATATTTAGACTGAATTTGGATAAGTAATAGATAAAGTGTAATAAATTTATGAATTTTTGAGTGATTTTCCTCCTCCCCACACGGCCTAGTCTATTGTTTGAAAAGCATGTGCCCTAAATTGTCCTCCCACAGGACAAAACGCTGAATAGTCGTTGCTGATGACACGTATGGCCCCTCAGAATTTATGATCTGCAGCAAAGTTCCGGAATTGATGCAGGAAAAGATCAATGGAATCCATAGTTTGAATTCCTGTAAACAACATCTTTCTCCGATCGCAAAGTCACGGCAGAAAGCGCGTCGGCACAGTTTTCTTGTGCGCCGACTTTGGATAATCCTCCTGAATCGTTCATCCCTTCAACGTCAGATCTCTCCTTGGCCCTTGTTTACGAGCTTAATATAATCCCTAATTAACTCACAATGACAAAAATGAAAGAAAAAAAAGAAGAAGGAGGAGTGTTAAGTCCACCGAAGAGTCTAAAATTTGGAAAAATAAAGACGAAAGATGGAAAAACATGCGGGGTCCTGGTAATGATATATGTACAACTTTTAATTCCGGCAAACGCGTCTGTGCCATTAGCCGGTGAAAGCCTCCATTTCATGACCGCTTGTGCAAGAGAACATTTTACACGAATGGTGTATCTTCGCAAATGTCTTCGGATCGGTTCAAAAAATGCTTAATTGTCTAATGTTGACAAACCACAGCGTAAAATGAAAGAATTTACCTTCAGTTCGTATATAATTATATCTTTTTGTATCTAAGGTTTTTCTTTTATGGTTTAAGATAAGAGAGGGATACAGGTGTTTAGTCTATTCTTGGAATCTCTTTCGCGACAAGCGAAGCAAATCTCTAAAACTAGTTCTGTTGTTGGTTGTCTTGTTCTAAGTCCATAATACTACGAGAGAGACTTCGAATGAAGATCTCTAAAGGCCTCAAACCCTCGCGACGGGGATTGCCCTAAAGAATGATTGCTCGATCCTTATCCGAACATGTCCCGATAGGAATGGAATTGCTACTTGGAACATTGTTACTTAAAGGATCCAACGACGGGAAAAAGTATCCTTTTAATCGGCGATTGCGATAGTTGCATTTGATATTCGTATCAAAGTGGAATATTCTTAAGAAGAGACTTGCGTGCATTTTCCTTCTTAAATTTAAATTGCTATATGCTAAAATCTTTTATTTAGGCTCCATTTGTTTCATTGGAAAAAAGACTTTCGGTAAAACGTTTTCCGAATTTTTCAGTGTTTGTTTCATAGAAAATAAATTGGTTGGGAAAAACATTTTTCATCAAAGATTTTAAAATAGAAGGTGTTTGTTTCACAGAAAATAAACTGGTTGGGAAAAACATTTTTCATCAAAGATTCTAAAATAGAAGAAAATGTTTTCCACTTTTCAAATTGGGGAAATTTTTTCTCTCACTTACTCTGCCATATCTCATATCCTATTAGCCTCTCTTCTTTCTTTTTTTCTTTTTAAAAAATTCAAAATTTTATTATTTTTTTTTGTTCTTTTTTTGTCCTTTCACTTTTTTCACCTTCTTCGGCTGGCCGCTGGCCACAGCGATGGTCGATGACTAGCCATAGTTGAGCCTCAAGCTCACCGATGATAGCCTTGGGCCTCACCGCTTGTTGCTAGTGAGCGTCTACCAAACGACAACCTCCAACTCACCATATTACGCGAGCTTGAGGCTCGTTTTCACCAGCCTTAGGCCTCGCTAGATCGACAAGCCAGAGGCTTGCGCTCGCCGCCGATTGGCTAATTTGGCTTGTAGCGACCTTGCCGACCTTAGTAGAGCTTGAGCTGTCTTGTATCTGACGAGCTGTGAGCTCGTAAGCTCCAGCTAGACTCGTCAAATGGGTGGGTCGGGTCGGGTCGAGTTTGGGTCGGGTTGAAAATGGTCCAACCCATATTGACCCATTTAACCCGTTTTGACCCAAATTCATGTAATGTAAATCTAGTGACTCATACCCAACCCGACCCGTATTGCTAAAAGCCATTATTACTCTAAGTTTTATGTTAAATGACCTGCTCAACCCATATTTGACCCATATTTAACTTTTACTTGACTCATATTTAACCAATATTTAACTTTCACTTGATCTATATTTAACTTTTACTTGACCCATATTTGACAAATATTTAACTTTCACTTGACCCATTTAATTAAAAGTAAATCATAATATAGGTTTATGACCTATTTTGACACCTTTAGCTCCAGCGGGGGTTGGGCTCGTCAACTGGTGTCCAGGACGGCTGCTAGGTAGCCCATCATCGCCAAGGCACGCGACGGAGAAGGAAGGAGCAGAAAGAAGAAGAAGGAGGAAGTTGAGGAAGGAGCATGAAGAAGGAGGAAGGAAAAGAAAAAGAAAAAGAAAAAATTAAAAATTAAAAATAATTTAGAATTCATTTAAAAAAAATTAAAATCACATTGATAATTTTTTTTAGAAATCAAATTAGATACTGAACGGTGGAAAACATTTTCCATTTCATTTTCAGATTTTAACCGAACACCAGAAAATATCATCATTTTCCTGAAAAATGATTTCCTTAAAAACATTTTGTAGAAACATGATATTTTTCTCGAAACAAATGAAGTCTTAGTAGCTTGTTTATTTCCTAACAACATGACTAATGATTTTTTGGGAAAATTATAGAAAGGATTCCGAACAGTTAGACCGGTGTGCAAATACGTCCTCAATGTTTGAAAAAGTGCATTCAAGTCCCAATCGCTTTAAAATCGGTGCATTCAAGTCATTTGGGCCATCATTCAGCCAGTTTTGCCAACGTAATATGCTAAAAATTTGATGTGGCGCTCTTTTATAGTTTTTTGCGACATTGACATGACATCATGTAGGTAAAGTCAAAAGCTACAAAAAAATTTATAAGAAATATTAAAAAGCCAAAAGAATTGGGAAAAAAACCAAATAAAAGGAGGAAAATTAAAAATAAAATAATTGAAAAAAGTCACCTCCCCGCCTCAGGCGAGGGGGAGGGCCTTGTGAGGGTGAGCTTTGAAGGCGCTACGCCTATTGCCGGTGAGGGTAGGCGACCTCTATCGGCGTTGGGCCACCTCGCCACTCTTTCTAGCAATGCTGTCCAAATCTACAACCACTCCCTTCTTCTTTACCTTTTTTTCTTTCTTTCTTTTTTTTTTTTTTTTTTTTTTTTTTTTTTTTTATTAACACCAAGTCGTATGTAGATATGCCATCTTAGCAAATGGTTTTGTTAGCATAACAATTTTTAGGCTATTGTGAGAATAACTTATTGTGAGCCGCAAATTCTTAAAAAATACGATTTATAACAATTTATAATTATTTGTTATTTAATTTTTTTATCCATAATAGAATGTTTTTCTCATAATAAATTAAAAATGTTACATAATCATTTCTCTTAACAAATTGACTAAATAATTGCTAGATGATCCATATTATTTAGGACTTAATTATACTTTTTAAAACTTTAGGACTTATTACATATGAGAAAATGATTCGTATTGTTCAAGTAATTTTCCCTAATTATTTCATTTTGGTACTTGAGCAAGTGATCCGTCATATGATATATGTGTCCCATTCACCTCAACTTTCATTTAGAATCTATCATTTATCGTATATAAAGTCAATTTTCAAATTTTGGATTCACCATTTTAAACGAACAGAATACCTTGATTTTTCGGTTTTCTTTGTAATAGAAAGCATAGAGTGGATCAAACAGCGTTAACAAAATTTGATATCTTTGGGCAAGTGTCTAACAACTCTCTTCCTTCTTTTCACGTACTAAATAGCTCACGTTTCTTATTTGCTTACTAAAAACAGCCAAAATGCATTTTCAATTTGGCATGCGCAGGGTGGGCGTGAATGGCCCAGTATCATCTTATGTCTCTCAATTCTAATTTCTTCTTTGATAATCATGCCAATAAGAATAAATTTGAATTTGCATTGGGATAGAACTAGAAGGTAAGAGAAGGACGACCCCCACCTTAAAATCAACGCCATGACTTTTGAATGTTTGATGCTGGACATATCATAGCAAGCACCAAATATCGTCAAAACTGGTGGCGACGCAGAGAGACAGGGTCTCGCGTTTTCCTCCTCATCACATATAATTTCTCTCTCTCTCTCTCTCTCTCTCTCTCTCTGTGGCTTGAGGGTCAGTTTGTTTTTACACGCTATAAATCATCCGCAATGCTTCACCTAATCCAATAGTACCAACAATGGCCAGGTTAAACGAGGGATAAGCAGACAAGCACGATTAGCCGCCTAAAAATATAGTCATTTCAAGAATCACATCACTACCTACTAATCACCATTATCCGAGGTGTATGTTCTATTGTTATTTTTTTAATAATTCAAGAGAACGAACATGAAGACATGGATTTATAAAGACCCATAAAAACATATTGCAAGTCCAATGAACTGGCTAAATTCAGATCTTTAGCTATCCAATAAATGGGACATAATTTACCATTATCATATATGGATTATAATCATATGGCCAGTTTAAACAAGGGATCAGCAAACAAGTATGATTACCTACCTAAAAATATGAAGTCATTCCAAGAATCACATCCTTACCTACTAATCACTATAATTCAAGGCGTATGTTATTGTTTTATTTTTATTTTTAATAATTTGAGAGAGTGGACGTGAAGGTACAGGTATATAAAGTCCTGTAAAAGTATCTTGCAAGTCCAATGAACGGCTAAATTCAGATCTTTGGCTATCCAATGACTCGAATGTAGAGTAATTTACTGTTATGATACATGGATTGTAATCATACAACCAAGTTAAATGAGGCATCAATAGATATGATTAGCTGTCATTCCAAGAATCACATCACTACCTACTAGTCATTATTATTCAAGGCCTATGTTATTGTTTTTGTTTTTTTTTAATAATTCATGAGAATGAACGTGAAGGCACAAGTATATAAAAACCTGTAAAAATAACTTGTAAAACTAATGTACTGGCTAAATTTAGACCTTTGGCTGCCTAATGACTCGGGCCAAAATAATTTGCTGTTCCGATGCATGGATTGTAATCATAATAGAGTTCATGCTAACGTATAGCGGAGTATTTAAATATATTTGAAGACTTGTCGTTTTTTATATTGTTTAAAGGAAACTCCTTTTTGGAAGTATAGATCACTACATTGAAATTTTTTTTTGGCATGGTGTCTATGTGATTGTTACAATTCGACTTTATTAGGGCATACTCCATTTAGCTCTCTAAACTTCAAAATGGGGCAAGTCACCTCCCAACTTTGAGGTCCGGCTGCTTTACACCCCAACTACTAAAAAAAAAAATATGCCACTATGATGGACAACTAAGCAAGGTTTACACCTGATGGTAAGACCCTTATTCATACACGCAATCGTTCCAACCTTTGAATAATAGTATTTAAACTGCAAAGTTCTGTCTTGCATTGCGGGAATATCGTTCCAATATCATAGTCCGACGAGATTATTCAGCCAACCGGACCTTGACAAATCCTCCCGGCAGTTCATCGCACGAAGTCGAAGTGGCCAAGAGTCCGTACTTCCATTGTCGCTTGCACAGAGAATAATAAAAGAAAAAGTCGAATTGGCGCAATGGGGTGAAGACGTGCTCCATTTGAGTGGTGATGATGCCCCCATTACATGAAGATGAACTCAGCCATTTGGCTGCAACTATGCCTGTCGTTGTTCGTGAGTTTCACCTGCTGCTACTGAAAATAACAAGGCCAATATAGTGCTCCAATAGAAGGCTGCCCTAGTGATCAGTGCAGCACCATTTTGTTCCTTGAACACTAAAAAACCCGTAGTGGCCACGACCTAATTTTAGGAGTTAAATGTCGAAGTTTGCGCGAAAGAGATTTCAAATGGAGCCATTTTACCATCTCTTCATATAAAAACATCACAAATATTCAATGTCCATTCTTGATCAGTCGACTTTGCAAGCAAATCAATAACGTCATCCATTCTTCGTCTGGCTTTGCATGACAGTGTGGTAGTGTTATCGAGTGGAGCTTATTCACGAAGCTCGTCGTTTATTACATAAACCTGACCATTCTCTCGCCTAATGGCTTAAGCTTCCAAATTAAAATTGATCTGGATGCGAAGTTAGGAGGCTTGATCGGATTAAGCCAACATCAGGCGAGAGAGTTTTTGAGCGGAGGGACGCCCTTGTGCGCTCCTGTCTCCCATCGGGTCGAAAGATCTTTCCCCATCTACTTAAGTGGGATTCCGATGCCCTCCACTTCTTGAGTTGAAAGAAAAGGAATTGAGAAATCAAGACATGCTATTTTTGGGCCATAATTGAGAAAAATACGTTTGCTGGAGCTAGTGGGGATATATTGGACCATTTCTATCTTCGTCTATTTAAGTCCAGAACTCGAAGCACTCACATCATCCCACTAACTCTGACCGCTCATTATTTGGTTAAAGAAATATCTATCGGATTTTAAAATTATTCTAGTCGCAAAACAAGCTTTCCATTCATTAAGGTCGGGCCAGCTAGATAAAGGAGGGGGCATCATAGCAGATGAGGTCCCAAAGTGGGACGTGGAGAGTTTGAAACCTGGTTTCGATGGAAGATTATTCCATCAACATGCCTCGAGCACGTAATCTAATAGCTAGAGGCACTGAGGACTGCAGTGGATGTGGTATCCCACATTTGCTTTTAGGCAACATCAAGCTAGCCTTCTTAGGAATTTTTTTTTATCACAAGTGTACGACAAAAATTTTATTGATATTTCGTGTATTAGAAGAATAGCCACTACACTTGCATCTCTCTCTCTAGGTGAAGGGTTTTGCATATCGCCTATCTATTGGGTTTTAATTGGCCTCATATGCAAAGAGTATCTTCACACGTATTAACTTAAGTTTTTGGGTTTGACATTCTAATGGTATCAGAGTTAGATTTTACCTAAGTTTATTTCCTTTGTGTAAGCTCGTTTATCAATTCCACGTGTGATTCGTGATGTCTTATATTCATTTGATCTCTCTATACCTATTAATTTTAATTTTTGAGTTAGACTTTTTAACACGTGATGGTAATATCTCCTAGCCATTGGGCAATTCTGATGGGTTGGGGCTTAAAACTACTGGACCAATCAAAACCAAGGGAATGTGTTTTGTGATTTTAAGGCTTGAGAAGGAGAAAAATTATATCATCATAATTATCGACAACGATGGCCTCATGATTTGTGGTTTTCATTTCTAAATTTATAACCTAAGGAAATATCCTGAACTTGACTATGATTTTAACCCTGAAAAAGGAAAAAAATGTGTCATCAAATTGATTGGAGGTGATTAATGGAATAATTTGTTTTAAAATTAAAATATTTAAAATCATAATCAAACCAAGGACTAGATATTATTAGTTGTGATTAATGCAATATAACCGATCATTTTTAAAAAAATAATTTAAAAATTATCCTATTTCAATGAAACAAACAGAGGCTTACAAACAAATCCCTATCAAGAGAGGAATTGCATCATATGCCAGTAATGTTTTAGGTCCGGATCGAGCACCAAAGAAAGTGGTCAGGGATAGTGCACTTGTCTAGAGCTTTTTGTTGGATTTATGCTTGTGTCACTTGCTCCAAAAAAGCAGCCTCATCATCTGGCTCCAGGTCTTAAGATATCTTATGGAAAACATTCGCTCATACGAAATGGGGAAAATAATAGGATCGGTCCATGAATTTTGACTCAATCCGCAATGTGACTCTTAAATTTTAATTTATTTATTGTGGTCCTTGAACTTTAATTAATATACAATGTGGTTCTTGAACTTTTAATTTGTTCAATGTAATGTCTAAATTTTTAGTACAAGTTCAATTTAATCCTTAGATTTTAGGAAAATGTTCAATACTATCTTTGATTTTGAATTAATGGAAGGATTGTATTGAATATTTTCATACAATCTAAGGACTATATTTAAAATGCACCTAAAATTTAGGGACTAGATATGATATTTGTTCAAGAGATTCATTGAAATTAAATTTTAGGTGGATCATGCGCACGCCACAAAAGTTAAAAAAATAAAAAATCAACTCCAAAATTCAAGTGATAATCTCCCTCGTGGTGTGCCCTAAAACAACGAAGGACAGCATTGACGACACGAGCTGTGGGGTCGCATGGACCATTGCCGAAAAGCCAATACAAGGGAAGCGGAAATCGAACATTTTCCCCACGTGACCATTGCAGCATACCCTTCCGTCCGTGTTGCGTGTTTTCCAATTTCTTCTTTTGGTTAAGTTGGCCTTCCTTTCCCAGGCTTCTTTATAAGTGTTACTTCCGGACAGCTAGAGCGACTAGGACAATTCCTATCGTTCGGGCACTCGCAAGGACCAAAAAGTGTTGTACCCACGATTTTGAAATCGATGCTTATCAGGTTATGAATAAATTGATCTTAGTTATACGTTTAGGATAGAGGCTTTTACCCTCTAAAGTTCCTTGAGAAAATGTTGGGATGTTTGATAAGCTTTTTGAAGTAATTTTCAATCAAATACTAACTTTGGAAATACTGAAAACCCAAAGCAAATAGGGATCAGCCTTTTGAAATAACATTTATGAAATATGGAAACTACGATTAAATGTTTTTTTCCCCAAAATTACTTACAAATTGTTTAGTTATATGGTTTCGCCTCTCCTTGTTACCATATATCTTCTTTACGTGAGGACGACCAACGATGGTTGACGAGACTAGACCTAGCCAGTGAGTGTTGTAGATCCAGGTGATTGTCGCCAGAGGTCACACGACCTTGGGTGACCACCACCTAGGTCTCGCGAGGGTTTGCTTGGGGCTGTGCAACCCTCGTGAGACTTAGGTGGCAGTTGCTTGAGATAGCATGACCCTCGTAAGGGGTCGCTCCAAGTTGGGTGGCCTTGACCGACAACCACTTGTGCCAAGTTTGGCTCATTAGCAACCAGAGTCCTTCATTGATTTTGGCAAAGATTTGAGTGTTTTTTTTTAGTAAAAATATATAAAATGCAGCTAAAACCCCTTGCAAAAATTCTTTTACCAAATACTACTTGAATCTAAAGTTGTTTTGCAAAGAGTTTTTACTAAATGCAATATACAGTTTCCCAAAGGGTTTGGTTTGCAGCATTTATGTTACACGTAAAGCCCATTTTAAAAGTTGAACCGAACCCCCTCTTAGGAACTTTAGTCGCAACGACTAGCTTAATTCAAGTTATGATGGTATTGGCGGTTCGATTCCAATGCGTTTCGTTTGAACTTAACAGAGAAGTGGGACAGGCGAACAATGAAAAGTAGTGACCCATGAGACCCCGCGACACGCCAAGATCCAAGTGCTGGGGGCTTTCCGCGTGGGACCCCATTCCTCCTTTTCGTGCGAAGGAGGAAAACATGGGACTATAAATAAGAAGGCCAAAACCAGCTTCTTACCATCACAAGACACGAGAGGAGAAACACCAGTCGAAGAGATCGATCTTGGGAAAGCAGAGAAGAAGATGAGGATGGGGAGTGGTAACAAGATGGCGTTGATCGCTGCGTTTCTGGGCTTCGTCTTCTTGGAATACGGCTCACTTCTTTGCATGGCTCTGGGCAATGTCCATCACTATGATTTCGTGGTAAGCCTCCTCGTGGCGACGCAGACGATGCCTGTGTCTCAAGGCATTTCTGAATTGCTCGTGCAATGCTCACATAACGAAGGAATGCGTGGGACGATCATGGTTTCTCTTTTGTTGTTTGTTGTTGCTGCTGCAGCTGAAGGAAACCAACTTCACGAGGCTGTGCACGACCAAGAGCATGCTGGTGGTGAACGAGAGCTGGCCCGGGCCGGTGATCCGGGTTCACAAGGGCGACACCGTCTTCGTCACCGTCCACAACAAGGGCACCTACGGCGTCACCGTCCACTGGTAAAAAATCTCGTCTCTTGGGGACATAATTTCCTGGACGGTAAACACGCCGCTCGTTATTATGCGGTGATCAAATCCAAACCAAATGCGATGAATCGCTCCTCGGCAACAGTATATGCGTTTGTCATTTCTTAGACTTCATAACTGATTTTTTAAGCATAGTGCATCGATGCTCGAGGAAAGGAGCAGAAGGACCCCTACCCATCTTCCCCTCTCTCCTTTCGTGCTGGAGTCTCAATTTGGTGCTCTCTTTCTGCTTCACTGAAAAAGACAGTTCTGTCGTGTAGAGCCCTCATGTTCCTCCATAAATTCGCAAAATAATTTCCCTAGCTTTCCCCTTACTTTTCTCCTCTCGTGGAAATAATTGTATGCTCACCGAAATCCATAAGATTCCCACAACTTCATTAGTGTTATCTTAGGACCCATGACCGCATCAAAAGCAGGGAAAAAAGTCATTTGCTTATGTGGTTACCCACCATAATGTAAACATCTAGCTAATTGTAGCCATGTTTCTTTTGTTTCCTCCAATGGCTACGATCCGCGTAAAGAATATATTCCCATGATCAAAGAGGACTAATCGTCAATCCTTCCCAGAAATATTCAACTGGTGGCCTCTAGTTCACACTTTTAGCTCTCTCGTCCACCCTACTAATTATTCATTTGATTATGATGAATCTAAAGTGACCTCTTCCCAAAAAGTTTAAATCGTCAATATACTCCCTGACCATGGGATTGATACATGTGAAATAGGCCATGACAAGCGTAACCCCATCGAATGAATGATAGGACACTATGATTAAAAAATGTCAAATAATTAGAGTGAGTTAATTAAATTGTGAGCACGAGATCGTGTGAGCAACCGTGATGCTTAACGATGAAAATTGTTTTAATCTTACAGGCACGGAGTCAAGCAGCCTAGGAACCCATGGCCGGACGGTCCCGAAAACATCACACAGTGCCCCATCCCGGCTGGTACGAGCTTCACTCAAGAACTTTCCTTTTCCGACGAAGAAGGGACACTCTGGTGGCATGCCCATAGCGATTGGTCACGTGCCACGATCCACGGTGCCATAATCATATATCCGAAAATCGGAACCACCTACCCTTACCCCTGGCCATACAAGGAAGAGCTACTTGTTCTTGGTATGTTCACACTCTACTCCCATAAGAATGTCACACCAGCTGCTGCTTCTTTTTTCTTTTTCTTCTTCTCCGTCTTGACTACAAACGTTAGCGTTTGTTAAATCTTGAATAGAATGACGATGGGGACTTGTATGCTTCTCTTTATGCCAGGCGAATGGTACAACGGAGATGTGATGGCCATAATCGATGAGGCACTCGAAACCGGCGGCGATCCAAACGTATCAGATGCATTCGCCATCAACGGTCAACCGGGAGATCTATATGATTGCTCTAACGGTACTAATTCAAATTTATACGACTTACTCCGATCTGTTGCAAAATCTAATACTTAAGTTTACCGAATGGCCGGCTGAAAAAGTTACTATATTCAAAAGTTCCGTTCCTCCGAAGTGATGTTGGTGACGTATGTAAGTATACGCAGATACACATTCATTTCGGTTTTTAACTAGGTAAGGTGAAAAAAAAATCAGAAATTTAATCCCCAGTTAGATTCCAAAATAATAACAATGTTAGTAATTATCTCAGAACAAGGTGGGAGTTCTTACTCTACGACAAGCAATTCCATTTCCTGCTTGTTCTTGTATGAATAACGAGAATTTTTTGTTACAGCATCGACATACCGCCTATTGGTCAATTATGGTAAGACGTACCTTCTCCGCATTGTCAACGCGGTGATGAACGAGGAAATCTTCTTCGGCATCGCGAAACACAACCTCACGGTGGTTGGGATGGACGGAGCGTACCTAAAACCCATCAATACCGATTACATCATGATAACTCCCGGACAAACCATGGACGTTCTGGTCACGGCGAACCAATCTCCGAGCCACTACTACATCATGGGAAGCCCCTTTGCAGATACGACCGCTCCATTCGACAACACCAGCACGACAGCAATCTTCCAGTACAGTGGCAACTACACTCCGCCGTCGACCCCATACTCTCCATCTCTCCCGGCTTATGATGACAAGGATGCCGCAGGCAATTTCACCGTCCGTTTGAAGAGTTTAGCAAGCAGACAGCACCCCGTTAGTGTCCCATTGAAAATCACGGAGCGAATCTTCATGACAGTTTCCGTCAATCAAATATATTGTGCGAACGAGTCTTGCGCTGGTCCAGATGGAAATAGGCTATCAGCCAGCCTGAACAACATCAGTTTCGTGACTCCTACGATCGACATTTTACTGGCATATTACAGGTAATGCACAAGACATTTTGACAAAGATTTCTAGCGATAAATCTCATTATACGATGAATGATATGACACGTTACAAGATGAATCTCTAAATACCAATCACGTTGATTCAAAGTTTAGGACAAATGATGGACTAACGCCAATCGGGCAATTCTTATTTTAAACAGAAAGATCCGCGGAGTGTATAACAGTACTTTTCCGAGCATACCGCCATATTTTTTCAACTTCACTGGCGACGTGGGCAACAATACGATATACCCTAGCCTAGGGACGAAAGCGAAGATTATCAAATACGGGTCGGCTGTCGAAATAATTTTCCAAGGGACCAACGTTGGCGCTGCGGAGAACCATCCGATGCATCTGCACGGTTACAGCTTCTACGTGGTGGGAATGGGCAATGGAAATTTCGACCACAAGACTACTCCGAAGACATACAATTTGGTCGATCCACCGTTGGTCAACACAATTGGACTTCCTAAGAATGGCTGGACGACGATCAGATTCGTCGCAAATAATCCAGGTACTTCACTTGTCAATTGTCACTTTGTCTCTCAAAGTCCCTTGCTCATGGAATCACAACTTCATCTGTCATCTCTTTTTCAGGAGTATGGTTTATGCACTGTCACTTGGAGCGACATGCTAGCTGGGGCATGGACACGGTTCTCATTGTCACGGATGGTCCGGCTAAGACGAACAAAATGCGCGAGCCACCGGCTTATATGCCTCCTTGTGCCAAAGCCTAAGGAAAGGAACGAATTTGCAGCTTACTTTGGTGCTTGACTAAGCGTGCTTTTTCTTGATTTTGAATAAAAAGTCGACATGACCAAAAGGATTGGGAGCTTGTGTGAGAAATGTTTTGGCTACAAAACTGTAGCATATGCTCTCTCTCTCTCTCTCTCTCTCTCTCTCTCTCTCTCCCCCAAAAGAAAGCACAAGGAAAGGAACTTTGAGTAATTAAAGGCCATACACCCTCGAGTGAAAAAGCAAAGCTGCCTTAGCTCATTTATGACTAATCTTTTTTTTAAAGATATTCTCACGACATTTCCTATAGTTTAACTTATCTTGATCTTTCACGCACTAATCAATATTACCTAGATTTTCAAAGAATAAAGCAAAAAAAATCATCAATATTTGATGTGATGTGATCAATACTGACCTTACATTTGTGATTATTGTAATGCGACAAGATACATTAATTTTTTTCCAAGTAAATGCACTGATCGCCATCTTCTAAAAAGATAGTCTTAGAAGTCCAACTACACTAATCAAGATGGAATATCTCTCCACCCAAATGTTGATTTTTCTTAGAGCACCTAATAATGGTTTTGGAAAGATGGCTCTTGAATGCTTTGAGATCAACTCTCTGTTTTGGATTTTCCTACGGCGAACGTTGAGTAAAAAAACCATTATAGAGGTCAAGTTTAGGCGTCAACAAACATACAATTTTAAATTTTAGTAAATAAATGTATTTTATTCGTAGATGAGAGTTTCTATTTCATGACTAATATGTAAAAAGAACAATTTACATGTGCCTTTGTCCGCCTTCTTTTTTTGTAATGGAATCGTTGATGATCTTTGCTTTCCTTGGATGATCAAAACAGATTATAGGTTCTTCAAAACCTTAGTGAAGTCCTTTCATAGAACCTAGTGACTTGTTCCTTTTCCAAAGCTCCTATCAATGAGGCACGAGCCGCCCAATGCCGGTTTACCTAACATTCCGTACTCATGGGGGCCATCGATCACGAATCTACATTGCACATTCACCCTCTCTTTTAGAATGGAATTTAACTTAGAAAAAAGAGGACAACAAAAAGTTGGATGGCTCTAATCGTAGCGCAATGGATTCTATCCAGTTTGTAAAAAAAGTACTATATTGTTGTGTCGCTAGTCATCTTCTAGCACTGATCCCGTCGATAGTGCTGCAGATTTATTGCTTCATTTCCTCGTGGGCGTCTAATGTCCTGTCCATTCCCTAATAATGTTTAATAACGTCTTGCCTGTAATTTATCATCTTCTGATTACTAATCATCATCATATAGGCTTTTGAGTAATTATTAATCTGTGCGGTACGCTAATCGATCCTTCCACAAAGGAAATGTCATATCCGCAGATTGCTGTTGTTCTACGTAAGAAATACATACCCCTTTTTTCCACCACGGAGAAATTTAATAAGTATTGATAAATGACAAATTTTTTTTTAATAAAAAATGAATGGTGACATTTTTTTCTTTGAGATTACTTGTTGGTAAGTTACTGAGATCTTATGAAATTACCAACTTCTTTAATAGTTTGCAAATCATAAACTTTTGTGCCAGCTTACTAATTTATATTTCCATAACTTATCAATGCTCTGGATTTACTAACTATTACATGCTCTGGATTTAATAACTATTAAAATAAATTTCCAAAGTAAAGTATAGCAGCTTACTAGCTTTTGTAATATTTGGGTTTACCAACTTTCATTTAAGTTACTTGCCAATATTTTTTGGCGATTCAAAGAATCAAATAAAGTTGGTAATTAATTCAAATAGGTGTTGATGTTGCAAAACTAGTTGGTAGTCACTCTAATTAAAGTTGGTAATTTCTAAGAAAAATAGGAAAATTTAATGGGTTGGTAAGTAAGGTAAATAAAAGTTACAGACTGAATAAAAACATTCATAAATGTGAAAAAATTCAGATAAACATTGTAAGTAACTTGAATGAGAATTGAGTAACCTAAATTGGTAGGTAACCTAATGGGAGAAAAACTGGTGAGTCACATAAATGAAATTGGTAATTTTTATGAGAGTTGTGTGAAATTGAAGCGCTTTGAATAATTAAAAAAAAAAGTTAGTAAGTCAGTTAAATAAGAGTTGTTAATCTAAAATTAGTTGGTACTTTAATTGAAAAAAATTGGCAAATCACTCAAATAAATATGGTAAATTCATATAAGAATTGATAAATGTAAGATGTTGATAAGAAAAGCAAATAAAAGTTGGTAAAATATAACAAAAGTTTGCAAAGTGTCAGAAAGAGTTCGTAATGTCAATAAAAGTGGCGATAAGTCACAATAAGTTACTTGAAACTAAGGAGGTGCATAATTGTTTTACCAACAATATTTTTACACTTCTCTTTTAGGATCCCACTTACATGGAAAAAAAATTCGTTTTTTTTTAGAGTAGAACAGTGTAATTTTCCGTAAAAACCAGGTTTGGAGATAAAGCCCGTTCATGGACAAATTTGTTTGTTGAGAAAAAGTAATTTGTCCAACACGCTATCACAAAACAAGTCTTCAATTTGAGTTTAGTCCCAAATTTTTCGCGTCTAGGAATCATATTATTCCACCTGTTCTCCCCTTCCTCAATTGACTTGTCAAAGTCCTTGTAGTCACATCGTGCGTCCCAAAGTGTTAGGTCTGACATAATGATACCACAAGTCTTAGGGAAGTTGTGTTATTTACATTAACAACGTTTGCCATTTTTCCCTCGAAGGATGAAGAGAGTCATACCTAGTCCGCATGTGTAATCCAGCATCCGGCTCTCAATGTCAACGCCGGCCAGCAAAGTGCTTTCGTCACCGATGTGCTCTTCAATCTCTATGTATTTCACTGCTCCACTAGAAATATCTTTGCCTTCTACCATACTCCAAGTCAATATTTTCAATTGTCTGTCTAATATTGAGCCTTGAGATTTGATAGTGGATTTTTTTATTTTAGTAGCTTAGAACTTATTAAAGTACATTATGACTTTATTCTCTATTTGCTTCGATAAGACTTACAAATTTCACGAGAGATTCTTTTCAACTTTTTAAAAAAAATTTCAAAATTTCAAAGCTCATTAAAAATTGACATATGAACTTAACGTGCTGACATTTGTAATATTATGAAAATTCTGGGTATTCCAAATTAAGAAAAAATTAAAGTAAATCCACCACAAAATTTATTTTTAAGCAAAAACCGAAAGGTAAAAATATATCCGGACATGCTAGTTAGCTTTATCGTGTTACTATCAAAAGAGCCGTTAAGGTCTTGCATTCCTATTAGGATCTTTCCCTTATGTGAAAATATTAAGGTCCAAGTCTGCTTTTGGTCATCTGACACTAAATTTGTACGATTTAATCTTCTAATTTAAGCAACACGCTAATGCCGTAGCTCCACACGTAACTAAAATATTAATTTTTATATAAATTCTAATTATATATCAAGGTAGTCGTGGTAAAAAAAAAAATACAAATAATTTTTGCAGAGGAAGAAACTAAGTAAAAGCCGTGTTTACAGGGAAAAGCCAGAAGTAGACTAGAGCAAGAAATCTTCTTTTCACTTACATTTTGTGGAAAAAATTAACGGTTTGATTTAGTTTGATTTGATTTGATTTAGAGTTGCTGTCGGTCTTTGCTTAGAATGTAAGAAACCATGTCTGATTCTAGATGCCGTGCCAAGAGCAAAATATCTTAGTCACGGGAAGTTTTTTTTTGTCCAAACACGATTGATATCTCTTCATCATTTTCTCTCATTCATACACATGTGCATCATTCATGTAAAAGAATAGAGTTAGAAGACAGAAAATCAAACGTTTCCACGTGATTTTTCAAAAAAGCAACCTCTAACGCGTAAGGACTGTCAGAAACTTCTTTGTAAGCGGCGCACTTCCTCGTACTTTCGAGATAATTCTTTCATGGAGCTCATTCCCGTACTCCCTAATCCCGAGAACAGGCTCAAACGACTTCTCCCCCGTGTCTTTACTCCTTATCGATGTGCATCCTTTGAAAGTAGGCTTAATCATGATATCAGTTGTGGCCCGGAAGGTGTCTCATCACACAAGAGGAAAGAAGGTAATATGGGGTAACGTGCTCTCGAATTAAACATTAAAAAAAAATCTACATCCGTATCAAATGAAATTTCTCAAAATTCATAATATCTAATATGAATTTTTATGTATTGTTTGGGCAAGAGCTATCGCTTATGAGGTTTTAATCAACGGCTTTATTCCATCAAACGGTTACATCGATTGTGGTATTTTCGTTATTTAGATCGATTTTCATCCGTCGACATTCCACTCCAAGACTTGATTACATTTAGTCATATTCTTTGTCGGCTAAAATTGGTTACCATGTTGACCAAATGAATTTGCCTACTAAAAGCCTTCAATAGTTAGCAAAATTTTCCTTTGTTGCATCTAACTCGGTCTCTACTAATTGAGTCAACAACCAAAATATTTGAACTTTTTTGGGAGTCAACATAAATTAAGGAATACCACCCACCTGGGTGGCGTTGCCGGTTTGCACCCTCTTCTTCTCGCAAAAGGTCGAGAGTTCGAATCCCAACTTCGTCATAGGGTGACTTACCTGGTTGTATGTGTGTGGTGGCTAGCACGTGCGGTCCCCAGGGTTTACTCCCCTAGCTGTCGGCGGAGTGCGAGGTTCTCTGGGTCATCCAAAAAAAAAAACATAAATTAAGGAATTATATCAAAAGATGTTTCCGATGAATTATTATAGTTTCATATATATAACCACACAAAACTATTTTAATATGTCGAGTTGCATTTTGTCCGAACGCTCTTGAACAAGCAAAAATTATTTCCATAAGATCAGGTCATCAGCTAAGTCAAAAACCAAGTTTCATATACTGCTCTAACTTATTCCGATACATATTGAAATTTTAACATATCATTCGGTATGTATATTTCGCCTTCCTTTTATGATAATATTTGGAAATCACTTTTTACTGAGAATCTTCTTTTAAAAATCACTGCATGATGTTACTGATAAAATATAAAATGACCAAGTAAAATGCCCGTCTATATTTAAAAAGTGATAAATATATTTTGACAAATGCATGGCGTTACTGAGAAAAAAAAATCCAAACCAACACAACAACTCAGTACAAAAACAAACAAACAAGATGAAAATTCTTTATGGGTGAACATATAAACATATAAAATAGGGGAAAAAGTCACAAAAAGTTTCAAACTTTATCGACCGTGACACATTTATCATAATTTTTTTTGTAACATTAAAAATCCAAAACTTGTAAAATACTTTATCTCAAACTTTTTTTGTAACAAAAATTTACTCATGTAAAAATTTTTTTTTTTTTCGCGACACTAAATTTTTGGGATAAATGTGTCATGTGAATATAAGTTTAGGGTTTTAGGCGTCATAAAAAGAAGTTTAGGGTTTTAGGCGTCATAAAAAGAAGTTTAGGGTAAATATGTTATATAGGTAAAATTTTCTGGTTTTTGGTATAAAAAAAGTTTGGGGGTAAGTGTTTCATAAAAGGCATAGTTTGAAATTTTTGATAATTTTTTTTTTGGATGGAAAATTTTTGGTGAGTTTTACCCTTTATATAATTAGGACTTTAGCGGTACGCATGGTGCGGCCTCTTTTTCTTTATTTTTCGGCCATACTTGGTGCTCTCCGGCCATTAACCCTGCACTAGAGTAAAATGTATTTTCTTTGATTTCCCATCAAAATTCAATATACTATTTAAACATCGAAAAAATACAAAAAATTGCACGTGAATATATGTTTTGAAAGTTTGAAAGGCCTAAGGTTTGCAAAATTTCGAAGAGCGGGACTCGCAAAATGTAAATTAAGATAAAAAGAAAAAGAAAAAGAAAAAGAAAAAGTCAATTCACATAGGCTAAAATAAGAAATTACAAAAGCCGTCCGCACTTTTCTTTAAGTTACACTTTGCATCCTCGGCATTCAAGATCTTGCAGTTTATATCTTTTCAAGAATGTATAAACATAGATGCATTCGATATTATAATAACAAGAAAACTATAAAAAAGTCTTAAAAATTTTACAATTTTACCAATTTAGTCGTAATTTTTTTTTTATCAATTCAATCATAAAACTTTTGTATTTGTGCCAATTAACGTGACAATTTTTTATTTTTTTTATTTTCTTCCTACTTTTCTTCTTCTTTTCCCCTCCACAGTGGTTGGCGAGAATCCAGCGAGGACAGTCTCACCATGGCCTTACCTACCACGGGCATAAACGATCTTCCTTGCAGCCCCCAAGCCTTCGCGAGGAGCCTCATAGTCCTCCCCCTCTACATCAAGCGTACTCTCTATCTCTACCAATGGTCATCAGGCCAAATTGAATCTCGACACTGCACTTCAACCTCGATTTGAGGCAATCGTGAGCAAAGGTGGCCATGGCCTCACAGTTGCGAGGAAGGCCCCCTTTGCCCACAACTTGTAAGGCCATGTTGAGGCTAGCCTTGCTCATGGCCCTTAGGCCTCACCTAGATCTAGGTGAGGCGAGGTGAGGGCCACGACCCTCATCCATGACCAGCAATGGCTTCGCAGCCCTTGCCCTCACCAATCACTGTAGGGGAAGAGAAGAAGAAAAGTAGGAAAGAAAGAAAAGAAAAGAAAAAAGAAGAAGAAAAGATAAAATAAAATATTATTAAAAAATTGACACGTCAACCTCGGCAGGTTGATCAGCTTCCACATCAGCATCGGCTGGTTGAATTTGGTTGAATGGACTAAATTAACATAATTGCAAAAGATTTATGACTGAATTTACAAAAAAAAAATGTTTAGCACTGAATTAACAAAATTGGAAAAATATTTATGACTTTTTTGGCAATTTTTTCTTATAATAACTATTTAAAAAAATCCAGAATATAAAATTATGGGGAATTATTTTCGCCAATAATACTTTGATGATGCGGTAACACAGACTTTAAAATTAGGAAACATTTGGCTATTACAAGAGTTACGACGTGGGGTCGGCGGTTTGTGTAACGTACCTACCCAGGCCATCGATTGAAACATTCTACAACTGTTTAGGTAAGACTATATTAAATTAATTTTATTTGTCTCTTTATTTAAACATGTGAAAAAGCTTATTATATAAATAATTCAAAGTGTTACCATGGGCTAGACTATAAATTAATCTTATTTGTCTTTTTATCTTAATTCAAATTTTGCAAAGCATCCACAATGTTGATCGGTTTTTTCATTTGAAACCCCGGAATCTTTTATAATATATAAAGGTGACGCATCAATCCTCATATACTTTTCTTTTCATAGTTGTTCTAAATTTTAAATATTGAACTTGGCAAAAAAAGAAAAGAAAGGAAACCAAAAAAGTAGTTTATTTAAGGGTATAAATGGTAACTATTCTATTTTCGAGAACAATTTTTTCTCATAAATAATTCTTTTTTATTCTACTCAGTGGAATAATTTTTGAATATTTGAAGGCGTTTCATAATTGTTCAAAATTTTTATTTTCAGGATGGAAATGTGTTTGGTAAAAATCTTAGATTCTTGTGTAACTTATAATTTTTTAATATTTTCATTATATTTTATGTTTTTAATTTTAATTCTTTTCTTTTTTCCTTTTCATTTTTTATTTTCTCTTCCACACTTTAGTTGATCATTGGCCTTGGGGTGGCTAGCGACCTCACAGGAGGATCATTGGCCCTAGGTGAGGTTGAGCCTCATCGGCAATTGGGTGAGGCCAAGCTCGCCTAGCTGTTGGTGAGCTTGACCTCGCCGAGTCACCATGAGGTCGGCCTTGACTTGGCTAGGCGACCCTGACCTCGTGATGGCTCGGTAAGGTTGAGCTCTCCAAATCTAGCAAGGTTGAGCCTCACCAAGCCGCCGGCAAGGCTCGGCTGACGAGGCTCAGCCTTGTCGGGGGTCAACAACCCTTTAGTGAGTTCGCCGGCCCTTGTCTGGCCGGTCACCGGTCGGCAACCTGTTGAACATTGAAGAAGAAGAAGAAGGAGAGGAAAAGGAGGAAGAAGAAGAAGGAGAAAATAGAAAGTAAGAAAAAATGAGAATTGATTCTTGAAATTACTCCTAGGAACAAGAAGCAACTTTTTTTTTATTCCTGATTCTGTTTCAAATTTATTCCTAGGAACAAATTTGTTCCCGAAAACAAATAAATTAAACAAATGAATTTATGTTCTAAATTTGTTTTTGTAAACAAAAAAATAGAATCGGTTATTCTTGGGAGGTTAACAAATAGACTCTAAATATGCCTAGTGCTAAGCAGACAAGCTAGGAACATGAGACGCAATTGTAGAAATTCTCTACATAAATAACTAATTAATCAAAAACAACCAGATCCATATATAAATGTAAAACACCAAAATCAATACACACAGCGGAATTAAAACGTACCTGTTTGAGCCATGACTTACTTGAAGAAAAATAGATCAAACTGATGGTGTCAGTGATCTATCGGAATGCCGGTCTTCCTCTCTATGACCTATTTCGGTTTAGCAGCTTTAATGGGATTTAACAACTGATAGGTATAACCCATCATTTTATATGCTAGAGAGGGACCTAGCAAACCCTAATCAATAGCGTGTCAACTGGACCCTTCCCATTACGGGTTCAGTTAAACATAATTACCTACACTTTGCTACTCAACTAGGCCCATTATTAATAGATGCCAAAACCCAACTCAATAAGATCACTTTAGGGTTTAAAATATATTGGAATATCCATTAACCCGATTATATAAAATAGAAAATTAATTAATTAATGTAAGCCCATTATCGGAAATTTCCAACATTCTCCCACTTGGGCTACATTAATTAATTTGTTTTTATTTTGAAAACGATTTTATTTTGGAAACGACACTCTCGGGTTAATAACTGAAAATTTGTTTTATGTGGCCACAATTTTGAAAAATAATATTCCAATAATGGCATCTCAAAACCAATCCAATCCTATATAACCTCATTATAGGACTATGGCGATCAATGCGTTAAGAAAATACCGCAACACATGACCTTCCATAATCACATATAATAAACATTATATTTTCATGGATCATGGGCCTAGTAGTGTAGTAAGAAATAGTGCCAACATGTGATCAAAATATACACTATTTCTTATCGGTCCTCAATGCAATTTCTAAACGACATGAAACTGCATTAGCACAATTTCTAAACAACATGAAATTGCCTCAGCGCGATTTCCAAACAACATGAAATTGCACAACTATGTCACAATCCAACATGAGATCTCATAATTAGTGACATCCAGTCATCTTTAAACTAAAATTTGTTTAAAGATACTGTTTCATATTTCCATTTCTCAGTCAACAGGAGAATGGATAACAATAAAATCAACACTGATGATCATCAAAATTAAATGCTTTAATAAACATTATAAAAGCATTATAAGTTTTCATATAACTATAATAGCTAGAAATAAAAACTGTATAGTTCCCACTAACAAAAAAGATCAAAAGACTCTAAAACACCCATATTCTTTACATGATCTTTAAATATAATGGGTCGTAAACCTTTTGTTAGAGAATGAGCTAACATGGACTTAGTTTTAATATTCTCAATCACAATGTCTCCCTTTTTTACTAAGTCCCTAATAGTACAATATTTGATCCAGTTAACATCTCAATCGTGGCATTGTTGTTATTCATAGCAAAAGTAACTATTTGTCACACATAATGCAATATGATCAATTATGGGCAATAAGTAATTCCACAAAATAATTAGTACATTATAAACTTCCCTTTGGGCAGAGCGTATACTGCACCATTATTTTTCACAGCATGAAGTGTATAAAACAACAAGGAGAATTACATATAATTGTCAATGATCCATCCCCTTTGGGCAGACAAATCATTTAAATTATACATCTTCATGATATCAATATATAGAGATAGATAAGGAGAATTACATATAATCTTCAAAGATTCATCCCCTTTGGGCAGACAAATCCTTTAAATTATACATCTCCATAATATCAATATATAGAGACGATAAGGAGAATTACATATAATTATCAAGGGTTTATTCACTTTGTGCAAACAAGACCTTTTAAATTATACATCTCCATTATCTCAACATAGAAGGGAATTACACATAACTCTAAAATTTATCCCCTTTAGGAAGATAAAACTTTTGAGTCATACATCCCCATCAATTATCTCTATTATATCAATATAGAGGGGAATTATATATAACTTTAAAAAATTTATCCCCTTTGGGCAGATAAATCTTTTTGAGTCATACAGCCCCATCTTTTAATTTTGGAATTTATCTTCATGCAATTTTCAAATTAATATGCACAATAACCTCCTTTAGGCAGGTGATTATATATACTAATTTTTATCAATAAGGAATTTCAATAATTTACAAACTTTAACAATTTGTAAATAATGTTCCATTTAATCAATGCCCAAAATTTCATCAAACAATATGAAGCACTTTACGATATGTGATTCCCAAGATCATATTGCATTTATCAAACAACAATCTTTGCCACAATTTTATGTGCCTATTTTTACAATTAAGCATGTAAGATTATCTAGTTAAACTCAAGAAGAAAGTATAGATAATCTATGCTAGTTTAGGGAAAGTGAATATCGATATTCTATCCCTCATATATTATAACAAATTTCCATAAATTAAAAATTGAAAAATAGGCACAATATTTTTTTTATGGAATTAAATATGGATAACAATAAATAATTCCAAATAAATATTTAATATGCCAAAATTAAAATTTACTATACCAAAAAATCATAAATTAAAAATTAGGCATATTAAAAAAAAATTTGAAACGAAACAAATCTCAGATGACCCTAAACACAATATATATGTGCGTGGGGCTAGTGGCTTGATTAGAGATCTTTTTCAATCTCCACGGTGCTTCAATAAATAAGAAAAAATATCCCTTGACCCACACAATATATATGTTGCCAAAAATAATACTCATAGAGAATGTCTACAACTTGGAGTAGGAAACCATATAATTTGGTCAACAAGTCTGACTTGTACTTTTCCTTTTCTTGACCGTGAATTCAACAAAATCAAGAAAGTGAATTCATGTGTATTTAAGACAATTTTGCACCCAATTAAAATCCAAGATGAATTAATTCAAAAAAAAAAAATTGAACTAAATCGTCTACATTCAAGTTTCAAAGTTTCGGATCTAACATCCATGGCCGAAAATTTGATTTTCTCAATTTTGAGCCAAAAAACTCATTCTAATGCAACCAAGTTTTGGTTAGCATTGACAAAGATACATTTGCTAACTCTCCTTAAAAAAAAAACAAAACAAAGATTTTCGTCCTCCCCTTTGCTCTTGAGCATACAATGAAAAGTTAAAGCACATTGTATCCCAATTAGTGCTGATCCTACATGTGGTTAAGCTCTATTTGGAAATAAAGCATCACATGGAAGCTAGACAAAAATAAACGTCTTTGACCAATGGAAGTGACGGGGAGAAAATTAAAATCTCAATTCGTAAGAAAATTTCATAAATCACACCATCAACAAAGTCATACGAACTCGGTTGCCTTTACAAGATTGACACATGCAAAGCCAAGGTCCAACCATCCTGTAGATGCAACCTTCCTTAAGAAGGCAGATAAGAAAATTCCAAAAAAAAAAAAACATATTTTGGGCAAAGAGGACAAGCATCAGGACGAGGAAGCAAATTGTATCACTTGGCATACAAGCGGTGGTATCTTCCCAAGCGAAAGACTAAGATCAAAACTCGATCAATCAGGGAAGGAAAAAAAAAAAAACCTTTAACACAACTCTTGTTTACACCTGTTTGAAGAACAAACAATCAAAACAAAAAACAAGTTTTAAAGACACCTAGATTCGTCGAGAGAAGACTACCGACACACGCGAGGCCAATGGTATCAAGCCTCGAAAGAGGCACCAATCTATCTGAAGATAGACATGAGAACCTAAATCCCAAATTCAGCCAAATCTCGCGGAGAGAAATACAATCTCATCACCGCCGTTTCATCAAAGGAAAAAAAAATCCTCTACATCTATAGATCTATAGTAAAAAATCATTTGAATTGAAACATCAAGGACAATCAGAGAATCAAGAACAATACACATATAAGAATTTATAACATACATCATTCAATTGAAGGAAATTTGAAACTTTTAGAACCCTTCCAAGGTACAAACCCTAGAATTTCGAATTCAAAATTCTCTCTCAATTCTCAATGAAAATATACAAATTATATATGGTTGGAAAAATCTCGACATGTAAAATAAAAACCCTAAGGTTTCAGAATTAATTGATCAAAGAATCCACATGAAAAATATAACGACAATATTTGGTTCGAGAAAAGAATTTCGAATTTATTTATAAAAAAATTATTTTTGGGTTCTACAATCATATATGACCTACTCTAATACCACATGTAGAAATTCTCTACATAAATAACTAATTAATCAAAAACAACCAGATCCATATATGAATGTAAAACACCAAAATCAATACACACAGCGGAATTAAAACGTACCTGTTTGAGCCATGACTTACTTGAAGAAAAATAGATCAAACTGATGGTGTCAGTGATCTATCGGAATGCCGGTCTTCCTCTCTATGACCTATTTCGGTTTAGCAGCTTTAATGGGATTTAACAACTGATAGGTATAACCTACCATTTTATAGGCTAGAGAGGGGACCTAGCAAACCCTAATCAATAACGTGTCAACTGGGCCCCTCCCATTACGGGCTTCAGTTAAACACAATTGCCTACACTTTGCTGCTCAACTAGGCCCGTAATTAATAGATGCCAAAACCCAACTCAATAAGATCACTTTAGGGTTTAAAATATATTGGAATATCCATTAACCCAATTATATAAAATAGAAAATTAATTAATGAATGTAAGCCCATTATCGGAAATTTCCAACAGCAATATGTTACTGTTTCACTTGCTGGATCATACGAAGTTTCTTGCCCCAATTTGGAGTGGAGTGCACAAATCGCCAGGCCTCAGAGGGGGAAAACGCAATATGTGATGAATCGAGGGTTTTAATGGTTACAGACTCGGTAAAAGAACGAAACTCTCAAGTGAGGCTGGTGCTCCATAAAGAAAATACGTGAGATTGGTGAAAACAATTGCTTTGGTAATATTCAAAAGTTAAACGCGTGATTCCCATTGAAATTGGGGTTAGGAATAAAACATTAGATAGAATCAAGGTTAAAATATGATTCTGATTGAAAATGGGGCCATAATAGTGATTATATGATTTTGGATGTCTTTGGTGCATGGAATTCGCTATTTTGCAACTTTCAAGATTAGATATTTGGTGTAGTTCTTGTTCTATTGGGAATTGGCAACATAAATATTAAAAAGTATTTCAAAGTCAATTTCAAATCTTTTAGTGTCTTAATCCCACTTTTTATATATCCAACTTGTAAATGTTACTAACTAGATCAAGAAAACAGATAACAAATATGTAAAATATGTTGGACCTGAGTAGGTCCCCAAAAGGGTCAAGGGGGAAATCCTGAAGCGGGCAACTTACCCCACTTCTTGGAGAGTCCTCCTTATTCCTTGGTCCTAGGGAAAAAAAATATCTATAATTAACTTGTGGTGTTGGAAACAGGCTCCTCGCCGTCAAAAAATAAATTGAAGATCTTTGCAGCCCGTTAGAAGCATGTCTATTGAATAGATGGAGGTAGTTCCAACAGGTGAGAAACCACCCTAGGAAGGTAAGAGGGAAGGAGAGTTAACATGAAACCTTGACCTACTTCCCAATGAAGCCAACCTAGCCCCGATTTAAATGTGATTCTTGATGAAGTTGGGGCGAGGAATAAAATATTCGTCAAAATCAGGGTTAAAATGCGATTCTGATTGAAAATAGGGTCATAGTAATGATTATAGGATTTTGGGTGCTTTCGGCGCATGCAATTCACCGTTTCACAACTTTCGAGATTAAATATTCGATATACTTCTTGCTCTTTTGGAAATTGGCAAAATAAATATTAAAAGGAGTTTCAAAGTTAATTTAAGATGCGATGAAATCTTTAGTGTAGTTATCCCACTTTTTATATATCCAACATATAAAGATTACTAATTATATCGAGAAAATTGATGATGTATATGTAAAATATGTTATTATAGGATCTTTCACGAGACTCTTTAAATTATTGTATTGTGTACTTAATGATATTTGAGGATAACATCTCTATTTTCAAGTACTACTAACCCTTACTTTTGGGAAGTTTTGGGAGAGCGTTAGTTGTATTTATTGTAATCTTACGTACACATTAATTCCTTTATTATTCATAAGTTTTGCAATATATTGAAATGACAACTTCAATTAGTAAATTAATATATGTATTTTTATTTTGACGTGTAGTTTAACTTGACCCTTGCATCATGCGGATATAATATCCGCAAGCTTTTTCGAGTAGCCTTTTCTCTTTTCGTTTTGGGCTCGTAAAAAAATTGCCTGCCGAATGCAGGCTTTACAGCTTCGTACGATAGAATTGTTCCCAAGCTTAATAAATCAAAGGTCTCAGTTCCCGTGCTTAAAATATTGACAATAGTCGGCTAGAACCGCCCAACCATGTCACCTCCCATGTCATATCGACCGAACCATCATGGAAAATGCCACGGTGACCGGGAAAGAGGGCTTTGGAAGATCACATGAACTACAATAGCATGCTTTCTCTCTTAGTGGGCCTTCCGCAAATTTTGAAAATGATAATAAGCAAAAGAAAACAAACCATCGTGGGGAAATTCGAAACCCACACGTTTCAAAAATTCAATGCCTAGGGCTGCGCTGCCCGAAGACCGGCGCCCACCAGAAGTTCTGCCGTCACTTGTAGTTCCTCGGACTCGACTGTTTGGTGTGCACGTGACTTGGGCCTAGGACCCGCGCGGTCGTCTCCCTTCGCTCTTTCCCTTTTAAAACGCGACCACGATCCCGGGTCGATACTGCTCGATCGAAACGTAGAGAAAAACTGAGAGAAGGAGAACAAAATTAAAATCTGCGCGTGCGTACTGACGGATCGCGTGGAGATGGCGATCGGACCGCCTCTTTCTGCCACCATTTCTCTTCGTGCCGCGGTCCTCTTTCTTCTTGCGAATGTCCTTCTCGCGGCTCGAGCCAGTATTCATTACTATGACTTCGTCGTAAGTGCTTTTTCATCATCGGTCGAGTGGTGCAACGTGCTCTTTGTGTGAAGTTTTGCGTCGACGATCATAGAACCGATGCATGCGGGAGAGTTTCCTAGTGGCTTGTCGATCGAGGTTTTGTTATTCTTGAGGTGTCGTTTCGCTAGCAAAGTGCCTGCAAGTAACCTGCTTTTTTGACGAGCGATATTTAATGAAATGGGTATGGTCGACTGGTTTGTCACGCCTCTTTCTTTTGCCAATGACGGTCGTCGTTGCGCTTCATTAAGAGAAGAGGAAAAATTGGTACCTGTGCGATTACCTTCTGTAGATTGCGAAAGGTCATCTTTCATTATCGATTGTTTCCGCACTTTCTATGGGCTTCTTGGCTAGTATGCATGCATGCGTACACCCGGACTGTTTCATTTGAGGAAAAAACGGATTTTTTTGTTGGTTTCTCGGCTGGAGTCATAAATTTCTCTTGGTTTTTCTCCTTTACGTCTTTATCTCAGTACATCTAATTTCGAATTATTTCTTTTTTCCTTGCAGCTCAGGGAAACAAACATTACGAGGAACTGCACTACCATGTCCCTTTTAACAGTCAATGGCAGTTTTCCAGGGCCGGTGATTCGTGTTCACAAAGGCGACCTCGTTTTCGTGAACGTCCATAATCAAGGAGACTACGGCGTCACCCTTCACTGGTAATTTCATTTCGTCGAACATCTTTCCATCTCTTTACCTCTCTGTGTTCGCTGGGCATGCCCTTGTCGCTCGTACCTTGTGGTTTTAGGTTGCATATTTTCTTCTTTTCTTGTTTCACTGAAATGGCAACATGAACGAGAAAATAAAAACAACAAACAGCAATTGTAACAAGATCATTTTTACGCAGAATTCAGTCTGGTGCATATTGATTACATGAATATTCTCGGAATAGGAATGAAAAACTGTACTACACATATCAATCTGGCAACATTAATCAAGAATAAAGAACAGTTTACTGATCCAACTATGGTGGTCGGGGTCTTGGTCCATCCAAGGGGCTCAATCCATCGACAACGTTCAATCAGTTGAATGCCTCACTTGATTGTAAGTCCCGCTTGAGGTCAGCATCTAGAGGATCTTTTTCAGGTTATGGTTTAGGGTCAAGTCTTTCAAATCTGTTGCATCGAAATGATATAAATGCGAAAGTGGAAGCGGACCAAGGAAAGAAAAAAAAGAAATACCTGAGAAAATAGATTAGGCCAAAAAGAATCCAAGTTTTTGTTTGCTTTTTGTTGAATATCTAAAGCGATAAATCACAACAAGAAGTATTAACAACACAAAAAGAAGAAAAATAAAGCATAACTCGCAAATAGTCAATATGATTGTAAGACTTTTCGTAAGAAAACTTCCTGGGCAAGATTTGAGACTTTTGCTCGTAGATTGGAAAGACGGGTCTGGAGTCAGATCCGGGGTGGGGTAGAAGCTACTTTTCATATCGAAGGGTTTCCTGTTTTGATAGCACAGAAAAGGCCAACACTAGCAATGCTCGCACTCCATCAGGAGCTGTTCAATCAATGTAACTCGTCATCCTATGGCTTCTTCCTCTTACCGTTTCTGAAGATTCCTATGTACTAGAGTCAATTTCCCGTGTTCAAATTTAATTTTTTTAAAATATACGCGAGTGATAAGCCATTTCCTAACAAATCTTCCCAAAAGAAGACTCCCTCAAAGAAGCTTTTCCTCTGATAGGATCCCTTTGCACAAGTCCTCCGATCACATGCTTTTTCATTAGAATAGTAAATAAAGCTTTTATTTTTCATGACGAGAAACCAGAAAGAGTCTCCGGCTATAGGTCTGCTTGGCTGAATCATGTATGTTTGCAAGGAATCCTTATATTTTTGTCCAAACCCTAGTTATTTACGTAGGATGAAAAGTGAAGGTTCTAGAAAAGAGGTAAGCGAAAGCAAGTTGGACAAAGATGATATTGGAAGCAATGAAGGATGAAGGATTTTCCTTCGAGACAGACGCGAGTAAGAAAGATTTCAATGAAGAGATGGGGTTGGTGCCCATGCAGGTGCCCATAAATTTCTGGCCATTTCTGTTAAGCCACATTTAGAAGTCAAAACAGAAGAAATTATATTTAAATTGAATTATTGACGTCGCGAGTACATCACTAGAGGCAAATATCAATGAACTTTCTCTGAGTTAAAACACCCAAAATTGGTGAAAAGATTGCCCCAGGTAAAAATAAAAAAATAGCAAAGATTGCCAACTTATGAATGTCTGTCAGCTAATCTGGGTTGAAACATATATGTATAGGTCAATGGTATGAACATAATCATTTCATAAACAGGTTTTCAAATAGCTAAATCTTTTTCGTCCCGATCGAAGACTTTTCTTCTCTCAAAGTTAGACGTTTCTGTCAAACCTACCAGTAAACGACGAAGCATGAACTTTCTGTCGGTCACCAAATTCCTTCCTCTACGAGTCAATGAGAAAAGGGTTATTTAATACATGTATATATTCTCCTGAGGAGAGAACTACCGGTCTGCGTGCCTTCGTACTGCTTCCTGCGCATGCCTCTGTCCACCATTCTTATCATCGAGTTTCAATGATTTCTTAAAGTCTCTTGAAATTTAACGCTATCCGTCTCTGCAATACGTGGGAAGTGCTGAACGTGACTTGCTTCCTAATATCCTTCTAGCCATAGCAAGTATTGACACACATTTCGATTCATTACGAAATTAGTACATTAAGTGACGTGATGAACTTTAATTAAGTGTCATATATACTCATATAAATACCTACTTATAAAATGGTATATTACTTAGTACCCATATTTTTGAATGCCAGTCCTCATTTATGTGGCATCTCTCCCATATTAGTAATTGACAAGCCATGAATTGAGCGAATCACTCGGCCTGCCTGCCCTTTTCCCCTCACTATCAAGTTTTTTAGGTTCGGATGAGTGGTTTAGGGTAATAGAATATATTAAGTCATATTTTTATTCAACAACTTAAATTTTTAGATGAGAGAAACATTCAATCCTTTAGTGCGCTTGGCCACACCATGTGGAGCTTAATTCATGTATTATTATAAAAACAACATTAGCATCCTGACTAATATTAGATGAAGACACCCGTATAGTATATAAATGAACATTGTTGATGTTTTCGTAAGTTCAAGAGATCGAGGATCACTCGGCCCAGTTTTCATCGCTCCTGTCCCACCAAAAGATGCCATGTAGGACGGAGACCATATCACATGGTGGGACACAATACATGATGCAAAACCCTAAAAAGATTGTCAAACATTATATTTTAATATATCCTATATGATAAACAATGTAAATGGAATTTTATTGGATAGAATATCCTTTTTACCCTCTATTCACATACATAACAAGTAAAATATATAAAAAAAAAAAGTGAAATTGCCACCACTAAATCTAAATTTTACTGTTTAATCTATTTACTTAATGAAAAAATAAACAGAAGATAAAAGCACTTGTTTAATATAAAAATTAGGATCAGAAATACCTTAAATGACATAGAAAAGATGAAAATTTTAAGGGACTTGAAATTTAGATAGTATAAGATTATTTGAAATTAAATAATTTGGATAAATTAGCATCTTCTAATTGTGTTTAGTTCTATAGGCTTAACTAAAAGCACGACAAATTGCCTGATTTGAACGTTGTTCCCCTAAATTAGTAAATCT
This sequence comes from Angophora floribunda, assembly GCA_014182895.1. Taxonomy (NCBI): domain Eukaryota; kingdom Viridiplantae; phylum Streptophyta; class Magnoliopsida; order Myrtales; family Myrtaceae; genus Angophora; species Angophora floribunda. The sequence continues at coordinate 24,377,732 of CM024710.1, forward strand.
TATGGTTTAGCAATGATAATGAGCTAAACTGAAAAAAAAAAAACCTTTTCCAGATCTTCCAGTTTTTTCTAGTCGAAAGCCAATTACATTTTCATAATTAATTATTTATCTATTTTTTTTCTATTTATCCATTTAAAATTTTCAGTTTATTTCCTAATTAAATATGTAGTAATTTTTAGGCTTACTGTTGTCAATTTTCTCTGATAGGTGTATTCCTTAACTTTAGAGCTCCTCTACGAGAAGCTTGGTGGACCCTTAATGGGCCCACTTAGGGTAACTCCCTAAATCCATTAACCGCCCTCATTTGAAGGAAAGGAGTTCTCCACTTCCTCATTCCCATATGAGAATGGTGACTATTTGGGTAAGCTCCCAATGGTTAAATTCAACTTTTTAAAATGCAAGATTCAACATGCATCGATCTTGGGGGCAATGTGAAATTTTCCTTAAAAGGGGATAGTAGAAGTCATATTAATGCATATGGAAATATTCTTTTCTTGTATTGAGCGTAGGAAAGTCCATGTTTAGTTCTCTAACATTAGTCCTTTCCTTTGATCATCAATAATAAAAGACCAATAGGATACTCAGTTACAGGGCCAACAAGTGTACTTAAAAGTTAGACGATACCAAATAGATTTTTCTTATTATCTTGCAAGGGAATTGATAATGATATGACGGGTCATTAAACTTTTATTTAATGTTTAATTTAGTCCTTGAGCAATCTTTTGTTTAATTTAGTCTTTGAACTATTGAAAATTCAATCAATATAGTCTTCATCTAGTAAAATTTTTGACACCATTAACCAATGCGGCCGTAATTTCTATTAGCATATTGTTAGATTTGCTATGTTGACATCCATATGGTTTCCGTGCAACATCTCTCACCATATCATGTTGATTTATGAAACTTCACAAATTTGATTGAACATAAAAAATTTTATGAATCACATTTAACATTGAAAGAAAAAGTTTAGGATCACTTGCATCCAATTTTATTTCAATTATTTCTTGGAGTCAATTTGACTTGTGCTTTGCTTCTCTCTCCAAGTGGCGTAGCTATTTGCAAATAAGTATCTACCTCTAAAGAAAACATGTTTAACTCGAGGAGAGTGATTGATTGGAAAACTTGGTTAACTTTTCAGGCATGGGGTGAAACAACCAAGAAATCCATGGTCAGATGGACCTGAATACATTACTCAATGCCCGATTGAACCACAAACAAATTTCACATATGAAGTGAATTTCACTGATGAGGAAGGAACTCTTTGGTGGCATGCTCATAGTGATTGGACGAGAGCTACAGTTCATGGTGCGATAGTCATTCTACCAAGTGAAGGGTCAACCTTCCCTTTCCCCAAGCCAGATGAAGAAGACATTATTGTGCTTGGTATGTACCTCAAAAAGCCTAACTTTTTTGAATAATTTGTACCCTACACGCCATGGTACCCGCCTACTTCAAACGCATTCAACTAGAGATGGGGATCTTCACCACCAATAGAAAAGGCATTAGGTGAACGAAACTGTTAGAAACTAGATATAGAGAAATAGAAAATAATATAAAATGTTGACTTAGTGGGTTGTTGGTTTCCTTATCTATTCAGTTGCTTTAGTCTCCTGCGTTGGCCCACAAGAAGCAAATAACGAAGAAAGAAAGTCGGAGACACTCGACCAAAAATAAAAAATTCGAAGACATTGAATGGTCATATTTTACTTTCGAGAAGGATAGTACAAGTTTGAAAAGAGCAAAGGTGTTTTTTTGTTGTTCGAAAAATAGCAAAGGTGGTTTGGTTTACTGTGACAGAAATTTGTTAATTTCCAAAGGAAGGCAAGGGTTTACAGTTTTATAGGGCTTCGGAGTCTCATTAAGGTATGTAAAATAAAAAATGTTAAGCAATGATCTCGCACTGAAAGGGAGAATGGGAGGTTCTTCCTGTAATAAATTCTTATTTTAACCACAGCATTCTTAGACTTTCCATGGAAGGGGGAATTATTAAATATGGTAAACATGATTATGCAAAATACTTTATAAATATTATGTTTTTCCGCTACTTTGTTGAAAGGTTCCCACAGAATGGGAAATCATTCTCTTTTTTTCGTTTGTGGATGTGTTAGTTTATAATTAACTATTTTTTTAGAGATTACTACTTTAAATTAGCTCAACTTCCACTATCGAATTACTACATATTAGTGGAATACCAACTCTTTTGAAATTACTCATCAATATTTAATTTTTTTTATTTTTAAAATTTTTCTTAACGTAAACAAACTTGCATTTGCATTTCTCCACAACCTTTTAAACTTTACCAAACCAATTTCGAAATTTTAATTACCAACTTGTTATCTTTTACCACTTTTTATTTACCTTTCTTAACTATACCATTAATTTTTCGGGTCTTATATTAAATTACTAACTTCAGTTTAAGTGTTTTATCAACTGATCTCAAGTTATCAACTATTTTGAGTTATCAAGTTTCATTTAAGTTAGTTACAACATCTATTTGGTTCATTCTACTGACTTTTCGACCAAGTCACTTAATAAGGAAAAAAATATGGTAAGTCTACTCAAATAAATGCTAATATTTTCCATATTATAATTGATGATTTAAGATGTTGGTATAAAAGGTAACTAAAAATAACAGAATTTTTTTTTTATTAGAGATCAGAAAAATTGATAATTTATAAAGAAAGAAATAAACGTGGTCATTGACATAAGAGTTATAATGCTTAATTAGTTGGTAACTCAATCATAAAAAGAGTTTTTAAGTATAGCAAGATTAGTGGAAAAAGTGCCAATAAAGTCCTAAACCTATTGCATGAGTATCATTTCAATTTTAAACATTTAAATTGGATCGATTTAATCATAAATATTTTTACATTAGTATAAATTCAGTCCATCCAACCAATTTAGGCTAGAAATTGCTAACGTTGATACTAATCATCAAACGTGGTATGGCAAACATTGATGTAGATATTTAATTTCAATTTATTAAAATTTTCTTTTATTTCCTCTCTTGTCGATCCTTTTTTTCCCCCTTTCCTATCTCTTCCCTTTGTTGATTGCTCACCTATGGTCGGGAGAGGTCGCTGACCGCTAGTGAGGGCGAGGGCCAAGACACCCTAGTCGGCCACAGGTGAGGCTAACCCTCGCTGGCCTTTGGCAAGGTTGTCAAGGGCTGGACAAGGTCACCCTTGGCTAGATCTGGTGAGGGGACCCTCATCTAGCTCATCATCGCTAGAGGTTGGTCATTTTTTTTTTTTGTACATATTTTTATCAATAAGAATTTTCTACCCACAATTTTCCGATAGCTTAATCATCCTACATATAAACCCCTGGAATTCTTCAAATTAAGAGGTGGTATGAAAATTTTCCTCGGGCATAGCCCCGCAACTTGTTGGGTTGAACTTTTCAAGGACTAGCATCGTTTACCAAAATTAACCACGTGAATCGCTCATATTCGGATTTACTCTATGCATTGATTTCTTATTGGGATCGTTCATTCAAGCTTCCACACTAGTCGGAACACAGTTGTTTTAACTCAAAAAACGGACCCTACGTACAATCCACTTGGCTGGGATGCACGACTTTCGAGTGAGATTGCACTAATTACAAAGGGTTAAATTACATTTTATTTGCATTGCTTCCACCATCAATCTTTGTGATGGTTCGTAGGTTCTTGGTACGAGGAAGAAAAACTCAACGAAGTATTGAATGAGGATTTAGCGGCAGGCAGCGATGTACCCCGAGCATCTGGCTATATGATTAATGGACAGTTTGGAGATTTCGTTCCCTGTTCCAAAGGTATATTTCCGGTTCCTCCATGGATTCGTAACTTCAATAATATGTAGGGATACAATCTTTATGAAGACGGTATTGGTTTCATAGAAACGACATACCATTTGTTCGTCGACTATGGCAAGACCTATCTCCTTCGAATAGTGAATGCGGCAGTCAGCGCGGAGCACTTTTTCTCCATTGCCAAGCACAACATGACGGTCGTTGGCATGGACGGAGCATACACAAAGCCGGTGGTAACTTCGTACTTAACGATCGGTCCTGGACAAACGATGGATGTCTTGCTGACAACCAATCAGTCCCCAGGAAGATATTACATGGCTGCTCGACGGTATTCAAGCGAAGACACGGAAGTCACGGCCTTTTCCCACGTCAATGTTACTGCCATTCTCCAGTACAAGGGAAACTACAGTCTCACATCACCACCAATTTTCCCAAGCGACACCCTTCCAGGTTTTTATGACTATTTTGCGGCGGCAAATTTCCTAGCACAACTTAAAAGTTTAGCTAATGAAGAGCATCCCATCAGTGTCCCTCAGAACATACGTACGAGGATGTTCATAACAGCTTCTTTGAATGAGCTATTATGTGCGAACGATTCGTGTGCATCGGGTGATAGCAAAATCGCCACGAGCTTGAGTAACATAAGTTGGGTGAATCCTTCAATCGATGTACTGCTTGCCTACTACAGGTACCCTAAATTTCTTCATGATTGATATTATCTTCCGAATGAGAAGTGGCAGCTGATTCTCGGATTTGCATCTAGATATGAAATTATAGTTTTAAATTACACATCTAAGGAATTTCCATGTCCTAGGTTAAGATGTTTTGCTTTGCTGACACTTGATTTACAGGCAGTTGTTTCATTCGAAAGAATATAAACTACCTAAAAGTAATGAATAACATCTCAGGCATACGTATGCAGGAACATCAGCGGTGTTTACACCCCAGACTTTCCGGATTTGCCTCCGATGTGGTACAACTTCACGGGGGATGATTTATCGACCAGTCTTGCGGTGGCTGCTGAAGGGACAAAGGTGAAGGTTTTAAATTATAACGAAACCGTGGAGATAATATTTCAAGGGACAAATTTGCTGAAAGGTTCAGAAACCCATCCTATGCATTTGCACGGACATAGTTTCTATGTCATCGGATCTGGCTTTGGAAACTTCGACAACGAGACCGATCCTCAAGAGTACAACCTGGTCGACCCACCTAAAGTCAATACGTTTTCGGTGCCCAAAAAGGGATGGATTACGCTCAGATTCACAGCAAACAATCCAGGTATAAATACACAAGTGTCATGCTCTCTTCCTGTGTCATTATCTAACAATTTGACATCCTTACCTAATGTATCCGGTGGAATTAATTGATCACAGGGGTATGGTTTTGGCATTGCCATATAGATCGACATATGAGTTGGGGTATGAACACTGCTTTCATAGTACTAAATGGCGATACTGAAGAGACAAGTATGCGACCGCCCCCTTCCTACATGCCTCCTTGCACGGATGCATCGAAGATTGCCCTGAAAGAAACCACCAGCATCCCCGGCAACGTAAACCAAATTTGACAGCAGATTGTGCTGAAAATTATTAATGTAATAATGGAAAGTCGTCTAGTCAGTCATTAGCATGCAGTGAAATCAAAGCCAACACGATTCCTTTTTGTGTTCATGAGGGTCATTGAGCTGATCAGTCTTGTGTAGTCATTACAACAGTGAAATCATTAAACATGCTATTAAGCTTGTGGTTAGGTGCGTTCATTTGTAATATCTTTGCGTTCCAAAATTATGGTTTGATGTACTTTTAAAAGGACTTGGATATCATGAAGACTCTCTTCCACGCTCTCCGGCTTAGAGACCCAGACTTGCTCAGATGCTTAATGCTATCAGTGCCCTTTATTAGATCGCAAGTTGTCTTCATCAGCTAAATCCGCACTGCTGTTGTCTTCTGGGTTCCAGAAACGAGCTTCTTTTCTCATGGTCTCCAGCATGTCGTATTCGTTGCAGATTCTCCACACGTCACCTTTTGCCTTCGGCATCCCCCTCCATGTGGTCAAAGATAGTGAGAGATTGAACTTCATTTCTGCAGATTCGAAATTTAGATTGCAAATATTTTAACCACAAGAAGGGGGATGCCAAAGGCAGAAGGTACAGTGCGGAGAATCCGCAACAAATACGATGTGTTGTAGACAATGAGAAACGAAGCTCGTTTCTAGAACTCTAAAGATTGTTGGGGAAATCATCTTTGTATTTGGGTAGAACAATGAAGTCAATATGGATTCGAATTAGCAGAGCAATCAAATCGTATTTTGAGACGTGATATTACTTTCTTTAAAGATTTATTTGCCCTATAAAGTTACTAATAATCACTGGCAAATTTCTTTCAGGATATAACAAAGTCTCAAATGAGAATAGTATATAGCAATTCTAGTATTTTTCCAGGGTTTCTCCAATAAACAATTAAAAACAATGATTGTAGTTTTTTTTTTTTTTGAAAAAGACTTGAAAGGACTTTCCAAAGAAAATGAACAAATGGAAGAAGAAGATTATTATTTGAAAAGACATGTTTACTAATTAATAGCAAAAATAAGAAGTTATATCCGAATAGACACAACCTTCAAATGATTAAAAAGTTACGTTTGAATAGGTACGAACTCTGAGATAACCGTTGAAAGAAAAAATAAAATTCGGAATAACTAAATAATAAATAATAAATAGCCATAACTCTTTTGTAAACAATCACATTATTTCAATAGGACATTATGGTTAATTTTTTTATAAAAATAAATTCAAAATTTTTCAATAAATAAAAATTAATGATTATTGGTTAGTGCCAAATCTCATCCATGTACACATTCGCATATTTTCGATACGGGACAAGGCACCTCTCAATTTGTTTTACAAACAAACTATTGACAAAGACAATACCCCCTTCCGATACCCAAATTTAGCCTACAATTAATTTGTCATGGGAAAGATATTTTCTTTCCTTTTCGGTCATGTGGTCGCCGTTCGGAATAGTATCAGAGAATTTACCTTATGCAGACATCATCATAAGGTGATCAATTTGTCATTTCATGAGCGTTATCAATGTGCTAGGTTGAATCTAGTGTAGGCAAAAAGATACAATCACAACTCATTTTAATCTCCTGCCATGGTTGTCCAAGATTAGCCTTTGATGATGTACTTAAGATGGCTTAGATTGAACCGCGCACTAATAAGCGCACCAACCATTCAAATTGATATAGCTTTACATGGCCTTTTTACTTATAATTTATGTTTCATGAACTTTTGGAAAGACCTTAAATTATTGGGGAATCTCGATTATAATAATTACCTAAGCCTGGGGACCAGTCACCTTGTTTCCCGTGACCCTCAGCAATGCCTCTTCCACCTAGAGAGACGTGAGAATGCAGATTCGTGGAAGATTTGACTTTGACTATATTATTATTATTATTATTATTATTATAAGACTCGATATCACTCTTGTTACAAGCATTTTAAAAACATGACAAAGCGGACCGCATTAAGTGTTTTTCCCAAGAGGAATATTCCAACATTTTAACTAATGAAAAATGGTGGATCCCATTTGAGTCCCCACGTGATCAAACCGTGTTCATTTTAAATTATAACTCAATTCCTTGAGCGATTCCACTTTCAAGAAACGCCGACTCCGCGGTAAATGTGCCCATGGATTGTCAAGTTTTTCAATTGAATGGCGTGAAATAATTGAAATGCGCATCCGACATTCCGAGGTTGTTGTCTACCCGTGCGCGGCGTTTCGAGATGACTGTTGGCTGACTTGGGGATGCGCCCTCCATTGCTCGTGCTTTAGAAAGAAGAGGAGCCCTTACCAGCTCAAAGAACAGCAACTAAAAAGAGAAAAAGGGAAAATAAGAAGCACCAATAGAGTGTTGAATGAGGGATTGGGATAGTGTACAACACTCGCTTTGGTGTCAAAAGTTTATTTTGAATCAGTTAAGTATTATAAGTTTGAAAAATTGATTACTTAAGTGTCACTTTTGACGTGAACGTCGAAAAAGTTGATGTGGCCACCGGTCGTCCAACGTAATCGTCGAAAAAGCTAACGTGGACCGGCGGCCACGTTGGACAACCGGTGGCTACGGACTTTTCAATAGTCGGCTTTTCTAATAGCCAAATTTATGACATTTAAATGATCGATTTTTCAAATTTGTAGTACTCAATTGATAAAAATAAACTTTTGATACCAAAGTGAGTGTTGTATACAAGTATTGACACTTCTAATATACTTACCCCGTTGAATGATCATGAATGTGGCCACGTCATCATCCCAGCCCTCCTATTTTTTTTGTTTTTTGCATGCTTGAAATCGATGGAGCCAATCAATCGAAATGTCGAAATCAAGGGAGCAGATCAATTGAAACGCTCATCCGATGTTCTGAGATCGCTTTATACCCGTAAGTGGCAATCACGAGTTGACCGTTAGATAACCGTACACGGTCCCTCCACTGCTCGTTCTTTAAAAAGAGGAGGGCTCATCCCCCCAAGACCAGTAAACGGAAAGAGAAAGAGAGAGAGAGAGAAGAAGAAAGTGTTGAATGATAATGGACATGGCCAAATCATCGTCCCAGACCATGTCCATTTGCGTCGTCGCCATCTCACTGTTTCTGGGGAATTTGGTCCTCGGAGCTCAAGCTAGAACCGTCCATTACTACGACTTCGTGGTAAGTAACTCAAACTGTATAATCTGTGGTGCTCCAAGTGCGGTTCATGTCTTATTTTGCGAACAAATACCTTTTCCAATCGAATTAAAATACAACCCCACTTTCTAGAACATACAGAGCCAATGCTTGCTGGCCACTGTGCAAGGGCCACGAAGCCCTCATCAGCGACCGAAGAGGGTTGCGGTGAGGGTGGGGAGTCTGAACGAGGGCCACAATCCTTGCTTGTCGCCATTGAGGGCTTCGCAGCCCTCGTGTAGTGGCCGGCAAGCCTCGTCGGAGCTGACCGGCCACTGCCACTGGGGGGAGGGCAAGAGAGGAATGAGACAAAAAAGAAAAGGAAAAAATAGAAAAATAAAAAAATTAATAAAAAAATTCGAAAAATAATAACAATATTATTAAAATATTGTTGCCGATATCAACTGGTGTCCATGTTAGTGCCGACCGACTAAATTTGGCTAGATAGACTAAATTAGCACAATTACAAAAATTTAGGACTAAATTGGTAAAAAAAAAGGTTTATGATTGAATTGGCACAATTATAATATGTTTAGAACTTTTTTGGTAATTTTTTGTTTCAAAATGTATAAATTATAAATTAAATTTATAGATAAACAGAGAAGTTTCGTAAACAAGTGATTTGAGACGTTGTATTGTACATAAATAAAGCATAGAAGAGCCTGCACTTGTAATTGATGTGGGTTATGTCTTTTTTTGTGAAGAAAATACGTTCATGGGTGGGGCATCATCTCTGTTTTCGAGAATTTGTCTTTCCCGATTGCGTTCTTCTGGGCAAAATCTTCGATTCGACTTGTCCATCAGTAGGTCAATAGTGAACTTACATCCGACGGTATTACAATTTGGGGACCGGCCAACTTGTCGGCTAAACAAGAACCACTATTGACTGTTTTATTTTTCCCACGTGCAAATTTAATTGGGCGGTACCACGTGCATGCTTTGGCTATCGTTGAGATCGAATACTAGTCATTTTCTTTTGTATGGACGGTTCATTTTGTGGTAAGGATGACCGGTTTCGGAATTGGTACAATTTCATGGTGAAACTAGGAACCGGACTAGAAGATCGGTTCCCATTTTTTGAAACCGTGGACCAAACCAGACCGTTGTCCAATAGGACCGATCACTTAGCCTAAAAAATCAATTTTTTTAAAATACTAGAATTATTATTATTATTATTATTTTAGGGTTTATTGCATTTTTTAAGAAATTAGAAAATATATTTTAAATAGAAAATAGTTGGTCCGGTTCTTCCCCTAGAACTAAAAACCGGACCGATATCACCGGTTCCATTTTTATGGAACCAAGAACCGGACCAAACTAGCTAGTCCGGTCCGGTCCAAACAGTTCCTAGTTCATGTGGTCCGATGTGCTACCCCCACTTTGTGGTAGTGATCCATTCTTTTGTTTTGAAGCTGAGAGAAATCGATGTCACGAGGAATTGCACAGCCACGACGATTCTGGTGGTGAACAACAGTCTTCCCGGGCCAACCATACACGCTCAAAAAGGCGATCTTGTGTACGTGAAGGTTCATAATCAAGGACTGTACGGGGTCACTTTGCACTGGTACTTCATTTTGGTCCATCTTGTTTTAATATTTGATTGCTCTCCTATCGTCAGCTTGAGATGCGATAGACAATTCGAACGAAACAAAGTTGCATCTCAAAACTATATTAAGATTTATGACCTTATCAGTAAGGTATGAGCTCAGAATACCTCTAGTTATCTACGGCAGTGCTAGTTCAGGGGATTTATTCAGCTTGGTTTTCTAAGTTTCTTTTAGTTAAAACAAGAATCGATTAATATACGTGCATAGATTAACCGATAAAAGAAATATGAAAATCAAATAATTCGGTACTTCATCACGAAACTATATTTCATCTTTCAAATGTGCAAGAAGGACATTGAATTTTGTTTATTAAATGCAAACAGCAATTATCTAGCTCGTGGGGTTCATCTGCACATGATGAAATTCACTTATTTGTAGGCATGGGGTGAAGCAACCGCGAAATCCATGGTCAGATGGTCCGGAGTACATTACTCAATGCGCTATTCCACCAGGAACAAACTTCACTTATGAAGTGAATTTAACTGAAGAAGAAGGAACTGTTTGGTGGCATGCACATAATGAGTGGACAAGATCTACTGTGCATGGTGCTATTGTTGTTTTGCCGCGTGAAGGATCAAGTTTACCATTTGCTATGCCGAACGGAGAGCATGTAATCGTGCTTGGTATGTGCTCTAAAAATTTCTTGTGGGACTCTTTTGAAACTTATGGCTAGGGATAGGAAGTGGCTTAGAAGTTCAAAAAACATAACACAGATATCAAAAAAGAAAAAAGATTTCTGTTTTTAATATAATAGTTTAAATTTGTCCATTTTAGTCCATCTCAATCACTTAATATTTTGGCTACCAATCGTGAGCTTAACTTTGCCTTTCATCCAATGAGGGGCTGCTCGCCCAATGGATCAAGTTTATACTATAGTGAAGATCAAATTATCTTATTAGAATATTGAGATTATATTTGGAGATTGTGGTTTAATGGCCTGAACTTTCTTCAATGGAACGCCTCCATCATGATCTCTATTTTCCGATGCATCTTTCTTGCCCTAGAGAACACGAATAAATAAATTTAACTTACGCAAAAGTATAAAATAAAATAAAATTATGAGATGGCTGTGTACTTCTTTGGAATATACATTTGCGTTCGAATGGTAAAAGCAAATGGTAGTATAAACTCATTTTCCTTTAATGATTTGCAGGTTCTTGGTATAATGAAGGAACTTCTCTAAATAAAGCCTTGGAGATGGAAATGTCAATTGGCAGTCCTAACGTACCTCGTGCAACTGGTTACCTGATCAATGGACAATATGGAGATTTTGTTCCATGCTCCAATGGTAAATACATACTCTCATTTATCTTCTTCTTCCTTATTTTGTTCTTGTTTGGACATTATGAGTACATGAGTATAGGAATGCCGACCAAGATATAAAGGCAACTTCCTTGAAATGTTTACCCTTTGAGTTATTGCAGATACATGATTCTCTTTCACAAAAATATACTGCAAAGTCGGTACTTGTTGACTAGTGCATTTAGAAGTAAAACTATTACTTTCAGCACTCCTTGTCTGTAGTTAATCTAACTTGAATTCAAATTACATGGATGTGCACGATTAAGCATTGAATTGCCTTAGATTGAAGGTACTCTGTTTTTTCCAGAAGTTCGATGTTTGTTTGTATGCAATGTTCTGATATATTGTTTCTTCATGCTATCAATTTTACAGAAACAACGCCTCACTTTTTTGTTGATTACGGCAAGACCTATCTGCTCCGAATAGTTAGCGCAGTGGTTGGCACAGAAATGTTCTTCTCTATCGCTGATCACAACATGACTGTAGTTGGAATGGATGGAGCGTACACAAAACCGATCGTTGTTTCGTATCTGATGATAGAACCTGGACAAACAATGGATGTGTTAATCACCACCAATCAATCTCCAGGAAGGTATTACATGGCAGCTCAACGGTTTGCGACCGAAGACCTGGATTTCACCAAATTTTCGCACATGGTTGCTACTGCGATTATCCAGTACAAAGGGAATTACAGTCTGACATCACCACCAAGTTTTCCAATCGATACCCTCCCATTTTATCACGACTATAGCGCTGCAGCGAGTTTCGCACAACGACTGAGAAGTTTAGCAACTGAAGAATATCCCGTGGACGTCCCTCACAACGTGACGACGAGGATGTTCATCACAGCTTCCCTGAATGACTTGCCATGCCCAGACGATTCGTGTTATTTCGGTGATTCCAAAATCGCCACGAGTCTAAATAACATAAGTTGGGTGGACCCATCTGTCGATGTGCTGAAAGCTTATTACAGGTTCGTCTCTCTTCCTTGTAATTTTGATCTTTTCTTCCTACGGCTTTCTATCACAATAGGCTAGAAACACCTATTTTCACGTTAAGTATACATATGGAAATTATGAGTGACTCATCTTTGCCGTTAATATGCAGAAACATCAGTGGAGTATACACAGCAGATTTTCCCGATTTTCCTCCAGAAATGTTTAATTTCACGGGAGATGATTTGTCGACCAGTCTTGCTGAGGCTGCTGAAGGGACATCCGTGAAAGTTCTGAATTACAACGAAACGGTAGAGATAGTTTTCCAAGGGACTAATCTGATGGAGGGATCAGAATATCATCCGATGCATATGCATGGATATAGCTTTTACGTAGTTGGGCTGGGGTTAGGAAATTTCAACAATGAAACCGATCCTCAAATGTACAATTTGGTCGATCCACCTAAAGTCAATACATTTGGAGTTCCTAAAAGGGGATGGGTTGCAATCAGATTCAGGGCAAATAATCCAGGTATTTCCCATACTATTCTCTTACTTAATTTCATGTAATTTGACGTCTAATACCTGATTTTCGGTTTGACTAGAAACATGGAGACATTACTTATTGGTTTTTGTCCATAGGTCAAAAACCATTTTGGATACATAAAGAGTTTTGGGAAAATATTGAAAATTGTTTTCACTATTTGGAGCAAAATACTACTTTTGTAGTTGGAAAGAAATTCTGCGAACTAACATTTAAACTTCTTATGCGGCAGGTGTATGGTATTGGCATTGTCATATAGACCGACATATGAGTTGGGGAATGAATACTGTTTTCATAGTGAAAAATGGGGACACGGAAGAGACAAGCATGAGGCCACCTCCTCCTTATATGCCTCCTTGCATTGCCTCAATGAAGGATAAACTCTACGGTGAACGAGATCAGAATTTAAAAAGTGACATATAAGTGCTAAGATTAGGTAGAATTATGAGAACCAGGTAACAAGTGCTTGTTCACATTATTAATATGTAATTTGCATGTATTTTGAGGTCTTTCTGTACTTATGTTCCTATCCGTATAATAAGTCACTCTTATAAATGTGTATCATGCAAACCTAATTGGGCCCAAGCCACCCCATAAACACTCTTGATCATACACCAGGTTAAAGGGGATTGGCAGACCCGAGACGAAAAACTTCTTCCTTATCACCGTCACCTGGTCCACTTGAGCCAGATGTTCGACACCTCTTATCAAGATTACTGTGGAAGCAAATTAGTCATCCATGTTTGACCGTGCAAAGGACTTAAACATCCACTTGCTATGTAGAAAATGAATAATTTTAGAAATATTTTTCTAAAAATGAATGGTTGCATTGTTTAAAACTAATAAATGAAAAACATCTTCATTATTCACAAAATATTTAGACGTAAATTGTTATTGATAATGAAAATATTTTTAATTGACTAATTATTTCAAGCGGTATATAAGTAATTAATTTTAGAAAAAAAATTCGAATAATTTATTTTAGACATAATAAACACGCCTAATTTTGATTCATTTTTCACAAGTCCTACCATAAACGTAGCTTTTCCTTTAAAAAATATAAAAGGCCCACAAAGACAAAAGCATACAGGGACGCTTCTTCGATCAGCCACATTGAAGAAAATTGCAAGAAGGTCTCTTTCTTTTCTTCTACTTTTTTAAGAGCTCTCAATTTAGCCGATTTTCACATAAACATTATGAATTTAGATGTAATTAGTCACCGGCTCTCCCATAAAATAGGTTCCGATATTTCACGTAAATTTTTGGTATTATTGAAAACTTTGGTGATATCATCCTCTGGGGTTAATTTAATTTTAAGATAGCCTAACTTCTGCACTTATTTTATAATAAGTTTAGACGCTATTATTTTTATAATTTTAAATATTGATATTATCAATTAAAGTAAAACTATGATTCTTAAAATTAATAAGTTAAAGATGGTCTCATCAAGCACCGATACTATAAGCTTTTCAATTTCGGACAAGGCAATATAATTAAATCTTTTGCTTTCACCATATAATTAAAAAGTTATAACTTTTTACAATAATTTATATAAAATATTTTTGCAAACTATTTTTTTTATTTACTCATTTTTGCAAGCCATTCAAATGATTAGTTTTAAAAAAATATTTTTCAAGTCATTCATTTCTCTTCAAATAAATTCAACCTTAATTTCAAAAACATTCCTCTATTTTAAAAAAAACATAAATTCCATATTTCGGTCACAAGACTAAAATACTCTCGCATGTTGAAAAGCCACAAAAAAGTTCCTATGCACCACCCATCCAATTCCATGTGCTCAACCACACGACTGACACCACCATTTCTCGACATCAGCCTCCGCCTCCGCCTCCGCCTCCGCCTCCACTCCGCCCATCCTCCGTCGCCTCTGATCGCTCCGACGCCACTCATGCCGTCACTGATCTCTCCGCCACTGCCATCCTCTCTTCCCCCAGTGGTCGCCCTCGCTTACTCTCTCGCTCTCTGTCCTATCTGCTTCCGTTGATCTGAGGTCACAACGCTGGGACGACCTCGGAGTGACCCCGTTTCAGTTGTAGCGTTAGAGAGAGAGAGAGAAGGCGGACGAGCTCTCTTGGTGGGATCTTCACGGCCATTCACGACCTGGTCGTCTTCCTCCCTGGGGAGTCGGTTGTGGTGCGCCCAGTGTTCGGGTGGTTGTGGTGGCGAGTGGCTGTCTGCGGTGGCTGTGGGGTATTTTGGGAACGAGAAATTGTAAAACTACAATAATACGATTGCTGAAGCGAGACAGGAAAACTATGTGTATTTCCCAGGGAAATATTCCAACGTCTCGACTAATGAAGACGACGGATGCTATGTGAGCCTTTCGTAATCAAATCGACGGTCCACTTTCATTTTTAAATCATTACTCGATCAGCAGTTATTGAAGTGCAGATACCATCCGTGGAATATGTACCCACGGATCGTCACGTGTTCAAATCGAACGGTGCGAATCAAATTAACATCAAATGCTCTTCCAACATTCCGATGCTGTTGTGTACCTGCGGGTATCATACCCTAGTTTTGTTTTTTGGTCAGAAGATAACATTTTCATTACTAAATTTGCAAAGGATAACAAGAAGTATCAACGTCTAGGCATATAATTGAAACAAGGGGATGGGGGAATTTGTTGTCCAATTCAGTGGAAGGGAACTAGCTTTGTGGGCCTTAGCTACCCAATTTGCGGCCTTGTTTGCTTCTCGTGCTTTATACTTCAAAGAAACTTTAGACGAATGGGCCAGAAGTGCTTTGTAATCCTCCAAAATGGCTTGGACGGCCCATGGCCATCCGCTTGGCCTGATAAGAAATCAACAACTGATAAGCTATTAGTTGTTATCTCCACGTGCGGATGAGAACTCATGTCAGTTGAAGTCTTTTTCTCCGTTTCCCGATTTTCGTTTCTTCTCTTTACCCACAGCAGTGCTTCTCTTACACCTAAGGTTTCTGCGATTAGCACCGATGAAGCGTGGATCTTTTTCGTGAAACCATCTACAAGAATCCCGCGACTATCTCTACAAACTCCAACTACTAATCCAGCCATCGTGGATGTACACCATGAACAATTGACGTTGACTTTCCAGGAGTTTGGCGATGGCGGATGCCATTGTTGTAGCGCTGAACTGGAGCAAACACCTCGAGTCTTCACAGTCGTGTTCCAGGGACAAGAGGGAAAGGAATCTGAAGTTTTTAAGTGGGGGACACGCATGTACACGTGGCGACAAATTAGTGGGTCTTACTTGGCACTACTTGAGGACCGATAGATAGATAACTTTTCACTTGATCATGGAGGTAGCTTCGGCAATGACCATGTCGAGGTTCGGTTTATCAGCCTGGAACACTGGCGTTTCTCTCCTTCCAGACCTGCTACAACACCCCCGCAAACAAGGCCTTCAATTGCGGAGTAGTAGTAAGGCGAGTTTTTCGCAGACCCACTTGTCAATTCGTATTATATCTCCAGGGAAAGTATCTACCTTCAGTCTAGGATTTGACCAAACACTTTTTGTCTAGTCGCACTGGGTAAATAGGTGCTCTATCATCTTTGGAGCTTGGCCACACAACGAGCATGTTGGGTTAGGTAACATTCCCCTCCTCTATAGATTTTCCTTGGTCGAGAGTGCATTGTTGCATATGCTCTACAAGTTAAATCGTACTTTGGTGAAAATTTGTAGCTTCCAAATCATATTCCATAATGTTTTAGGGGGCTGGTAGGAAGTAGATGGTTGGTGTTCTGCTTGTTGTGCATCCTAATCACGTGGCCTATTGTAGTTACTCTTTATTGTATAGGTCCCTGAACAGTTTGCTATCCATAATAGCTTGTTTGATCCAGGGTTCAAACTCGGAGGGAAGTTATTATTTATTGGACAATTCTTTCCTCAAATAGGACATTGAGGTTTTGGACATACATTCACCTAAGTTTTTATTAATTAAATCCTCAACCAATTGAGGATCATTTCATTTCCTAGGCCTCCTATTTTACCCGAGAGTAGCCATTTATCTTCTCTAACTCGAATTTTTTTTACCATCACGTACTCCTCACATGATCTCTAGTTCTATTGCATCTTGCCCCATTAAAATGCTTTGCCAACCCTAAGAAGGTCAAGGGCCTTTAGCTGCATTCCAAAACTCCCATCTCAGAAAATAAATACTTTCTAGCACTCTACTCCATAAGGCATTTGGATCTTGGCTTAACCTCCAAGCCTATTTTCCCACCATAACTTTATTAAAAGCAATAAGATCCCTAAAGCCTAGGCCCCCACAATCCTTTCTAGTTTTCAGAACAACCCATTTTTTCCGGTGAATGCCAATTTTTTGTTGCATTTTGTTTCCACCAAAACTATGATACTCTTTGTTCGATTGCTCGACAAATAGATAAAGGAACTTTAAAAATTGATATAGCATATAGTGGTAATGCTTGTTTTTATTAAAATCTCCTTACCCGTTTTCAAAATAAGCTTTTCTTCTCAGCCTTCTAGTCTCCTATCCACCTTTGCTAATAACCATGCAAACATTTGCTTTTTTGTTTGACCTTAGTTTGAAGGTATACGAAGGTATTTCCCCATTTTTCTATGATCAACACTCTCAGCTATACTGCTATATTTGATTTGAGTTGAGTTGCTAAGGACAACCTTTTCCATAGAAAATTCATGATTTGTTGAGATTTACAGCTTGACCTGCCTGATGCACAACAATACAGATTCAGGATAGATGACAAATTTTAAGCTTCCCTGGTCGTGCCATCTAAGAAGAAAATAGCATTGTCTGCAAATAGGAGGTGTAAGAAGGGACTAGTACTGTTCATTCGAATGCCCTTAATGCTTCCATCTTCCATTGCATTAGTCATGAGGGAAGAGAGCGCATTTGCCATAATGATAAATAAATAGGGGGATAATGGATCTCCTTGCCAGATTCCTCGAGTCAGATGAAGGGTTCACAAGATTCTCCATTCACCTTAACCCTAAAAGATATTGAAGATATACATAATTTGATTAACGAGACCCATTTTGTACATGAACCTAATCTCAATATATAATCACATAGGAAATCCCATTTAACCCTATTATAAGCTTTTTGCATATCCAATTTCAGTATTACTTGAAATATCTATTTCCTTTTCCTCACCCTCAGTTGATGTAGCACTTCCCGAACAATTAAAATACTATCTTGAATCCGACGCCCCTTCACAAAATCACTTTGTTCAGGAGAAATAAGATCAAGTAGCCAGGATTGCAACCTATTAGCCATAACTTTAGCAATGATTTTGTAATTAAAATTGCAGAAGCTGATTGGCCTACATTGAGTGAAGTTTTTGGGGTTATTAAC
Source organism: Angophora floribunda (assembly GCA_014182895.1). NCBI lineage: Eukaryota > Viridiplantae > Streptophyta > Magnoliopsida > Myrtales > Myrtaceae > Angophora > Angophora floribunda. The sequence continues at coordinate 24,395,970 of CM024710.1, forward strand.
TTTGGGGATTAACGTTGATCATATGGTCAAAACTTTCTTGTTTGAAAAATGAATCTACGATTTTGAAACCGTCTTCATTATTTTTGGTAAAATAGTCCACTTAGCCCATCCGGCTCTGAAGCCTTTATAGTACCTATCTGGAATACTGCTATTTTTAATTCTTCTCTAGAAATTGGCTTGATGAGTGACTCATTCATCTCATTATTGACCATTGAGAGCATTGGCATAGAACTAGTCTGTAATCTCTATGTTCCACTGTAGTAAACAACAATTAATAGAATCCACTGATATATTGCTTAAGGGTCAAGGGATCTCGACTCCAATTCTGGTCATCAAGCCTTAACATGGATATCTTATTATGCTATCTTCTTTGAATTGTCATGGCATGAAAGAATTTTGTATTTCGATTGCCCCATCTCATCCAATTGATCTTGGATTGCATATACCAGTATATTTCTTCTTGCCTCCATAACTCTTCACTCTGTTTGATAATTCTTTTATATTCTACATCATGTGCACCTCCCTCTCTACAATTAGATAGCTTAGTAAGTCTTCTCTTAAGAGGGTCAATCTGTTTGGCTGCATTTTTAAAAAATTTCTGCTCCACTTTCCTAGTTTTGTAGTTACTTGTTTCATTATTTATGCTAGATTTCATCTTATGGAAGTTCTCCTTTTTCTAGGTGCTTGACGGTTAGGATCCTCTGCCCAGAATGCTTCCAACCTAAAGGCTTTCTATCCCTTCAACCTAGTTGCATCCAAGGATAATAGAATTGGGTGGTCAGACCCTATCGCAAGTAACGCAAAAACCTTTACATCTGGAAATAGGATTCTCCATTCTAGGTTACAAACTCTATCCAATCTTTTTTTCACTAACTCATCTCCTTCCCTATCATTAAACCATGTATAGGTATGCCCCTTACTCTCAATATGCATCAATGAGCATGTATTCAATAATTTTTGATAAGCAACAATTCTATTTCGATCCATCTTTTGTCTTCCAATCTTCTCCCATTGATATAATCTTCATTAAAATCACCTATACATAACCAAAAGAAATTATTGGATAGATTCATGGCACACAAAGTCTGCCATTATTGTAGCCTTTCCTGATAGTTCGTAGGGGCATGAAGAAAAGTTATTCTCATAAATCTTCCACTATTTAGATCATGACAAGTGATATCAATAAATTCCCTAGAACTGGATTCCACGTTTACTTCCACTTCTTCATCCCACATGAGAGTTTGTCCTCTCCTCCATCCCCCCCAACCCATTTTAATAGGGTTAATAATTTCATAGTGCTTGTACTGAAGACGTTAACTTCTTTGATTAACCAAACTTTCCTTGTTCTTGATTTCCATAAAGAATACTAAATTGACCCTATCCTAAGCCACAATGGCTCTAAGATGTAGGACTATCAAGGGTGTGCTCAACTTCTAACAGTTCCAGCTTAACAACTTCATATATGTTGTGGTGGCTTATTAGGGCTAGCCACCAAAGCCCATTCTTGGATCCCCTCCAACATATGGATCGGAGTGTCCATAAGTTGCTCCTCATCTGGTAAAGTGAACATCCAGGTGTCTTTTTTATTTTTGTTATATAGCTTCTCGAGAATATTTATTGATAAAATTTTTAAGTGAATATTTAAATAAGTAAGTTGAAATTATTTTGACATAGCGCGGGATGCATGTGAACATATATGGCACCGAAAACGCGGAATTGCTGTGATTGCATTTAATGTCCTCTTCCCTGTATCCCTCGGGGACCATGCGGTTTCTAGTTGAATGTATGGTGGGCACATGATCGGAGGGAAACACGACTACACGAGGGCTCGGGCTATGTCCAGTCGGGACGCAAAAAAACAGACGAGTCTGAAATGAAGACTGGCAACTTTCTTTTTGTGCCCCTTGGATTCGCCCATCTTTCGTTCATATGTTTTGTTAGAACTGTTCTTCTCATGGTCCAAGGCCATCGCTCGGTTCTACTATGACTTCGTACTTCGTAAGTGATTCCTGGTGCTTTGTGCAAATTAAAGTGTTCAGATCATCAGGACAAACACGCATGCACTCGTTTCGCTTACAGGATATCTGTATTGTTGCGGAGAACAAGCAAATGACCGAAATAATATTATACATGGAATAAGAAAAAAAATTGGGCCTCCTTAACGTGGTTCAGTCATACTCAAGTTACTCAAACGTAATTCTTACTCAAAGAATTTTTGGACCTATGATGATTATAATAACATTCAAATTACTCAAATATTCTTAGTGTTTCTTAGCTTGATTGCACTCAATAATTTATTTAGTATTTGACCCCATAATTGCTCATGAACTAATCGTGAATCTAAAAAAGAAATACATAAATTTTACTATAAGATTTTATTGGCTTAATTATGATCACATTTCTTCGTACCGCAGCTCACAAAGAAGCAGCCTTTTTTATTTTCTTCATAGAGAAAACCCACTTTTTATATACAGACAATAATTGAATCCAAAACAAGAAACCTATTCACACTAGAAATTTTACTTAGATTACATTTCCTTCGTTGACTGAAACTTGAGATATACATTCGATAATATTATGGTGCATTCTACAAGCGTGCATCGAGTTGGAGTACGGGGTTTGATAGGAATAATTCCAAACCCATCTCATTTGTAATTAGTGGGTACCCGAACCCGCCTAAACATGATTAAAGTACAAGCAAAATATTAATTGTGTGAACAACAAATTAAGCACCATGCATAAAAATCATCCAAAGATAGGAGAAAAATATGAAATGACTTGAAATCTACACTTTCATGTGCTGACACAGAATACGAGCCAGTGCATATAGAAATTCAATTTTGTGACGACAATGAAATAGGCTATCGGTGGCAAAGAGTCAAAGACGACCAAAGGACGGTGAGCGGCATAGGTCGGTAGCAAACTAAATAGACTTTTTATCTTTTATTTCCTTAACCCAAAGCACCTGAATTTTTTTAAAACATGCAAATGTTGACATTTACGTTCTTATACGAAATTTCTATAATTTATTGAAATATTTTTAAATTTTGGTGGGATTATTTTTTAGTTAAAAAAAAATAGCACAACCAAACTGGCCCATGTAAGATTACTGACTCAGGATCTTAAATGATATGACCGTATCTTGTTTAATTCAGTTATGTCCCATAGGTTTCCATTCTATGAAATTTCAAACTCATCCCACGAATGTTTACGCATCACCGACCACAACGTGACCAGTTTAATTGTTCTTAATGCGAACTTCCAGGTAACCCTCGTGGACCATGCTCGTGGGTGGTCCTGTTTTTCAATTTTTATCTATTTATTCATTTAGTTATTTTTCTATTTTTGGTGGTGAGGTTCTTATGATTCCCCGTGTACTTTCGGGTTGAATGTATGGTGCGCAGCGCACAAGATTGGGAGATACGAGAGCCCGGGCCATGCCCGGTGTTACGAAGACGACGAGTCTCTCGTTTCCCGTCTCTCCGCCCATCCTTCGTTCCAACTGTCCTTACCATGGCCCAACGTCAGCGTTCGTCGCTACGACCCCGCAAGTTCGTAAGTGATTTCTGCAAGGAACGTGCTCGGATCGTTAACAAGACGTGCGCATTTGGAATTCCGTTGTACCCGAACCGCCCAAACCCTACGAAAGTAGGGGCGGAATATTGTTTTTGTGTACAGGGATTGAGCATCATACATAAAAGCCCTCCAAATTGGATGATCTAACTCGACAATGTGGGTGATAATTACATATTAGATAGGCTACTGATAGATTGGCTTATTTAATTCTCAGAAATGATTTGACGATGGACTTTAATTTACTGTGAGGATAACGGTATATTTTGAATCACAAAAAACCAAATAATATATATTATAAGTTGCTGCAAGGTCTATTTTTGCAAGAATTTATAACTCACGATAAGTTGTTATTTTTACAATAAATCAAAAAATATTATACTAGTAAAGCCCTTCATTATTGGAAAATTAGATTGAATAATATTTTATAAGGAGAGTAACGATGTAATTTAGGGTCAAAACTTCTTTGTTAACCAAAAACAAGAAAAATTCGAGTTGACTTAAAACCTACACCTCCATATGCTAGACAATACATGAACTAGTGCATATTGAAACTTGTCTTCGTGACCAACTACAAAACCCTCAAAACAAAAAGAGAAAAGAATCATATGACATGAGACGGATTGCACTATGGAGGCGGAACAATTGAGCAAGCAGGTCGCAATCACGACAATGAAGAGTCGATCATTTCTGAAAAAGTGCGGTTGTGACGATGAAGAATCAATTCTGTGTTTATTTTTCTTTTCCTGACATAACAAAGCAACAACGTTTTTAACGTGCATGTACGAGTAATTCGTCCGCATGCATTTGGGTCGTGCCCTCATATGCAAAGGGATCTCGTACTAGAATCTCTAGTGTTGGAGATCATGTTGACTACTGACACCCCCGTGCTTGTCCACAAGTGCTCGCTTCTTTCACATTCTCAAGAAAGATTATTAGGGCGTGGTCTCGCATTTGATTGATTCATAGTTTAGTAAGAAAAATTATAAAAAAAAAGGTCTTAAAATTCCACGGATGCCAACTCATTTTGAAACCTTTTTGATTTGACTAATTTAGGACAATAAATAATGCAATTTGGGCTTCTAGGCTTTCGGAACGCTGTCTTCCAACCGAGAAAATATTCAGTGGTTTGAAATCACCACGTCATCCGCCTACGTGGCGCGCATGATCTGAAGTGGCTCCACTCAAAGGGCAACATGTGGCGTCACACGTGGAATAAAAGAAAGAACATGCAGGCATTTTTCTCTTTCCTCCGACTGACAGACTGAGAAAAGACAGAGCAATGAATGCGCTCTCCTGCTAAAAAAAACCCTCTCTCTTGGTTTCAATTTTCAAGGGCTCTCTCTCTCTCTCTCTCTCTCTCTCTCTCTCTCTCTCTCTCTCTCTCTCTCTCTCTCTCTCTCCTAATGTCCTTCCCTTCTCCTTCCTTCATCTTCCTCCCTCATCAGCGATGACCCAAGCGAGAAGCTCTCTACAGAATCGGTCATCATCACTGAATTTCAAATAGGCCTGCTTTGCATGTAAATGAATTACTTAAATCCACTGACCCATTTGTGACCATTCAGTGGATCAGGCTTTGGCTGGTGTTAGAGATCATAATTCTCTCATTGCTTCCTTGTTTCTGCTCAATTTTAAGATCAAGGTTTTATGGGTGAACGGTTCTTGCTCTGTTGCATAGAGCCTTGATACCAGAAGTTGCTGCTTATTATGATACCAAAGATTCTTGGATTGTGTTTTACTATAATGATTTACAATATACTTCTACTTGGCTAGAAAATATTGATTAGATTATTGTATCTGGTTAGACTGAAGTTGCTTTTCTTAGATGTGCTAATTCCGAGCAATTAAAAAACGCCGACTAGCACGGTTTGAACAGATGATGGTGTTGCCCATTGTGATGTTCTTTGCTTGTGTATAATGGCGCCTTCAATCTTTTAGGTTGATAATGCCATGAGAATAAACTGAACAAGCCCGCAAGCTCATCGCTGGAGACAACAAAATGGCAAACAATGCCATAATAGATGAAACAAAAACAAAAAAGCATATTAAAAGAGCAACCGTATATGCCAAATTCTAAAAGGTTGATAAGTCAAACAAACAATGTTGGTAAATTATAAGAGAAGTTGGCAAGTTTGAAGCGAGCAAATGAACATAAAACTAGAAAAGTTTATAGAAAATGTTAAGTTGGTAAGTTAGACAAACAATGTTGGTAACTTATAAACAGGTTCAACAAGTGACAAAAGTTTTTTAAAAATATACCAACACATAAGAGCATTCTATATTTTGTATAACATGAAGTAGAAATTTGCAAAATGGTAACAAACAACAACTGCAAATTGCAACATTATTATTGATGATTATTTCAGAAAATAGCAGATTTCTTCAAACTTAGGGACTTAGCTACATGCTTTCCCTTCCAAATCTGAGGGCTTAACAATCCCTGGTTTTATTTTTTCATGGAGATCCCCATGATCGATTTCAGACCTCTGTTACATACGGGAAAAGAAAAATGTAGAGAGCCCAATGGTGCTCCATGAAACAAAAGGAAGTCTAGGCCGAGGATTTCTTGTCTCTCAAGGGCATGTCTGCATGCTTGCACGAGTAGCAAGCGAATCCTTTGTGAATGTTGCCACCGGCGACCTCCTCAATCGGCACTACATCCGATATCTCTCTCACATCATCCTCTGCTGGATGGGGTTCACCTCATGCGAGACGGAATTGACTTCTGCTTTCTCCACGGCCTTGTTAGCGGCCTCCATTCTTATGCATCCTGAGCTCTCTTCGACCGAGAGAGAGAGAGAGAGAGAGAGAGAGAGAGAGAGAGGGTAAAGCAGGAAAGGAGGGAGGAAGTTATGAAAGTATGGAGGAAGGCAGGAGGGGAGGGGAAGGAGGAACAGGGGATGCGTAAATGCGAGGCTTAAAAGTAAAGTGTCGAAATTTATGGGAAAAGGTGGTGGAGAGTGTAGCCTACCCAGAGACGCGCAGAGAGAAAGAGAGAGGGAGACAGCCCGCTGCAACCAAAATGGAAGAGGAAGACCACAATCTATAAACCCCTTGCAGAACATAATAGATTGGACAGGGTCGCAGTTCCTGGAGGGAGATCTCTGCCAGGTCAAATCGCACTCTTGCTTCCGCTATGGTCGCCATCACACTCCTTGATGGCCAGGGTCCGTCACTACTAATTCTAAGCGAGCTTCTTGCTTGGGTCGTCACTGATGAGGGAGGAAGACGAAGGAAGGAGAAGGGAAGAACGGAGAAAATATTAGGTGGGCCGGGCGCGCCAAGTCACCATGGGCCCGACCAATAAAGGAGCGACACGTGGCTCCAAGTGGCGATTGGGTCCCACCTTCAAATTTTTTGCATTCCCTCCCTTCCTTAATTAATTGCAATCGTACGAAGCCCCCCTGCCCTTCTCCCTCTCTTCCTTCAATTATTCGGAACTCTCTCTCTCTCCTCTCTTCTGCATGTTCCAAGAAAAAAGAACAAGCCCGCTTTCTTTCTTTTTTGAAAATACTCCTCCTCTCTCTCTCTCCCAGGAGCACCGCCGATCGCCTCCCAAGCTCAGAACCGCCGCCTCCGATACGTCGTCTCCGCCGTCGCCTTCAGGAGTCACTCCCTCTCTCTGTCACTCCCAAGAGCCCCCGCCGATGGCATCTCGAGCTCAGGTCCGACGCCTCCACCACACCCTCCGGCACGTTGCCTCCAGGAACCACTCCCTGTCTCTCTCTATCTCGCCCCCAAGAGCCCCGCCGGTCGCATCCTGAGCTCATATCCACCTTTGGCACGTCGTCTTTGCCCCTGCCCTCCTTAGCATCCTTTTACCCTTTCTCTCCAAGTTTGGAGGCTTTTTCAGCCGGGCGCGAGCCTCGCGGAAGCATATGTGATGCGGAGGCTTTACAAGGAAAAGATGGCCGCGGTCTCGGGCGATCGCAAGGAGGAGAGGACGAGTGGAGAAGGGGGCTGTTTCTGTTTTTCTTGGGTGTTCGGGAAGGCCCATTCCATCCTTCCTCTGCAGAAGCACCGCAAGTTGCTCTCTCGAAGTAGCTCCCCGCATGAATGGTTTTTAGCTTTAGATGGGACTTTTTCTTCTCTTCTTTCTTTCTGCTTGTACAAAAGTCTGTAGCTAAATCTTGTCTCGTGAGTTCAGGAGGATTTTCCCTTTTTTGGGGGTATTGTATTTCTAATGTTGGATTTCTTGAATTAAAAGTACAATTCGAACTTGAAGGAATTTGCTTCGATTCGCTTCAGACTACTTGAAATTTGTAGGTTTAAATCTATGATGAGCCAAGTGATTTGGGCCATTTAGTTTGATAAATCTTGGGAGATTTGCACATATCATGAGGTCCATAGCCAATGTAATGACCGCGTACAAGTGAAACGCGTACAAGCGAGAGGTTTTGCTTATTCAAGACACAAAAGAGAGCATGAAGCGAAGCGAAGCCAAACAAACGAACGCAAGAATAACAGTGATAATGCCTGATTAAAAGAAAGGCAAAATACAGGCTATTTAAACTGAAGAAATTTGACCAAAACAAAGAAACTGAAGGAGAGCCAGTTACACGCCATAACACCGACACACCCAACAGATGTAGGTTACCAATACCACCCTCATAAACCCAAATAGAACAAACGATACATTGTTATCTTCCAGAGCAAGACAAAAAGTCCATGTGTTTCCAATTCATGTGGGTGTTGGGTTGGGGGAGTAAGAAGGCAACTTCGATTTTGCCTCTTGCCAGTGCTTTGCGTGTTTTGGACATTTTCCTCCGCGCTTCGCCTCCAAACTTGGAGAGCAAGGGTAAAAGGATGCTAAGAAGGAGGGCCGAAGCAAAGTCGACGTGCCGGAGGGAGTGGCGGAGGCGTCCGACTTGAGCTCAAGATGCCATCGGCGGGGGCTCTTGGGAGTGACAGAGAGAGGGAGTAACTCCTGAAGGCGACAGCGGAGGTGGAGGCAACGTATCGGAGGCGGCGGTTCTGAGCTCGGGAGGTGATCGGCGGTGCTCCTGGGAGTGAGAGAGAGAGAGAGAGAGAGAGAGAGAGAGAGAGAGAGAGAGTATTTTCAAAAAAAAGAGAGTGAGTTTGTTCTTTTTTCTTGGAACATGCAGAAGAGAGAGTTCTGAATAATTGAAGGGAGAGAAGGAGAAAGGGAGAGAATGGGGGGTTTCGTATGATTGCAATTAAGGAAGGGAGGGAATGCAAAAAATTTGAAGGTGGGACCCAGTCGCCACGTGGAGCCACGTGTCGCTTCTTAATTGGTCGGGCGCATGGTGACTTGGCGCGCCCGTCCCACCTAATATTTTCTCGGGAAGAACGTTAGAGGAGGGAGAGAGAGAGAACCCTTGAAAATCGCCCTTTGAGTGAATCCACTTCGGCTCACGCGCGCCACATAAATGGATGACGTGATGATTTCGAATCACTGAATATTTTCTCCTTTCAACCGCTATTCAGCGTCCCACCTTCTGATATGGGGGGCTGGCAGAATAACCAGTCAAAATCGGGTTGGTTTCATGAACTGCTCCTCCCTCCCTCCTAGCCCACGCATCACTTTCCCCAGCTTCGGGGGCTGTATCTCAGATCACATGCCCTTTTCAGTATTTGCAGAGCGGGTCCCGAATTTTGGTTGGGGCCTTTCACGGGTAGCCCCGCCTTTTCTTTTCACTGACGAAGTATAACTTTCACGTCCGTTCTTTGCCCTCGAAAAAATGATCGTAATCACCCTAAATTTTATCATACATATATCTATTAAATCTCAAATCTTTTAATTTGATAAATTTAATTTTAAATATTTTGATAATTTATCAACATAATTCTTTCGATCAATTTTAACCGAAAAAACTTAACATAAAAACCAAGACGTAAAATTTTTAATATTTTTTTCATTATGACTAGTTAGCGTCTACTTGCACTCAGTTAGATATGATAAGAGTCTATTTGGCGATGATGAAAAAAAATAAAATAAAATATAAATATAAAAACATTGCAAAAATTGTCTATAATAACACTGATCGTGCCATGTAAGATAATTGGTATTTACATTAACAATCTTCAATTAAAATTGATCAAAATGATTGCATTGACAAATCATCAAAAGATCTAGTACTTAATTGGCTAAAATGAAATATATTAGATTGAATTGACATTCACATAATTGGTTTATAACTATCTTGGTAATAACCCCCTTTATTCTTTCTACATGGCCTTTGATTTTGGAATCGACTTGTAATTGTTGAAGTGTTTAGTACATGCCCCATCAACGTTTTCTTTTTAGGCTTTCAGTAACTCCGGTCTCATTGGAAAGATTAGACGGTAGTATATGCACACACCTAAGTTGCATCTTAGGTATAATTATCTCTCGCGGGTTGACAAAAGAAGGTTTAATTGATACCATGAGACCCTCAAACTGAAAATATAGAACTTTAAACCAGTGAGAGAGGCGTTGATGGCCTTTTCTTCTTTGGCATAAGACGCTATCTTCGTTGATTATTTCGGAGACTCCTTAGAAAATTAGATTATGAAGCGGGCGAGGATCATGATGCAAGGACGGCATTGATGTCCGACTTCTGTCGCCAGAAGGACTATGACGTGACCCCAACCAAAACCCACATGGCTCATAGGGGGAGACTTTGGCGCCGTTCTTGCGGTGAACTCGATGGCAACAGGGGAGCCATGCAGAAACGGTGGACTTCATTGTAGCCGGACTTATGCAGCTTGGAAAGTCTGGCGGGATGGTGGAATTTACGTCCTGGGCCACTTCATGGCTTCTACGTGGCGTTAAGGGTTCACCGCACCGACGTTTGATCGATGTTCAGAACGACAAATGCACCACCGGTCCCGCCAGGTTTTAAATAAAAAAATAATAGCAATAATTTTTTTCCTAACCCTAGGTGCTGGCCTATCCTTGCCTGATCGAGGCAAGGGCATCTTAACTCTGGCCAACCATAAGTAAGGGTCTTGGCATCCTTGTTGGCCATAGGTAAGATTGTCGGCCCTCACCTAGATCTACGTGAGGGTTGTGATGCCCTCGTCTGACCAAGGTTTTAAAAAAATGGAAATAAAAAAGAAAAAAATTATAATGAGAACAAAAAAATTAAAATTAAAATACTAAAAAATTGCCCACATTAGCATCATTGCGAGTTGTGCCATTTGAGATGGCTAGCACTGACTAAATCATATGTCAGTGATTTTTTTGTTAAAATTAGGTAGAATGACTAAATAGGCAAATCGTCAAAAAGAGAATTGTTCAGCCTTGTCGATGGTCGCTATAAGTAAGATCTAGAGGGTCGCGATTGAGGGGAGATTTGGCAAGTCAATGGTTAGTGAGGCTTGCAGAGGGCCTTGGAGGTCAAGTGGCTGCAATGTTAAGCCTCGTTGAGGTCAAGGGTCATCCAGCCTCTATCTCCATATATGTAACCTAAGGTCAAGTCGTGTGGCCATTGGACAAGTGAACCTGAGGCGAAGGCCGTTGAGGTCCCACAACTGCCGACACCACCTTGCGTAGGCCACCTGAGGGCCGTTGAGATTTGGATTTCATGCCCTCGGACAAGCGAGATATGAGCTTCCCAACCTCAAGTGAGGGTTCCTGAGATTGCATGACTCTCGTGTGGCCTCGCGAGGGAAACCTTGCACAATCCTAGGTGCTGCCTTGCTTGGGTCGCTGGAGGCTCGGCGAGAACTGGGTTTATCGGTTATGATTTACTTCTTGTTTGCTTCTTTCATTGTCCATCCTACTCCTTTTCTTTTTTTAAGTATACTAAAATTCTATACAAGAACCTAAAACAAATCGTGACCACCGCCTTGGTGGCCGCGCTGGTTTGGGCTCCCCCCATGAAGGGGAGGGGTTCGAATCCTCTCACGGTGGTGGTGGGTCCTTTTGCCTACGTGTCACCCCAAGGTTTATTTTTCAGCTGCCGGCCGTGCGGGGTTCCCTGGGTCAAAAAAAAAAAACAAATTGTGCATATCAAACATATTTTGCATTTCATGAAAACCTTTAACCTAAAATCCTATACAATCATGCTAAGGCATTTAGGAAAAGCTGGACCAAACATAAGCATGTACCTCCATACCCTATACAATAAATGAGCTAGAATGTGGATATAGAATTTGATTGTTAAACCTTTTTCATTATATTTTATTAGGGTAGTTTAGGAAGGAATGACAAATGAGGCAACGGAGTGTTTATGTTTTATATGCAAACAATAAGAAAAATAGATGATACAGCGCTATAGTAAAGGAATTTTTTTTGGACGATTATAGTAAAGGAAATTTACAAATATGTATAGGGTAAGTAGAATTCCTCCCTATGAATTGATGTCCTTTTCTAACTAAGTTTCTCTCGAGGTAAGCATCGATACCTTGTTCAAGGAGGGATAGACGGAGGGGCTTAGTTAGCTTTATTAGGAGAGACTATCATGGTCACTTGATCGATGTATTCACCAGATCTGTGAACCTGGCTGAGCTCACGAAGGCTAGAGCAATGGTAGAAACTCTAGATTTTCAAGTCACATGAAAAGTGCAAAGGATATTTTTGGAGTCAGATAATCTGTGCTTGGTACAGTCATTGAAGGGCGTTGATAAGTTCATATCGGAAGTGCCTTGACTCATCGGCGAGGCCAAATTTGAGTTGCTGGGCTTCACTAATATGTCTCCTGACCATTGTAGCCGAGGTGCTAATAGAGTCACTGACTGATTGACAAAGGCCAGGCCCAACAAGCACCTAACCTAAGATTAGCTTGCCAATCCTCCTGAACCGCTTTGAAATTCACTTCGTCCTGAGTCCTCTATTTCTTTATTGCAAACTTTACAATAGTAATGAAATTATCAATTTTCTAAAAATAAAAACAAAACTTCTGTTTAATCAATCCAATTTAACTGGCCACCTGATGTCGTCATGTGATAGACACCGTCCTCCAAAGTCCATGATGTGTTGACTTGTCCACTGGGGTAGGGGTGTAAACGGTTTGGTTTGGACCGATAAGAGACTGTCCCGAACCGAACCAAAACCGTCCCAAACCGAATACGAATTGAACCTAAAATATGGTTCGGTTCGGTTCGGTTCGGGACGGTTTTTTTCGGTTTTCCGATTTTTACTTTGTTTATTGGAATTTAAGTAAATAAAAGATGATAAAGAAGAGAGATTATTCAATTTTTATTAAAAATTCCAATTCGGTTTGGCTAACCGAACCGAACCGAAAAAAGTTAACGGTTATTTTTCAGTTAACCAAATCGAACCGAAAACATATGAAATTTCGGTTTAGTTTGGTTCGGTTTTATATTTCGGTTCAGTTTTCGGTTCGGTTTTTGACACCCCTACACTGGGCTCCCACTACATTTTTTATCCCCATTTCGGACAATAAACAAATTCGCACGTTTCCTAAACGTACGCATCAGGCCCTTTGTCGGCATCCTTTAGGTCTTGGCCGTCTTGCCCATATCCCGTGCTAAGGAACCTCATACTAAAAATCCCTTTGGCTTGTGCTCGTCCGCAAGTCCTCGCCACAAAATCTATTTCTGCACATTCTCCAAGGGATTACTAGGGAAGAATCGATCGGTTGCCGCGCCATCCTATTGGGAATTTGTGGGTATCGCAACGATCGGTTTTTTTTTTTTGGTTTGAAATGTAAGTATCATTTATAAGATGACGTACAATAGCTTAGGGGCATTCCCCATCGTTACAAAAGATAACTAAGAACTCAAAAAAATGGAGTGAGGGATTCTCCATATAGTAGCCAAAATTACATTTGTCTGCAGGAAGGTTTAAAATTTTTGTAAAATGATGCTTCGGCCCCCGACAAGCTTACGAATTTTAGCCACAATGATGGAGACATCATTTGACTTGTTTTGGAAACGTCTACGATTACGTTCCATCCAAATGCAATAAATGGTTGCTAAAAAAGTTACTTTGAGAAGCTTTGCCGCCAAATCCTTGCCTTTGGTAGCCCTGATCATCCATTGGATTTCATCATTCCATCCTCTTAAGTTACGGCGGATTCCGTATTGTGCAAGGATAATACGCCATATGCTTCCCGTCCATGTGCACTGAAAGAATAGATGATCTCGATTTTCCAGATTATCCAAACAGAAATTACAATGGATTGCTTCTTTGCGGGCATCCAACGTGATATGATATCTGCTGTTGGGAGTTTGCTTCTACAAACTAGCCATCCGATAAAATTGTGTTTGCTAACCCCACTGTCCATATCAATTGGTACCATCCCACAATCGGTCCAACATTCCTGAGTTCATCGTATAACTCTTTGCAACAATATCTTTGTCTAGATATGACTGGAGCTAAGGTTGACCTTAGTTTAATAATACCACGCCAACTCCATGCCATACTACCTTTAATTTCAAGCTGCATAATTGGAGTGCTTCTACATTTGGTACTATGAACCCATTTACTCCATAAGGAAGATGATGGACAGTTTATGAGGCTCCATAGCATGCGGCCCAGTAAAACTTTGTTCCATAGGTTTAGATTGAGCAACCCTAGTCCTCCCTCCCTTTTTGGCAAGCAAACAATTTCCCAAGCAACTTTATGCGATCGATGGCCTTCCATATTTCCACTCCCGCGCAGCGATCGGTTTCTACTTTAGCGCGGCCTTTCTTTTTAGTCCATGTTGGTTTAAAAAAAAATAAAACGAAGAGGGTCAGAGCGTCTCCCTTCAGTGAGATTCTTTTGAGATGGATGGTTTTCTGTCATGATAACATATCTGAACCACCTACTCGCATAATATAATCTCTCATTGGGCCTTGTCGCATCTCGATTGATCTTCACGGGACGTTAAATAATGCAACTGGGCCACTCGTCTTTCGATTCTTTCCTGTCTTGCAGTATGATTAGATGTGTTCAACTGACTCCTTTTCCCAATCAAGCAAGGCCGAATTTCACTTTGCATAGATATAATCAGAAATCTCAGGAGAAAATGAGATGTAGCCGGGTCCATAGTGCTCTCCTCTCCTTTCAACCACTCTTCCGTGCTCCACCTTCTCTTCCGGGGCCCGGTAAGAATAGTAAATAACCATCCGAAGTGGGGGTGGTTTCGTGAACTACTTGGCTTCGTGCGCAACTTCCCGGCCGCTCGTCTTTTTGCAGAGCGGGTATACGAATCAGCCGCGCCTTATCACCGTGGCCTCTGCCTTTTATCTTTTTTCTAATTCGGGCATGGCCTCTTCTCCAGAAAATCAACTTACGACTGCTGAAGCGTTTAGCTCGCGCTCCACCCCGTGATGTACATTCTGGAGGCACGATTTTGGGACTCTTTGTTTTCTCCTTTGACAAGACATCAACCTTGTCTCGGAGGGGAGACTTTCGCGCCATTCTTGCTGCTTGTCTAGATGACAACAAGCGAACCAATCAGAAACTGTTGATTTCTTGTTCCCCCCTCTCCCTACCTCTTCTTTGTCCTTATTTTCCGTTTACCAATTCAAGCCTCGCGTAACGCTGCTATCGCTCCGTCTCGCAATTTGTATTCCTGCAACTTGTAGAGATCTCTCATGACGGTCGTGTTTAAATGCTGTGCCATTTCATGGCTTCTGTAGGAAGCAAAAAGGATAACAAATAGCTTTCGAGGATTTGGTGGGGAGAGAATGACATAAAAGAAAGACAATAATTTTTAAAGGCCTTGCGTAGGCTTTTATAAAAATTCACACCACTAATACAAGCTTAACTTTTCTAGGCTAAACTCACTCTCTCTGCATATAAAACCCTAATGAACTACATCTATATTTATAGAGCTTTCCACCGCCAAGTCTACCGCCTCTTTTGCCGTACCTTTTCCTTCAAGTCAAAGTAAAGGAAATAAAAGTGGAAAGAATCAAAGTGAAAATTTTCCTCTCCTTGGATGGCTCCTGATTCTTCTAGATTTCTTCCTTGATCTTTTCTTGTTGCCAAAGTTGCGGCTAAGAAGTGTGTAGAGAGATCCTTCAAAATCTATTTTATTTAATTCCTAACAGCTTCTACGTGGCGCCAGAGCTCACCGCACGGTTCCGTCCAACGCTGTGTCCATGTCAAGAACGACAACTGCAGCGGTCCCTGACTCTTTCTTTTGCTGTTTTGTATTCCTAGCTCCGGGGAGCGTTTCACTGAACAAGAGATTTAAAGAAGAAAATAAAAAAAACCTAGCGAACCTAAACCATCTTCGAGGATTTGTATCCCAATGTCCCCATCGAATTATCTTTTTCTTTAAAGGATCTCATGGGCTAAAGATATGTCATCAGATGAGTGCCGTTGATATCCCGTGACAGCGGACCTGGAGATGCGCATAGCCCTTTGAATGGCGCGTGCCCAAACCCTCACGACAAAACAACACCGGATGTTCGAGGAGCTAGTGGCGCGTTTCCGACGAGCTCCCGTGCCGGTGGTCATCCCACAGGCGCATTTCGCCGAGAGATCTATTTACGTGGCCGTCTCGAATTTCGATGGGGGATACGCTCATCGGACGTTCTGGGCGTCGTACCTGTAGGTAAAAATTGCCTGGGGTTTGAACGTATGGTGTGCGCACGTGACCGTGACATTATGGCGATATGCTCTCACTATAAAGTAGAGAGAGAAATGGGTGACTCCCCACGAGTCAAGAAGAAGCAAAGAGGTAACTTCATCCGGTGCAATCGAATAGCGGAAGATGGCGATGCGATCGCCGTCCGTCTCTTTCCTTCCCACGCTCGTTTTCCTTCTCGCGAACGCTCTCCTCATCGCTGAAGCCACCAACGTCCACTACTACGACTTCGTGGTAAGTCACGCGACACGTCCTTCGCGCTTTCTGTGCTAATTTGATGACACCCTCGAAACCGCTGTTTCTCGGGCGAATAGAACACGGGATTTCATTAGAGTCGCCGTCGCCATTGTCGTCTGCAAAAAACGTACTTTCCCCACGAGATGCTCGCTAGAGCGCCGTTGCATGCACTGATAGGACACTGAACTTATAGAAGTTTGATCGATTAACAGGTTTCGCTTTCCATGTTCGCCTTATAGGACTTCATAACTTACCAAGATTTTCAATCACCATGTTTGACTGTTATGAACTAAAATTGCTTCTTGTTGAATAAACTGATTGTAGCTTTGCAAAACCATGAACGCTGAACGCGAGGAGATTATAAAAATTTTCGGTAAGGACGAAAAACGAATAATAATAATAATAATATTTTTTGGTTTTTAAGTCAATTAGTGGCCCACAGAATGACTGACCAAATAGAAAACCTTTTTCTTCCATCTCTGACCTTGGGAAGGTAAACCCACAAAGTCCAAGCATTTCATGCACTTGTCTCTTTCGTCCCACGAGTAGGTAAACCAAAATGTGATATTTACAGGCAAGATCCCATTAGCGATAAACGTGCCTCTTTCTTGTTTGAAAAAATTATGTGCCTTCGCTATGCTGTGACTACATTCACCTGCGAGAACTTTCTTTCTTCGCTCTTATTACAGCTGAGGGAGACGACCATCACCAAGAATTGCACTTCGTGGAGTCTGTTGTTAGTGAATGACAGCTTACCGGGGCCGACGATTCAGGTTCACAAAGGCGATCTCGTGTTCGTGAACGTTCATAATCAAGGAGATTACGGAGTTACACTTCACTGGTATTTATTCCGCCCTCTGTCTTTCTCTATCTCTTCATTACTCCCTTTCTTTTTTTAACTTACACGAAAAACAAGAAGAAAGGGAACAGAACATACGAATGCTCCCAAACCATTAGTGGTCTTAATAAATTAGAACAACAATGGCAGCACTGCTATTTTCCAAGAGATAAGGTCGTTTGAGGTATATGTGTACCAAGTTTCTGCTGGCCAAAAATGTAAGATAATTAATCAAATTAAGCTGCACTACTACTTTCCTGTCTTTGGCTTTGTCTGGCGTATGCTCAACTAAAATCCAAAACACAGCGTTTAAAAGGCCTCGTCCGTCCTGTCCCCTTCCTTCTTTCTTCCTTCTCTTTGCCCTTTTCATATTTGTGAGATTAGCTGGACCAAAGACCGAAAACAATTGATCAGGCTTAAGAGGTAAACCGAACCTATGTTTATCAGAGAGAAATATTTCGAGGCGTAAGAAAAATATTTTACCGGCATAACTTGACGTACTGACGCTCAATACTTAGAGATGACTTTTAATTTTGATTATTCTGTCCATTCAATGGTAAATAAGAGTTTTCGTCGTATATAGAATAGGACACCCACGGAGGAGGCGGAGCCGCTTTATTTAGTGGGTGGCTCGTATGGGACGAAACCCTGGAAACAATAGCATCGAGCATTAATCCAACCGCCGTCGTGTGAAGTCCGTGTGGGGTAGCTTTCATCTTTTACCTTTCCTGACAATTTTCTTCCACTTTTACAATTTCAATTATCAAACTGCTAACGACGTACGCAACATCTCTGCAACAGCTAGTCCCGTTCCCATGGTCCCCACTCATCTAGAACTTAGGCTTCTTACATGCATCCATTAATGTAGGCGCGCCCACACCTAATGGTCCCAATTGAAAAGACCAAGAAGATTTCCACCGTTGCTGGGAAGTAAGGGGTGTGCAAAGGAATCGGGATCCACCTAAAACGTATAGACCCAGATCGAACTGGCCTGGAACCGTTGGTTCCTAAAGGGATCGGTCCGGTTCCCAGTTCCATGGGCGGATCTCGCCCGCCCACCCACCCACCCTGACTAGGCAGGTATTATAATAATAATATATATTAATTTTTATTATAAAAAATAAATTTTTTTTGTTGAAAAAAAAAATTAAAATTTTGAAGCCCCATGTTTATAATTTTTATTGTTCTATTTAAGTTAACCTATCAAGAGAGATAAAGAAAAAAGCACGAGAACATTTGCGAAATCTCTACGTAGACCATCTTTTCAATATGTGTAGTGGAGCTTCTTTTCTTCACCCACTTGTGAAACCGGTTCCATGGATTCACTAGGGAACCAGATTGGACCAACGGTCCAGTTCTCGGGTGGATCCATGGAACCAACATGCGGTTCTCGGATCCAATTTTTTAGAATTGGTCCTTAGTGGGCAGTTCCCGGTTCTAGGATGGAAACCGCCCACCCGGACCATACACACCCCTACCAGGAAGGGTACAATAAAGGGGAAGAAAACCTTAATATATATATATATAAAGTGTGGTATGCATTTTAATTAGCGCGTAATAAAGAAGGCACGGTCCACGGGTTTGGACAACTTGTAGCATGATTGCCTAGAATTGTTCCGCAAGCAGGGCCGAATGCCGACCCTTATGAAATTGACAACTGCACACATTCCATCACTTAGCAGACTTAACATTTTCATTTTGTATTTGCTTGAGTAAATAATGTTTTCGTTGAGCGATATTTTTAGTAAAAATGTGAATTGTAACATAGTCCGGTGGAAAATTTCTCATACTTTACGCTGTTGTACTGTTAGATGTTATTTATAATAACTCAAATTCCATAGACCAAATCTCCAGAAAGAGTATTGAAGTGGCAACATTTAAAAGGTTAGTTGCTGCTAAAGTACCCTCAACAACAACCTTCACTCACTATATGAGTTGAGTGTTACCATAGTAGAGTGGGTAATTTCCTTTATGAGTACACTGACGACGAAAGAGTTTTATAGATGTAACAGGGCAATCGACTAATGAGTCATGAAAATTTAATTATTGACAATTGATGGTGCAGGTGCATAGCAACCACTTTCGAAGTACCGGTTTAACATAAGCATTGTTTACGTCAAAAAAGAGAAATGCTTTATAATCAAGAAAAGTTGTTCTCTTGTAGGCATGGCGTTAAGCAACCTCGCAATCCTTGGTCAGATGGTCCAGAATACATTACTCAATGTTCAATCCCGCCGGGTACAAATTTCACATATGAAGTAAATTTTACAACCGAGGAAGGAACCCTTTTGTGGCATGCCCATAGCGATTGGACAAGAGCCACGGTGCATGGTGCAATAGTCATTCTACCAGAAGAAGGAAATACTTACCCTTTTCCTAAGCCAGATGGTGAAGAAATTATTGTGCTTGGTACGTATTTTAAGATTATTCTAAGATTTTTGTGGTACGACCAGAAATATAGGATTGCAATGTAAAAGATAAAAGCTTTTAGAAAAGCTCAGGAAAAGCTTCAAAGAAATAAAACTGCACTGTAGTGCATTGAAGCTCTCGAATTTGACCTGACCTTTAATCTTTTATAATGTGTTGTAGGTTCTTGGTATTCGCAAGGAGATGAGCTAAATGCCGACTTGGCCGAGGATCTAGATGAAGGTGCTGATGTACCTCGTTCAGTTGGTTATATGATAAATGGAGAATTTGGAGATTTTGTTGCTTGCTCACAAGGTACATTTCTACGCTAGACTTATCTGACTTTATATCCTTTAATTCACGGATCTGTGCTTAGTTTTTCTTTCATATCAGTGAGACATACAGTTATGTGACATAATAACTATGATGACATTGATGCAACAGATTCAACATACCACATGTACGTTGATTATGGGAAGACCTACCACCTCCGGATAATCAATGCCGCCGTTAGTGCCGAACTCTTCTTCGCCATTGCGGACCACAACCTAACGGTCGTTGGAATGGATGCAGCATACACAAAACCATTAGTGAGTCCATACATAATGTTGAGCCCTGGGTCAACCATTGACGTACTATTCACTGCCAATCAGACCCCAGGAAGGTATTACATGGCGGCTCGCCGCTACTCGAGCGAGAGCACAGATGTCACGAACTTCGACCACGTTGTCACCACTGCCATTATCCAATACAGCGGAAACTATAGTCCGGACTCATCGCCAATATTCCCAAACCTGTCTCTTCCGAGCTATTTCGACTATGATGCGGCAGATAGCTTCATATTCATGCTCCGAAGTTTGGCAAGTGAAGGTCATCCTTCGGATGTGCCTCTCAACATAACGAGGAGGATGTTCATAGTGGCTTCGATCAGTGAGATATTGTGTCCACATCACGATTGTGTCATTGGTCCGACGACGATCGGTTCTAGTCTCAATAACCAAAGTTGGGAGAACCCATCAACGGATGTGCTCCAAGCATATTACAAGTAATATTCTTTTCTTATACTTACTTTGTAATGCCAATGAGTAATGATTTTTCAGTTCTCCATCCTTGGACAAGTTTAACATAGAGTCTCGTGTGAGTATGCAGGAACATCAGTGGAGTATATACGGCAGATTTTCCAGATTTCCCTCCGGTTTTCTATAACTGGACGGGAGACGATATGCCGGAAGAATCGGGAGTGTCAGACAAGGTGACCAAAGTGAAGATGTTGGAGTACAACGAATCCGTGGAGATCGTCTTCCAAGGGAGCGACATCTTGCGAGGTGCGGAGAGTCATCCGATGCATATGCACGGGTACAGTTTCTATGTCGTGGGACATGGCCTTGGCAACTTCGACAATGTGACGGATCCCTTGAACTACAACCTGGTCGACCCGGTCCTAGTCAATACGTTTGCAGTTCCTAGGAATGGATGGATCGCCATCAGATTCGTGGCAAATAATCCAGGTATGCTTTTCCAATCCACACTACTTTCCTATTCAATCACCATATTTAACATCTAAACTTACAAACATAAACGTGGCATTAATTATGTGATCTATTGCAGGTGTATGGTTTTGGCATTGCCACATAGATCGACACATGAGTTGGGGCATGGAGACAGTTTTCATAATAAAAAATGGAGACACTGAGGAAACAAGCATGCGAGGACCTCCTTCATACATGCCTCCGTGCGAAGATTCCTACAATATTGCCAGGATGAAATATCGCCGTCTCCCCCGTCAAATCTCTCACACCTGAGAACGCGTGCAGCAATTCCGAGCTCAGCTGGGGTTGCATGGCAATTATTTGTAGCCATATGTTTAGTAGCCTCATATGTCAAAACGAGTTTTCCCCCTTAAGTTTTCCCGTGGGTCGTCGATGTTAGAAGTTGTTCCAATTATGGGCATTCAAGTTAATAAATTAATTACTCGAGAGATTATAGTATAGATCAGTCCATTTATTTGTTAGTAATTAAACTAAATTCATGAATGTCCTATGCATCTAGAATGGTCATGTATGTTTAAATTCTTGTTTCTAAGTCTAGTTTCATGTTTTGTGAATTTAAGGAATGTATCTCCTTGAAATGCTAGATAAATTTATGAGTAATATAAGTGTAAGAGTCACATGATAAGTCCTAGGGGTGTGCAAAAGATCCAGAACCCGCCCGGATCACCCAGAATTGGACCGGACCGACTCAGAATCGGTGGTTCCTATGGGGACCAGTCCGGTTTCCGGTTCCAATTATTGGAACCAGTGGGTACCGGTCCGGTTCTCGATTTCATGGGCGAATCCACCTACCCGCCCACCCAGACCGGACTGGTATTATAATAATATATTAATTTTTATTATAAAAAATTAAAATTCTAAAGCCACATATTTAGAATTAGTTCCACATTTTTTATTCATTCTTGTTGCATGGAACTTTTCTTTCCCTCCACTTTTGAGTTTCTTTTTACCTTTGTCGCTTTGTTGATTTGAGGGGCTTGTCCAAAAAGGAAAATTTAACAAGTTCAAGAGATGGGTTCGAAGGATGAGATAAAAAAAAAAATGAGACAATAGGAGTTTTCTTGATGTGTAGATTTTACTCAAGCAGGGATGATCGACAAGCTTGTGATTTGTGAGCAGAATTGACTTGAAAATTCAAACTACTTGCTTTCTACTTCATTTAAACTCATTTATCCGAGCATATATCATATTGCATCCATCAAAATGTTGTCATAGTGAATATGAGTGGAACCAATTACCGTCGTATCACGAGAGATCGAGAGGTAGAGAAAATTTGAAAGGCAATAAAGTCTTAGTAGGGGAGATAGAAAAAGACCATAACCATCACAGATGCATTCCCACCAATGCAGTCTTTTTGTCGACTCTTAAATTTTCGAAATATAACTACGTTTGAATCATTCTTTCATGCCTGGGTTTGCATCCTCTAAGACTCTATCACCACATGTTTAGAATAAACAAGCGTGCTTAAAAAGGGCGGCTTGGCACAATTCTCTTGCCATTAGGCGTGATCGCTCGTGAGATCGGTTCCGTGGATCCACTTAGGAACCAAACTGTTGTCGCCATAGTTCTCTCATCATTAGGTGTGATCGCTCGTAAAATCGGTTCCATGGATCCACTTGGAAATCGGACTGGATTGGCAGTTCGGTTCATGAGTGGATCCTTGGAACCAATTGGCGATTCCCGTATTCAATTTTTCGGAACCAGACCTTAGTGGGCGGTTCCAGGTTCTAGGGTGAGAATCGCCCACCTGGACCATGTGCACCCCTAATAAGTCCTATGATCATTTCTTAAGAAAAAGAAATAAAAGAAAACCGTATTTGTCTCATTCTCTTTCTTGATTAGAATCGAGTTGAGTGAATTGTGAGTGTTTCCATCTTCAAATTATTCATTCCATCAAATTGGTATCAAAATGTATGGTTTGGTTTGTGGTCATGGCCTTAGCAAACTATCAATTTCCACTTCAACACCCTCATCTTACCAAAACAAATTTTGGTAATTGGATTGTAAGGGTAAAAACCCTAATTGGTGCCTATGACATATGAGAACTTGTCAACAAAGGCTATGATGAGCCAACAGTCGAAGCAGAGGGGATATTGCTCAAAATGACAGTAGAACCATAGTCAAAATGGTCTTCGTGGAGGAGAATTCAATTTAGCCACATTCAACAAATTCTATGAGGGTCATGGTATTTGGTGTTTGCCGATGGCTTCATATTCTCCTTAACAAAATGAGATGACTAAATGAAAAAAACAAAATCATTCTTGACATGATTCGAAGTATGTTGAAAAGCAAAAATATACCTAAAGAGCTTTGGGGTGAAGTTGTCATGTGTGCAGTTCATCTACAAGAAGCATGGACAAGGAGAACCTTGATGTTTCACATTTGAGAATTTTCAAAAATATAGCCTATGCTCACATCTCGAACTAGAAAAGATTGAAGTTTTAGAAACAAGAGCAAAAAGCTCATTTTTATTGGGTATGACTCTTCATCTAAAGCCTGTAAATAATTTGTTCCTAACACTTTTAAAGTGTATATAAGTAGAGATGTCAAGTTTAATGAAGAAGGCATATTGGAAGAATCCCAAAGTTGAAGTGAATGTTCATGGTGATTCTAGCCAAATGGAGTTGAAGGATCGCTCATCACCTTCTTCTTCATTATCTTCTTCATGTCCATCACCAAC
Source organism: Angophora floribunda (assembly GCA_014182895.1). Lineage (NCBI taxonomy): Eukaryota > Viridiplantae > Streptophyta > Magnoliopsida > Myrtales > Myrtaceae > Angophora > Angophora floribunda. The sequence goes on from CM024710.1 coordinate 24,419,748, forward strand.
AACTTCTTCAAGTGAAGTTGATGAATAGCTAGTACCAAGATTAAGGAGATTGTCTGAGCTTTATGAAGCCACCGATGAGCTTCATCTTGTATGCCTTCTAGTAAATTGTGATTGCGAGCCAATTGTCTATGATGATGCTATTAAAGAAAAAAAATTGGAGGAAAGCCATTAAAAAGAAATTGAAGCTATTGAGAAGGATCAAAGATGGGAGCTTGTCGATCTTCCAAAGAACAAAAAAGCAATCAGGGTCAAATGGGTGTACAAGGCCAAAAGAACGAGAAAGGGGTAGTGACAAGGTACAAGGCTCAATTAGTTGTAAAGGGATACAACCACCGATGAAATTCTAGAGTTGATGCCTATTTCAAGGAAAATCTTTTTTCGATGTTCATATGAGCATGCACTTTATTTAAAGCTAGAAAAATGCGATGTTCAATTTCGTTTGTTTATATGTAGATGACATTTTCTTTTTACACGAAATGATCTAATAATGATTGATGCATTTAAGGCATCCATGGTAGAGGAATTTGAAATGGCTAGTGATGGACTGATGTAGAAGTGAAGTACAATGCAGATGGGATTTCTATTTCCCAAAAAGAATATCTAGAAAAGATACTTGAAAAATTCGTTATGAAGAATTTTACATCGATCAATACACTAATGGAGTGTGAAGCCAAGCTTTTAAAGTTTGATGATGGTGTTGATGGTGATTCAATGTATTATAAAAACCTTGAAAGGAAGCTTAAGATATTTGACATGTACTAGGCCAAATGTCATGTACATTGTTGGAATTTTGAGTTGATATACGGAGAAATCAAAGTCATCTCATTTAAAAGCTGCAAAAAGAATACTTCACTATATCAAAGTAATTATTGCTCGGGGATTACACTATCATCAGTCTAAATCTTTTAAGCTTAGAGCTTATTCAGACAATGATTATACTAAAGACATTGATAATCAAAAAAGCACAACAAGTTTTGTATTTTTCATGTGTGACATTGCTTCTACATGGTTATCAAAGAAGCAATATAGTCTTACTTTTTTGACATGTGAAGTTGCATTTATGGCAACATCTTCATGTATTTGTCATTAAATATAAGATTAATCAAGGAAATTCATATAAAGTAGAACAAAGCAATAATGATTTTTTTTAAATAATATCTCTGCTATTGCTTTGGCAAAGTATCCAATTTTTTAGGAACTAAGCAAAGATATTAGTGCTTGATATCATTGCATGCGAGAAAAAGTGAGAGAGAAGGAAACCGAAATTTCACATGTGAAGATGGGAAATCAAATGACGGATACTTTTAGGCCTCTTAGAAGTTTAGGAGTTTGCTTGGAATGATTGATGGAAGAGAAATTAGTTTAAGGGGGAGTGTTTGTAATTAAACCAAATTCATGAATGTCCTACAGGCAACTAGAATGTTCTTGTATGTTTAGATTCTTGCTTCTATGTCTTGTTCAATGTTTTGTAAATTCAAGGAACGTGTCTTCTTGAAAAGATAGATGCATTTACAAGTTATTTAATAGCAAGAGTCACGTAACAAGTCTATCTAAGTACAAGTATTATTATTATTATTTCTTGAGGAAAAAGAAAAAGAAAAAAGTCTATTTGTCTTTCTTGATTAGAATCGAGTTGAGTGAATTGTGAATGTTTCTACCTTCAAATTATTCTATCAATATCATTCATCGTAATACATGTTTTTTTTTGCTTTCCAAGATTACATTAATCTTAGACACGCTTTAATGCTTTTCTCCTGGTGTTTTGCATGCTTTTTTTTTTTTTTATATTATTATCATGGAAGTCAACAATTTCTTCTTGGTGGACATGGGACACTGTCGGTAAATGATTGAGATCCTGAAGAATGATTGGACCCTAAAGTATTTTGCCGGAAGGACAACGTGATCGAGCTTCATTGACTGGGCACAGTAGAGAGCTATAACTTGACTTTGACTCTGGAAATTGAAAATCCGATGCTCAACTTTTAATCGGTTAATTTGATTTCTAACGTTGGAACTACTGAGTCAATATTGCAATATTCTATGTGCTCAAGTTTGCATTTCCTTCTCCCATTGCCACGAGCTTGCCGCCACGCCTCCATCTCCTCTGCTTCCCACCACCGTCATGGTCTCGATGTAGTTCTTCTTCTCCCGCAGCCTTATTTTATTTTTTCTGCTGCAGCTTTCTTCCTCCCATGCAACGTCTTCAGCCTCTTCGTTCTTCTTCTCCCGCAGCTACAGACGCCCGCTCGAAGACCGCCGCTCCTTTCGCCGAACTGACGCCGACGCCACTTCGAGTCATCGCCGGCCCTTGGGAGGTCGCCATGCGGTCGTCCAGCGTCGGTCGTTCCGTCCGACCGACGCCGAGCGCCGGCGGCCACTAGCTGGCCGGCGTTCCCGAAAGTCGCCGGATTGATTCCGGCGAGATACAAGCCACCTAGATCTACCCGAACTGCTCGGGAAAACCCACCGGAAAGCTAGAAAAACGTTGAATGTGGTACGAGGTAACAATATAACTCTTGGCGACGCAAAACATACAAAAGACGAGCTCCGATCGAGGGTTGAGTTCGGCCACTTCAGTGAGGCATTTCATCGAACATCTACAGGGCATTACCGAGGGGGCTACGGATTCGAACGAAACAAGTCGGAATGCACAATAACGTCAATGAGGGACCACCGGGGCCGAAGCTCGCGCGAACTGGTCAGCCGCGAGCCCCGGCCAAGCGTTTTCCAGGAATGGGTCGCTTGAAGTTTCGGAAACTTACCTCGTTCGGGGAGGAGCCGCGGCAGGCGGTTGCGGGTGGAAGGACCTCCGGCGAAGATTGGTCACTCTCTCGAGTTCGCCTTCTCTCTGGAGCTCCGGTCGCTGGATTCGCCTCCTCTCTCACTCGAGCTCCCCCTTCGATTTTTCTCTTGGGTTTTTCTCTCTTTTTCTTCTCTCCGGTTTCTCTTTCTGCCGCTCCTCGAGCTCGCTCCCCTCTCTCCGTTTTCGCCTCCGTTTCTTTTCTTTTTGTTCTCTCGGCCCCCTCTTCTCTCTGGTTTTTTTCTGCTCCGTCCTCTCAGATCTGGTTTCTTTCAGGACAGCCTCCCCCGCCTCCCTTTTTTTGGTCTGTCTCCTTTTTTTTTTTTTTTTTTTTCCGTCCCTCTGTCTATCTCTCTCGGTTTCCCCCGCTCATTCTCTCCATTCTCGGGCCACTTTCTCTCTATTTCTTTCTGCAGAAGCTCTTTTTGCTCTTTTTCTGCTATTGACTTCTTCTGCTGCTTCTGCTCTGCTTCTTCTGCTGAGTTGCTGCTGCTGCTGCTTTTCTGTTCTGCTTCCTGCAGAAGACCGCGCGTGGAGAGGAAACGAGCAAGAAGAAGGCCGAGGCAAGGAAAAGAAAGGAAAAGAGGAAAATGGGCCAGGCCCGTGCGAAGAAGGGGAGGAAGGGAAAAAAAAAGGGGTCGGGCAGGCCCAGCCCTGGCCCGGACCCAATACGTTTTTTTTTTATAAGTTTTTTAAAATTAATTTTAAAACTAGTGATGCAAATGCTCCTAATGTTTATATACAATGCAATTTTAATGAAATAATTTTTTTGTTAAGGGATTAGAAATTAATCTCTAATTTTCCAATGTAATTGATAAATACTAAAACAAATCGCCAAAATTTATATGTCAATAGTAATTATTCATGCTTCATCCTTCCAATAATGGGTGTGCTGAAAGCTTTTATACTGATTTGTTTCTAATTTCTCCTATAAATTTGTTAAGCCCGTTGACTGTGTTCTTATCAGTTTCTAATTTTAATTCTCCAGCGTCTGCCATTAGCATAATTTCACGCGCATGACAAGAGGGGACGAATTTAAAGTTGCGCATATATCAATTCTATATTTTATATTCTAGTTACAGAACGTGCCTCTTGAAATTCTATATATTCCTTCTAATGTATCCGCCATTCACTTGGAATTTTTATTTTGCAACTTAACGATTATGTAATTTGTGGTTAGCGAATAGTCACATTAACTTGGCATTTGATAATCTGGCACGATCTGGTCTTGCGCAATCCAGTCAAAGAACCTCTCTCAATGGACTCGACATTTGCGATCAGGTCGTGCTTGATATTCAATTTTTATGAATAGTGGAACTCAAACATCAAATCTCTGATTTCAATATTTGACGAATTCCTGATGCACTTATTAAAATTAATACAGTGAAAATTTCCTTTACTATACATCGGCTTTTAATTATTTCTTGGACACAAAAATCAATGAGATATGAGGTGATAATAGGATTGTTGACATATAAATTTTGGCAATTCCATTAATTGCATAGAAAAATTAATGATCAACCCAAAACCTTAAGTAAAAATACTGTTAAAGTATATCTGCATATTTGGAGCATTGTCATTTAGTATAAACTGAATTATAATTAGCTCGAGTTAAGTAAGGACGCTCTGAGTTTGATTGGATTATTAGGACTAAGCCCAAGAGAATACAAAATTCAGCCAAACCTATAGTAGCCGAAATTTCCCATATGGGATGCACATGGGGAAGTCAAATTACGAAAGATTGTGGTCTTTAGCTAAATTGAAGAATAAAGCATATTGAGCTCAAAATTTCGGTTATTGGATAGGGAATGAAAAATATATCTTATTTTCCTATCTTGAATATATTAATTAATTTCTTTGTTTCAATTTAGGAAGGGATATATCAAGAAAAACTCTAATTGTTGCCTATAATTGGGTGTTTCTTACTCTTATTTTGCATTAATAGATTGTATGTGGGTCATAAACATATAAAGACCCAGCTAAAATAAGTCCAAAAAGTTTTAAACTGAATTATATGTGTCGAAAATGAGTTAGTTAAAACCAAACTTCCGTAATTACAATATGCAATAGGAGGCAACACTTTGTCGCTCACCTCCATGCCGCCTCCATCACCCACCTTGGCTGCTTGCCTTCATGCCATTCACCTCGGCGGCTCACCTCCATGACCATGGCCAAATCGAGGTGGTTCTCTACCGAAAATCCTTCCTGCTGTTCATCCGTTCTTCATTTCGTCTCCGTTCTCATTTCGTCTCTCCTCCACTCTTGTTCATCCGTTTCTCGTTGCTACTTCCGTCTTTGTTAACCGTCGGATCGAACTCAAATTCTGTAGAGAGTACGGTGAAGATGATGAAATAATATTTGAATAGTATGTATCTGAAGGAGAAAATTGGAGCGTTCGAACTGCTCGAGAATTCAATGCGAGGTCGGCCGCGAACGGAGTCGATCGTCAAAGATCCATCGATGGCCTTGTGATGTCCACAGTCTCTGATGTTCCTGTTCGCCTTCTCTTGCCGCGTCGTCGCAAGTCCCGCTGTCCTAGCGTGATTACTTGCTGTCTCCCAATGCCTTAGCCCCTGCCCAGCTCACTGCCACCGCCTGCCATCGTCACCGTCCCCCTTGTTCGAAGTTGCTGCTCATCGTCGTTTTTGGCCTTACCGACGTTACGGTAACCTTTGTTGGTTGCCGCCATCAATACCCCTTAACCGATGCCGTATGGAGTTGGGGCCTCAATTTAGGTAATATCTTTAAAACGATTCTCAATTTTAATATTTGATTGCCTAAATTGTGAGTATTAAGATTCTAATGTTATTTGGTGTGGGATTTTAGGTGTCTCTCAAACAGAAAATTTTCTTTTTTGAGTCATCCTTATAATTGGGTTTTGATCTCTAAAACCTAAGATTGGATCTCCGTTCAAATTTGTTTCCTATTTTGAGTCATGGTGATTATTTGATTATGTGGTGTTTATATGCTACGTGTTAATAGTTAGAAAACATTCCTATTATGAAAATACAAAAAATTGCATGGCATGTAGTTTGGGTTGCATTCATACATGTTTCCTAACTTAGAAATTGCATATCTTAGGTATGTTAGGAGTCTTATAAAAATTCGCATCTAGGATTAATTTAGAATAGTATCATAATTTGACAAGTTCATATCTTTGATAGATATTGACGAGTCTTGAATAAAATGGTACAATTTTCATAAGCATTGATGCTCAGTAATAATTCTTATAGTTATTCGTTGATAGTGTGCGCCTCCATGAAATAGTCTTCGCTTTCATCAGATTTTGTACTTTTATCAATTGCATATTTTAGGTTATATCCAGATTACATTAAAATAATCCAATCTCTGGTCATTAATCTAATAGTCCATGCATGTTAAATTAGAATTCACATATACATAACTTAGATTACAATTGAATTCATTAAAAAAAAAGTTAGCATTACATAATCATCCTTATAAATTATATTCAAATCATGCGTTGCATTATTGATTACACTTTCTAAAAGTTTTACAATTTAAGCACATTTTCATGACAAGGGTTTTTAAATTATAGTGCATTTCTCCTTTAGATTTAGGAAATTTCTTAACAATTTCCAAGAGAACATAGAAGTTTACTTTTGGAACCCTATTTTGCAAATTGAAGTGATTAAACTACCATCTGAGAAAATGAAAGAGTCCCCCAAAATAATCCCCCAAATAATCTTAACACCACTCCACATCCGTTCACCCAAACACCAGCCCACATCTACCACCACCTTCCGCCGCCATCAGCCCTTGCCGCTGCCGCCACATTGTACCCCCACTGGAGTCCATCACTTTCTGGCGCCTGTCCTTACCAGTCTATGGATCGGCAACCTCTCTCTCTCTCTCTCTCTCTCTCTCTCTCTCTCTCTCTCTAGCTGGTCTCCCTTGTCACCATCTCAGTCAAAGGTCATTACGCAATAGATAGCCTAAATCCGAAGCTGTTGTGACGAACGGTGGCCTCAAATCAGGATCGTCTAGGCACCCACAAGCTGAATGGTTTTTGTTTCTAAAGAATTTCATCCGCTAACGATCTGACATTAGATGAATGATAGCGCTATCAGTTCAGCTTGTGACAGGAAAACGGAGCAAGCGACTCGCATAGCCTTGCAATAAAGCATGTTCCCAAATAACCATGAGAAAACACCAGATATTCGAGGAGCTACCGCATGGGTTCGACGTGTCGCACTGGTCATCGCACAGCCTTTTTCTCTGAGGACGTATTTTGTGAGTCGCATTCGCTTTCGATGGGGATGCTCATCGCACGTTCTCGTTTTCCGTAGACTGCAGGCTTTGCGTAAGTTTGAATGTTTGGTGTGCGCACGAAAATACTTTTAAAAAAAATTGATTTTTTCCTTTTTTCTTTTCATTTCCTTTCTTTCTTTCTTTCTTTTGCCTTTTATATTTTTAAAAAATTTGGTGAAGCTCTTGCTAGCTACTAGGCAAGGGCTTTGAGCGAGGGCCACAACCCTTCCTAACGATCGGTGAGGGCTTCGTGCCCTTCACCCAATGGCTAGCGACCCTTGCCAAACTTAATAAAAAGAAAAAAAGGAAGAAAGAAAAATAAAAGAAAACAATTAAAAAATTTACAAACTTTTTTTTTAAATTGTAATAATTGTTCACGTCCATACTGCCTTCCACTTTAGCAATTCCCCGCCACAAGGGCCAGAAAGACTATTGACAACTCGTCAATAGTTTTGGATTAGGCCAAATTAAAAAAAAATTAGAATAGAATTAATATTCGTATTGATAAATGAATGCATTGTTTATTACGTAAATATTCTAACACATATAATATGTTTAGGGCTTTAATTTTATAATTTTTCCAGTGTCAAAAATCTATGGTATTCTTTGCATTACTGGAAGGGGAGACCCGACCTTCTTTTCGGTAGCAAGTGCCAGTTGACTTCTAGTTGGGTGGTAGGAAAGATAGTAGCATTTCAGTGCTGGCCAGTGGCCACCGAAGGGTGGAGTGATACGGGAACGGCGACATATTCGTCGACCACTTCCGGCGCTCCTGCTCTTCCTCGGCTAACGTTGTTCTCGAGGTTCAAGCCAGCGTCCATTACTATGACTTCGTGGTCAGTAATTTCGGTGCCTTTTGCATACAATCATGGCTGTTTTAATTGATTTTGTTAAATAACACTTGGCGGACAGAATGACAGACTGAGTAGAATAAACTTCTTCTTCCATCTCCGAACCCGGGAAAGTAAACTACATGTGATATTGCCGACTATGGTCAGAATTAAATATGTTTTCTATTTTTCGTTCTTTTTACAGCTAATGGAGACGACATGACGAGGAATTGCACCTAGATGAAATCATCCAAAATTTGACCTTTTTGAATTCTGTCTATAACTTACTATAGACTCGAGTGGTGTCTATTGTTAGTGAGGGAAAGCTTAGTAGGGCCGACAATTTGGATTCACAAAAGGCGATGCCATGTTCGTGAATGTTCTTAATCAAGGAGATCAAGGAGTTACACTTCGCTGGTCTTTTATCTTCCACTCTCTTTCTCTCTCTCTCTCTATTGATCCTCTTTTTCTAACTTCAACAAAAAAAGAAATCTGAAAATAAGCATCTTACGGTGCACTTAAACTATCAGTAAATTGTGGGCTATTAGAATTATCTCATCAAATTACGATGAGTTCAGAAGATAAATCCAATTAAAACTGAATATTTTCATGAAAGCATTATAGAAAATAAACGTGTCTTTTATTGAATTTGAAAGAAAAACCGAGTTCTCTCTCTAGCCCATTTACTTGATCTCGTGATTTAGATGGAATTTTGTCATTCTAGAAATTAGTTTAGGATAAAATTTCAGATGTAACTGTAGCATTTAGATTGAGTCCTCTTCACGTTGCATTTAGGGAGTTCATTTCATATAAGAAAACTCAAAAATATTGATTAGCATTGCGTCTTATTCGTGTAGATCACATGTTTCATTTAGCGATTTATTATACATGCATTAATCATATTCAATGAGGGCAGTGTGCATCCATCAAATAATAAAAGATATAAGTAGAGAAATAGAGAACGATGCACTTAGAGCTTTATATTGATTTGGCTTGGTGTAAGTCTAAGTTCACTATCCCAAACTAACAGTCTATTAGAAAGATTCCACTAGCAATCTTTGAGTAGTTATAGTAGTGTGTGTTGCTTGTACTCAAGCACTTCTATTCAAAACCGGTGTTGCTTTTACCTAAGCCGATAAATCCAACTATCTCACACCTAAACACAAACTATAACACTAATATACATGTCTTTTTAGCTCCTCTCACGAGTCAATCACTTGCGTTTTAGTGAGGACTTTCTCAAGTCCTATAAATTGCAAGTTGGTACTCAGCTCAACATGCAAGTTACTTACTTTTGGAATTGTCCCTAATTGATTTTAGGTTGATTAGATCCTCAAGTAAAATACAAAGTACATTAGACTTTAGTAAATCAGAGATTCAATAGATTCGACCACTTGATTACGCTAGACTAACCTAACGGCCTTTCAATGTCATATTCCACTAACATAAAGTAAGGAGGGATCATGCAGGTGTGCAGTCAAGAAGGTAATACTCAATAATTGAAGTGTTAAATAGTCAAAATTTGATTAACGGAAAGGTTTCCTATTCTTAAATATGACATATACCCTTTTATTCCAAATAGGAAATAGTTATCATCAGGAAACCCTAGCTCATTCTTATAAATAGGTACTTTGGGTTTCACAAAGGAGTAAAGACGATTGAGGTCGGTAATTGAAGAAAAAATACATGCAAACATGAACTCTCTCTCCCGCGGCCCGCCAAAAAAATTCCAGCGCGCAGTTTTACGAAGTCGATGAGTGTGCATTTATTAATTGTTGGATTGTGCTACCATGACTTTATTCTTGAGTTTGTCTGATGATATTGAAGAGAAGATATCTGGAAATAAATCTTTGATGGAAAAAACCGAACCAGTCGGACTTGTGGATCAAAACTGGAAATAAATACAGTGAGTATGTATTTGTTCTAATTCAGAATGCGATGAAATTTTGACGTGACCTCCACGACACCTAGGTCGTCAACTTCGCCAAAGGAATCGAGCATCAAAGATCTAAAGATTTCATTGTGATGTCCAATCCTTGACTTTGTTGTTCTCACCTCTTGCCGTTCCTCGCTGGTTACTACCGCTGTGGAACTTCCTAGTTTGAGTTGGTAATTCAATTCAGATATTCAAAAATTAATCATAGTGAGGTTATGCTTTGCTTAATAGTGAAATTAGCCTATTTCTAACAATTTATTTATTACTTTGATTTATTGAGTATTACATTATTGATTGTGCACACATGTTAGTGGCTTATGTTTACAATCAACAAAGATTGCTTACACATTTTTTTTGAAAATAAAGATAAAAGTTACCAAATGGGCGTTAGATTAATCTAGCATAATCAAGTCTCCATATCCATAAATCTTTAGTTTACAAAAGTAAAGTTTTCTCCCCCTTTTGCTTAGTTACTAATTGATCCATAATAGTTTAGTGGCGTCTTCCAATCGAATTAATTTGCAAGTTAAATTAAAACCCGAGAGTTTTTGATGGTGCGGCCTTGGATTCAGTGCTAAGTCTTTGTAGTTAATAATCTATTGGGTTTCCCTTTGGTGAGACTACGTGGGAAGTACGGGCTCTTATGGTTGAAATATGCGATCTTTTGCATTCCCGAATACCCATGAGAAAACGCCAGATGTTCAGGGAGTTAGCGCAAGCGTTCAATAGACTCTCGTTTTGGTCATCACACAGCTGTTATCACTGAGATAGTAAGTCGTATCCAATAAGGAGATGCTCATCGGACGGTCTCGGCGCTGGTTCGCTTAGCTTTAAATCTATAGGTAAGTTTGCCTGAGTCTGAATGTATGTTGTGCGAACGGTCTCGGCGCTGGTTCGCTTAGCTTTAAATCTATAGGTAAGTTTGCCTGAGTCTGAATGTATGTTGTGCGAACGGGACCGTGACATTCGAAAGAGAGATAGAGAGAGGGCCATCGAGTCAAGAAGACATGTGTCGCGACCTATTTTTTCTGAAAATAATATAATAATATAATAGGTTTAGGGGTATTGTCGATTTCGGGCGACGGCTCACTTAACTTCGCCTCCTCGCCCCATACCCCGCGCGACGTTGGGATATTCATAAAAAACTATGACAAGGAGTCCGCCACTAGTCTATTGAGGTCGACTAGAAACCGAGCGAGACATGGGAGCGTGTCTCACTTTTATGCAACTGCAGAATCCAGGATCGGGGACGATTACGTTAGTACGCGACTAACGCCCTCCTGCACCAACTTAATCGTGTTAACTAAAGACATGGCAACACATTCAAAAACCTATTGTAGAGCCCTAAAGGCTTATTCAATTTTGGATGTTTTCTTCTTTTTAGGGTTTTCTAATTTTTTTTTTGCAATTTTTGGTTTTCCTGATTTTCCTGATTTTTTATATTTTTAAAATTTTTTTAATATTTTTTTTAAAATATTTTCCGAAATCAAACAAAACAAGTTTCAAGATTTTTAATACTTTTTGGCTTTTCTAAAAAAATTTATTATTCTTTTGGAATTTTCTAAATTTTTTTGGAATTTTTAAATATTCGAAAAAAAAAAAGCAAAATAAGATAAAATAAAATTAAAATTAACTTTTAAAACCTTTCTGAAAATTAAAGAAAAACATTTTTTTAATTTTCAATGATTTTTTCGAAATTTTTAAAGATTTTTTAATATTTTTAATATTTATTATTTTTTTTGAATTTCTGAATTTTTAGAATTTTTTTAGAATTTTTAATTTTTTAACAAAAAATGATCCGGACCGGGTCGGGTGACCCGGCCCTACTAGACCGACCCGGACCCTAATAGTCCGGGCCGGAGCAATGACCGGGCTGGCCGAACGGCCCGGTCGAACTAACTAAAAATGGCCCATGAACAAAAACAAAAATAAAATAAAAAGCCCATTTCTAATTTCTAAAAAAAATAGGCCCAGTTGTCTCGGCCCGCGATGAACCCAGCCCGGCGTACATAAGCCCATGACGAAGCCCATCTTCCTATTTTCCTATTTTTTCTATTTTCCGATTTTTTCCATTTCTCTTTTTTTTTTTTAATCTTTCTTTTTCGTCTTTTTCTGCTCCTGCAGATTTCTTCCCCCATGCACCCCCGTGCATGCCCGACGCTCCCCCATCTTCTCTTCTGTTTTTTCCTCTTTCTTTTTTTCTTTTCTTTCCCATTTTTCTTTTTCTCTTTTTTCTTATTTTTTTATTCTTTTTGGTCTTCTTCTTTACTTGTTCATGCAACTCCTGGTCTTCATGCAGCCCCCCCGCGCCCGACGCTGCAGCGTGCCGAGGCTTCGCCGGACCGACGCCGACTCCACCGCGAGGCCTGCCGTCTCAAGGGAGTCACCATGCCATCGCCTGGCGTCGGTCGTTCCGTCCGACCGACGCCGAGCATCGCCGAATGGGACTCCGGCGAGCTACGAACGCCCAAACCGACACACGCAGCACAGATAAAGCCGCTGAACAGCCCGAAAAACATCGAAAGCAGTACATGGTGACAGCATAACTCCTAGCAACGTGAAAAAAAAAGGAGCAAAAGCTGAGCTCCGGTCAAGAGTTGAGTTTGGTTTTTCAGTGAGGCATTTCATCGAACACCTAAAGGACACTACCGAGGGGGCTACGGATTCAAACGAAACAAGTCGGAATGCACAATAACGTCGATGAGAGATCACCGGGGCCGAAGCTCACGCGAACTGGTCAGCCGCGAGCCTCGGCCCGGTGGTTTCCAGGAATGGGTCGCTTGAAGTTTCGGAAACTTACCTCGTTCGGGGAGGAGTCGCAGCGGGCGGTTGCGGGTGGAAGGTCCTCCGGCGAAGGTTGGTCACTCTCCCGAGTTCGCCTTGTCTCTCGCGCTCCGGTCGCCGGGTTCGCCTCCTCTCTCTCTCGAGCTCCCCCTCCGATTTTTTTCTCTCGGGTCTCTCCTCTCTCGAACGCTCGGTCTCTTTTCTCTCAATCTCTTTTTCGAGCCCCCTCCGTCCCTGCTCGTTCTCGCCCGAAACCAGCCGAGGAAGACACTCCTGAAGAAACAGCCCCTCGTGCCGCTCCCTCTCCTTCTCGAGCTCGTTTCTCTTTTCGTTGTTCTTCGGATCATCGGCCTCTCTCTCGTTTTTCTCTCTCGGGTTCAACTTCGAACCCCCCCGCTCTCAGCTCTGGTTTTTCTTTTCCAAAACAGCCTCCCCCTCGTTCGTTCTCTTCCTCCTCCTTTTTCCTCTCTGCTGCAACCTGCTCCCTTTTCTGCTCTCTGCTTTTTGGTCTGACTTCGCCGCTTGCTTCATCATCATCCTCTTTTCGCCTCTGCTGCCCCTGCTTTCCCTTTTTGCTTCCCTGCTTCTGCTCTGCTGCGCCGCTGGCATCATCATCATCATTTTCTGTTTTCCTGCAAGCTGCTTCGGCGCGAGAGAGAAGAATGGAAGAAGAAAAACGAGTGGGCCGGGCCAAGAAAGAAAGAAAAGAGAAGTGGGTCGGGCCCGTGCGAAGGAAGGGAAAGGGCCGCATGGGGCCGGGCGGGCCCAGCCTCCTTGTCTTTTTTTTTTTTTTTTTTTGGTGTTTTTTTTTTTTTTTTTTTTTATAGATTCATATATATTTATATATGTAAAAATAAATGGACATTTAAAATAAAATAAACAAAAATTCGGGTGTCAACAATTTGTCCTCTTTGAAAGGGAGTTCGAAGAGGTTCGTTTGAAAGACAGCGACACCCGACTTTTACCAACGAGCCTGGAAAAGGCGAATTTATTCCATTCATTTTTTGATTCATTTTTCATCATTTTTTTTTCATCATTTTTTTGTTTTAGTTTTTTTTTTTTTTTTTTTGAGGTCTCGGCTCGTGTAAACGAGTTTCGACCAAGAGTTAGTAAAGTCTCACCGTGTAATAACGGGTTTCGACCAGGTTAGTGGAGTCTTACCGTGTAATAACGGGCTTCGACCGAGATGGCAAAGTCTTACCGTGTAATAACGGGCTTCGACCGAGATGGCAAAGTCTTATCGTGTAATAACGGGCTTCGACTTGAAGGGAGGTCTTACCGTGTAATAACGGACTTCGACCGAGTTGGCAAAGTCTTACCGTGTAATAACGGGCTTCGACTTGAAGGGAGGTCTTACCGTGTAATAACAGGCTTCGACCGAGATGGCAAAGTCTTACCGTGTAATAACGGGCTTCGACTTGAAGGGAGGTCTTACCGTGTAATAACGGACTTCGACCAAGTTGGCAAAGTCTTACCGTGTAATAACGGGCTTCGACTTGAAGGGAGGTCTTACCGTGTAATAACGGCCTTCGACCGAGAATGCATGGTTTAAGGAGGACCCATGAACCTTTTTGGAAATTGCATGGTTTCGGGTTGACCATGAACCGTGTGGTTTAAGGAGAACCCACGAACCCTGTCGAAATTGCATGGTTTCGCTGAGTAAACCTGTCAAATTCAACTTGAGCAAATGTCATTAAAGACAATATCAGAAACATGCATTGGCAATATTGTAGCATTAATTGCACAGGCAAATCATGCCAAGTCCAATCACAATGAAAACATTTGGTGTCTTTTGGTATCATGTACCACAAAATTGTCATCAAGCTTGGAAGGTATCATTAATCATCAAATCCCTTTAAGAGAAAAATTATGTCAGAATGATCCTATTCACGAGAGAGGTTCATTAAGCATGCCAAGTGAGAGCTCTTTAGTTAGAAAGGGCTTATCACATGCTCTCAAGAAGGGCTATTTGATCCCATCCATTCATGTGGGAAGTAATTTGATCACTCAATCCACCTCACATTTCTAGTGTCGAAGGATCTGAGAATCACTCGCAAAAAGTACATCTTGACCAATCCAAAAGGTCTTTTAAAGGGACCGTAATGCGGGTTTGGTCATGGCTTTAGCAATGGACAGTCATCATTGGCTATGAAATGAAATGATTATTTGCCAACATCTTCGCCAGGTTTACAAGTCAAGAAACCTTAAGATGAGATAAAACAAATTTGCCCCCACTTCTTTAAGCAGTAGCTTCCCTGGAAAATTCTCATTCTCGCTTGAATCATCCCAATCTGAAGAGACTTCGGGAAGGGTTGTAATGTTGGTTTGGTTATGGCTCGAAAGGCTCAGAATTTTTCACAAAAAGGGATTTGAAAGTTGGTGATTGTCATGGCATCATGGTCATATCACTCAATTTTTGAAAGCACTTGACTTTTGAAACCTGAATTGTCTCGAAAGTCCTTTGACTAATCAAATAAGAGCTTTGTCCATCTCAATTTTTTCTCTGTATTTGCAATGATTTTCTTTTCAATGCAAGCATTTTGATTTTGACAATTACTTTTTCACATAGGAGTTTTTTTTTTTTGCCCCTTGATGCAATTTTTTTCTTTTTTTCACGGGCATTGGCCTTGCTTTTACTAGGCACACTGCTTTTTCATGCCCCTTAATTTTCATTGGACTTTTGCTCTTTTGAACTTTTTGAGCTTTTAGGACTTTCGAGAGAGTTTTTTTTTCACATTTTCACATAAAAATGCCAACCGCATTGGTCAATCATGTGCCTTGCCCAGTATGGGGAGATAATCACCACTTGGGGTTTTAGAAATGAACGATCAGGCTCAACTTGGCTTAAGCAATGGGCAATGGTGTTTGGGTAAAGAAATGAATGCTCTTCTTCACCTTGGGATGTTTCAAGCTTTCATAAGAATTCACCTGAAGTTACCACAAAAAGATTAATGCAAGTAAAATCAAAGATGTCTTTCTCAATTTTCACCACGTGATATCAACAAAAACCTCCAAATTTTCCCCATTGCGGGGTGGTTCTTGACAGGGGTATTTTATGATTTCTTCACTTTAAAAGGCTCAAATGGGCTGACTATGGTCACCTGCAGTGTGTAAGATAGAGAAAATGAATGCCTCTTTTCATTTTGGTCCGTGTACAATTGCGAATGACTCCTTTGTCCTTAAACGACATAGATTTTCTTTTTCGCTCAATTCTCACAGTGTTTGAAGGACGTGTTTGGAAATGGATTGCCTTTCATCGTCCTAAGCATTTCCCGCTTGGCATGATTAAACATTTCAATTTCATTTAGTCGAAATCATCTGAGTAGATTAATCTCCATGAGGAATTTTGATTCAAAATGAGTGATCCACCAAGCGGACATACAATTTTGAGATAAAAAACAATGCTCAAAAACTTTTGTGAAAGGTTTATTTTCTCAAATTTTGTCTTTTTTTTATCTCTTTTTTTTTTACATGCTCCCAATAAAATGCTGGAATTTTTTTGGATGAAAATTCTCAATTTTGTTTTTCTTTTGATTTTGAGAAGAAGGGTACTTACTTGCAACAAGGCGACTTAGTAACCCTGTAAAGAATAGAAAAGAAAGTGTTAGTGCCAGAACTTTCCAAGATTGAAAAATTGGAAACGATACACTATTACCCTTCACTCGCATTTATCACTCAAGTGCCATCATCATTCTCTTGGATATTTGGCAACCCCAAATTGCCATTCACTTGCATTTTTCTTGCGTTTAGTGTTTCCCTATCAAATGAAAAAGGGATCATGTTAGAGACAATGTCAACATGAGCACTTGGAATCGATACGATTTACCCTTCATGTGCTTCGTTCTTTGGGTATGAGCATTTATGTCTCGACATTGGAGGGCATTGTTTCTTGGATGCTTTGCCCCATTTATCGCATGCTTCTTTGGTGAAAGGTACTGCTCCCGCAGTCATTGTGCATTTTTTCCTGCAAGAGACAAAGCATGTTACTTGCATTCTAACATTGAATTGGATTAATTTAAGAACGATACACCCTTTTGGCGTCGAATTGATTGACTCCATTTCATCATGCTCCATGGGTGCGATTTACTATGCTTTGCGTGACTTGTGTCGTGATCACCATCAAGACAAGTAATTAAGCTTCATCATATTTTGTTCCGGCACGTGTGAAAACCTTGTGCCCCGTCGGGCTTGTTTGATGGGCTTTGGTTTCATTCAAATTTATCCTGCATCAAAGAAAATGACATGTCATTTCTTTAAACTAAAGAGAATTAAATTCATGAACGAAATACACCCTTTTTCAAAGTCGACGGCTCAAAGATCCCAAGGCATTTCTTACAGAGGAAGGGGAAATATTGCCCCTATGATCAAAGTTTAAATTCATGGGTAATAGCTTTTGAAGGGTCTAGTGTCAAAGTTGGACTCTCATTTGTTTGAATTCCAAGATCAAGACTTGTGAGAGTATTTGGTTTGTGATCTAATTCAAATGCCAATGTCAAAATTGTTTAGTTCTCTCCTGCAGGAAAATGTATGAACAAATCAGTTTCAGAATAAATCGATTCTATTGGAACGATCACGATTTTACCATCCCAGATTATCTTTCCCAAGATTCCCTGCAATGGACAAATACGTGAGAGAGACAAAATGTATTGATTTTCCAAAATTCATGGAAATTCAATAGAATACACCAACTTCCGAATTGCCCTCGAAGCCAAAGAATGTTTTTTTAAATTTCTTTTCCCAAAATAAAAACGAGTCACTTGGGTTTATGATCAACTTGGAATTGAAAACATACGCTTAAAAAGAATAAAGAGAAAAATGAAATACAACACACTCCTATGAGCAACAATTATTCTCATCCTAAATTTAAGGTCCACTTCTTGGCATGGTCGGGTAAGAAAAGTTCGAAGAGTGGCCTTCCCGCATTCTACAAGAAGAAGAAACACTGTCGTATGTCAATGAGAAGATGATCCTCCAATGAGGTCGCCTTTTACAATGAAATCGAGGCGATGATACATGCCCCGAACTCCTATTACAGGATTTCGGAATTTTGCCAAGATTTGATTGTAAGAGGAGACATTCAAGAAACTCGGTTTGGTTGGGGGATGGTGGACGGCGGCACAGGCAGTGGCCCTCGACGGCCGGCGGCTGGAGTAGCAACAGTGGCGGCTAGTTCAGTCAAAACCATAACCGAGCGAGGGGGCAGGAGAGAGAAGCGATTGATGGAGAGGGGGAAAGGGCACAAAACAAAAACAAAAAACAAAAATAAAAAAAATAAAATAAAATAAAAGTTGCAAAAAGTTGGTTTTCGCCTTTTTTATTTTATTTTATTTTATGCGGCCACTGCCGCTTTCGGGATTCAAACTCCCGATCTGACCAGGTGGATTCCTCCCCGGATACCACTCGGCTAAAGGCGCCGACGGTGTTCTAAGTTGCTTTCTTTTTCCATTTAAGGCCAAAATCCTTATCTAATTCCAAAACCCAAAAGAAGTAGGAC
Source organism: Angophora floribunda (assembly GCA_014182895.1). Taxonomy (NCBI): domain Eukaryota; kingdom Viridiplantae; phylum Streptophyta; class Magnoliopsida; order Myrtales; family Myrtaceae; genus Angophora; species Angophora floribunda. Next base: position 24,437,861 of record CM024710.1, read on the forward strand.
TTTGCAACTTTCATGACAACAAAAACAAGGATGTCCTCCTTATGTAAATTCTCTGTCCGTGCAATTTGCAACAAATGGTCCTGACGGTCTCTCATCTTGTGCTCTGGCGGATTAGTGGGTGGGATTTCTCGCCTCTTGTGTCTTCCTTGATGCATTTCCGTTAATGATCACGCATGTTGTGTTCATCTTGAATTCCAAGGGTTTATGCTTTTGTCCTTTAAAGGAGGTAATTAACAACCTCAAATGACCTCTTCATTTTACCTGATTAATCAAGAAAAATGGATGAACAAGTCAATTGTTGTACAAGAGATTCCCACTGGAACGATTACAACCTTACCATCTCAAAGTATCATCTCGCGGGTCAACCTACTAAAGTGGTTAAGAGAAGAGATAAAATGATACGTGAGTTCTTCCAGAAACTCATTTTTTGACACGTTTTGAAGTTAAAAGCATAAAAGCTTCACCTTGAAAGTTCGTCTAAAACGCTTCAATTTCTCTTTTTCTTTTTTTTTCCTTTTTATTTATTTTTTGAAATTGGATTTCATTACTACAAGTGTGTGTTTCATGATTTTGAAAAGTGTCAGTTGGGCCTACAATCGAAACCTAAAATGGAAAACATGATTTTTAATAAGAATGAAAACAATGATAAAATACAAGAAAATCATGTATTGATGAGTGTAAAAATCAATTCTCGTTCGAGTTCAAAGTCCACTTATTTACATGGTCAAGCAAATGTCGAGAGTAAATGTTACTCGCACCCCGCAAGAATGAAATAATGTCAGCATATGAATAAGAAAATGATTTTTCAATGATGTCGCCTTTTACAATGAAATCAAGACGATGGCACATGCCCCATAACTCCTATTACAGGATTTCGGAATTTCGCCAAGATTTGATCATAAGAGGAGACATTATTAACAGATCAATCCGCGATTATCAATTGAATGCCCACTCTATTCTCAAAAGTTTCATGTGCAAAATGTGGCATTAATTTCGAAAGATTGATTTATGCTTTTACCCTTGCCAAAATGAGGTGATTTTTATTTTGAGAAATCTATACACAAAGTGTGATTTGAATTTTCAATCTCAAAATGTGAGAGGGAAAAAAAAAATTGACTAAAAGTGAGATTTCAAAAAAAAAAAAAAATTTTTTTTTTGCCCTGAAACATAATCATGAATTGGAAGAATTTTTTTGACGGGATGTGGTTTTAAGCCCATGATTAGAAACTTTGACAAAATCATCCATTGTGCAAGGCCAAATTAATGATTTTTGAAATTGACACCGAATGTTTGCTTATGAAGAGTAATTGCCAATTTTCCCAATTAGAAGCCTACATTGAGGGCATTCGATTGATATCTGCAAATTTCAAAATGGAAGTTTCAATAAGAAATGAACAAGTAAAGGGAGAAATCATTCTTACCATTGGCGATGATTTTTCTTTTGAAGTTTTTCTTCTTCTTTTTTCAATCACATAGGCATGCGCATGAGACGTGGGTCGATTTCTATTCTAGATGGCTCAAATGAAGCCACGGGATTACCGGACTGAACCGACATGTTCGCGGTTAGGTCGGGGTTCCCATGACTCCGGCTTTGTCAAAGAGTCGACCCGTCTTTGCGTGTTTGCAAGCCGGGGTGGAGGCTCTCGACATCGAAGAATTTCGGAATTGAGATAAGCGACTCGTACTACATGATGGTAGTCGGAGTGGTATCCATCTCAACACCATCCTAAGTGATCCTAATGCGGCCCAGTCCGGCGGCGAGTGTGTGCTAAAGTGTAGTGCCATATAAGGGAGACATGCACGACAATTTATATAGCAACCAACACTTCAAAAATTTAACCATAGAATCATTCACCCAATTCACCAACCTACAACACAAAGTGTCAGCAAAAACACTCCACCCCTTATTACTCCAATCCTGCACCGACATTTAACACGAGGTTAGCGGACTTACCTCACCTTCTCGAATGCGCTGCCAAAGAAACACATTACATAACACACAATCAAGCAAAATAGGCCTAAGTCCTCTAAGGTTTAGAACCAGTCCCCAGCGGAGTCGCCAAGCTGTCGCGACCTATTTTTTCTGAAAATAATATAATAATATAATAGGTTTAGGGGTATTGTCAATTTCGGGCCGACGGGCCTCAATTAACTCGAGCTCCCAAGCCCATACCATACCCCGCGCGACGTTGGGATATTCATAAAAATTGCAAACAAAGGAGTCGCCACTAGTCTATTGAGGTCGACTAGAAACCGAGCGAGACATGGGAGCGTGTCTCACTTTTTACGCAAACCTCCAGAATCTAGGATCGGGGGACTTGATTACGTTAGTCATGCGACTAACGCCCTCTCGTACCTAACTTAATTGTGTGTTAACTAAAGACATGGCAACACATTCAAAAACCTATTGTAGAGCCCTAAAGGCTTATTCAATTTTGGATGTTTTCTTCTTTTTAGGGTTTTCTAATTTTTTTTTTTGCAATTTTTGGTTTTCCCGATTTTCCTGATTTTTTATATTTTTCAAAAATATTTTCCGAAATCAAACAAAACAAGTTTCAAGATTTTTAATACTTTTTGGCTTTTCTAAAAAAATTTATTATTCTTTTGGAATTTTCTAAATTTTTTTTTGAATTTTTAAATATTCGAAAAAAAGAAAGCAAAATAAGATAAAATAAAATTAAAATTAACTTTTAAAACCTTTCTGAAAATTAAAGAAAAACATTTTTTTTTAATTTTCAATGATTTTTTCGAAATTTTTAAAGATTTTTTAATATTTTTAATATTTATTATTTTTTTTGAATTTCTGAATTTTTAGAATTTTTTTAGAATTTTTAATTTTTTAACAAAAAATGATCCGGACCGGGTCGGGTGACCCGGCCCTACTAGACCGACCCGGACCCTAATAGTCCGGGCCGGAGCAATGACCGGGCTGGCCGAACGGCCCGGTCGAACTAACTAAAAATGGCCCATGAACAAAAACAAAAATAAAATAAAAAGCCCATTTCTAATTTCTAAAAAAAATAGGCCCAGTTGTCTCGGCCCGCGATGAACCCAGCCCGGCGTACATAAGCCCATGACGAAGCCCATCTTCCTATTTTCCTATTTTTTCTATTTTCCGATTTTTTCCCATTTCTCTTTTTTTTTAATCTTTCTTTTTCGTCTTTTTCTGCTCCTGCAGATTTCTTCCCCATGCACCCCCGTGCATGCCCGACGCTCCCCATCTTCTCTTCTGTTTTTTCCTCTTTCTTTTTTTCTTTTCTTTCCCATTTTTCTTTTTCTCTTTTTTCTTATTTTTTTATTCTTTTTGGTCTTCTTCTTTACTTGTTCATGCAACTCCTGGTCTTCATGCAGCCCCCCCGCGCCCGACGCTGCAGCGTGCCGAGGCTTCGCTGGACCGACGCCGACTCCACCGCGAGGCCTGCCGTCTTAAGGGAGTCGCCATGCCATCGCCTGGCGTCGGTCGTTCCGTCCGACCGACGCCGAGCATCGCCGAATGGGACTCCGGCGAGCTACGAACGCCCAAACCGACACACGCAGCACAGATAAAGCCGCTGAACAGCCCCAAAAACATCGAAAGGAGTACATGGTAACAGCATAACTTCTAGCAACGTGGAAAAAAAAAAACAAAAGCCGAGCTCCGGTCGAGAGTTGAGTTCGGTTTTTCAGTGGGGCATTTCATCGAACACCTAAAGGACACTACCGAGGGGGCTACGGATTCAAACGAAACAAGTCGGAATGCACAATAACGTCGATGAGAGATCACCGGGGCCGAAGCTCACGCGAACTGGTCAGCCGCGAGCCCCGGCCCGGTGGTTTCCAGGAATGGGTCGCTTGAAGTTTCGGAAACTTACCTCGTTCGGGGAGGAGTCGCAGCGGGCGGTTGCGGGTGGAAGGTCCTCCGGCGAAGGTTGGTCACTCTCCCGAGTTCGCCTTGTCTCTCGCGCTCCGGTCGCCGGGTTCGCCTCCTCTCTCTCTCGAGCTCCCCCTCCGATTTTTTTCTCTCGGGTCTCTCCTCTCTCGAACGCTCGGTCTCTTTTCTCTCAATCTCTTTTTCGAGCCCCCTCCGTCCCTGCTCGTTCTCGCCCGAAACCAGCCGAGGAAGACACTCCTGAAGAAACAGCCCCTCGTGCCGCTCCCTCTCCTTCTCAAGCTCGTTTCTCTTTTCGTTGTTCTTCGGATCGTCGGCCTCTCTCTCGTTTTTCTCTCTCGGGTTCAACTTCGAACCCCCCCGCTCTCAGCTCTGGTTTTTCTTTTTCAACACAGCCTCCCCCTCGTTCGTTCTCTTCCTCCTCCTTTTTCCTCTCTGCTGCAACCTGCTCCCTTTTCTGCTCTCTGCTTTCTGGTCTGACTTCGCCGCTTGCTTCATCATCATCCTCTTTTCGCCTCTGCTGCCCCTGCTTTCCCTTTTTGCTTCCCTGCTTCTGCTCTGCTGCGCCGCTGGCATCATCATCATCATTTTCTGTTTTCCTGCAAGCTGCTTCGGCGCGAGAGAGAAGAATGGAAGAAGAAAAACGAGTGGGCCGGGCCAAGAAAGAAAGAAAAGAGAAGTGGGTCGGGCCCGTGCGAAGGAAGGGAAAGGGCCGCATGGGGGCCGGGCGGGCCCAGCCTCCTTGTCTTTTTTATTTTTTTTGGTGTTTTTTTTATTTTTTTAAGAGATTCATATATATTTATATATGTAAAAATAAATGGACATTTAAAATAAAATAAACAAAAATTCGGGTGTCAACAACGTGAAAGTTGGTGCATTTGATGATTGAAGGTGGCGACGTGCTCGTCGTCCATTCATTTGTAGAAGCATGAAAATCTTTCCATATACACCCATCTATCAAATTAAACTTGAAATTGAAGAAGCTGAACGCTTCTTCTTCTTTTTTTCGGTTTTTGATAAGTGGTGATCATATCGCCAGTGATGGAGGATTCGGATTTTTATCAAAAATTAATCAACAAAAATGAATATATGTTGACACATTCAATTGGATCTTACAAAATGACATTTTTCCCCTAAGTGAGTATGCGTGAGTCTTAATATTGGTTTGATCATCGAGTTGCCATTGCTATGATGTGTTGCGAACTATTTTTTGGGTCCCGTGAGGGAAAGAAATATCTAAATAGATTTCAGGGTATTGTCGAGTGGAGGCCCACGACCTCGTTAGATATAAATTTCTCCTGGCCATAACCTGTGTGACATTGGGTGTTCATAAAAATTTTCAAATGAAGAGTCACCACTAGCCTATTAGAGTTGGCTAGGAACTAAGTGAGGCATGGGAGTATGTCTCACTTTCTATGCAATTAGAGAATCTAGGGTCGGGGAATTTATTACACTAATTAACTAATTAGTGTCATTTCGGTACCTAGTCTTGTTCATTTCAAAAAAATTTTTGTTAGGCAGTTTGGATTGATTTTAGACTTAACCACTAACATGTGAGGTGATCATGCGAGTGCGCAATTATCAAAATACAATCAGTAATTAAAGAAAACATTAAATAAATTGCAGGGGAAAATAATACATAGTATTAAGAGATAAATAAATGACAATCCTAATTAAACTAAGGGAAAACCATAATCATCGCATCATAAGCGTGCGAATCACCGGGTAATGGTATCGATGATAATTAAAACCCTAAAGTGAAGTTGTAAGGGCATGTTCAATTTTAAGTACAATTTTAGGCCGATGATTTGCCGATACTTTTTAAAAAAAATTGTCCAAGAATTATTTTAAAGCTTTTTGGGGAACTCTAAAACAAACTTAAAATTTTTGGGATTTTTGAAAAAATAATTAATGTTTTAATGTTTTAATATTTTCGAATTTTTTTAAATATATATATATTCCGAAAATTCTTATAAATTTTCAGGTTTCTGAATTTTCTGAAATTTCGAATTTTTTAATGATTTTTTAATATTTTTTGAAATTTTGGATTTTTTTATGATTTTTAAAATAATAATAATAATAATTCGGACCGGGTCAGGAAACCCGGCCCTGCTAACCTGATTCGGACCTTGCCGGTCCGGACTGAGCTAAAGGAACCGGGCCGGCCCTAAATCCACTAGGAAAGCCCACGAAAAATTCTCTTTTTTTAAAAGCCCACAAAAATTCGTTTTTTTATGGAAAATGCCCATTTCGAATTTATACCTCCAGCCCAGTCATCCTCAGCCCAAAGTAAAGCCCATATCCTTATTCTATTTTTGTTTTTGGCCTTTTTTGTTTTTTTTTTCTATTGTTTTTCTTATTCTTTTTTGTTTTTGTTTTTGTTTTTCTGGTCTTCTTCTCCTCTGGACTCCTTCTCCGCACAGCACTGTCGCCCGAAGCTCCTGCAGCTTCTTCGCCGGACCGCCTCCACGCACGACGAGCCCGCGCCGGCTTTTGAGGGTGTCGCCATGCCCTCGCCTGGCGTCGACCGTTCCGTCTGACCAACGCCAAGCGCCGCCGGCCACGAGCTGGCCGGCATTCCGAAACTCGCCGGGTAGACTCCGGCGAGACGTGCTCACTTCTTCTTATCCAAACGGCGCGGGATAATCTATTCGAAAGCTGGGAAAACGCCGGGGACGATGCATGATGACGACATAATTCCTAGGGAGGCAAAAAACTAAAAGTTGAACTCCAGTTAGGGTAGGGTCGGCGACTTCAATGAGGCATTTCGTCGAATGGCTATCAGGCACTACCGAGGGGAGAACCGGACCCAAATGAGGCATCTCCGAACATGTAGCAGTATCGACGAAAGCTCACCAGGGCCAAAGCTCGCTCGAACTGGTCGGCCGCGAGCTCCGGCCTGGCGTTTTTCCACAAATAAGACGCCGGTAGTTTAGGGAGAATACCTCGTGCGAAGGAATAGCCGCGGCGGGCAAGGGCGGTCGGACGGGCCTCCGGCGACGACCAAACGCTCCATCGAGCTTGCCTCCTTCCTCTCAGTCCGCTCTCTCCCGCTCGAACTCTCTCTCTCAGTTTTTTCTTCTGTTTTTTCGGTCCCTCGGACTCTCTCTCTCGAGCCCCTTCCGCTGAGCAAGAAAACCCGACCTCCTTTTTTGCTGTCTTCCCTGCTTCTTCTCCCCTTTCTGCTCTGCTTCTGCTGACTTGCTGCTGCTGCTTTGCTTCTGCTGACTTGCTGCTGCTGCTTTTCTGCTGACCTGCTGCTGCCGCTTTTTCTGCTGACTTGCCCTGCTTAAATGTTTTTTTTGTCCCTCCTGCAGGCTCCCGTTTCGCACGTGGAAGAAGAAGGGAAGAAGGAGGAGATGGACGGGCCGGGCCGAAACAAAGGGAGAAGGAGCGCCAAAAGAGAAGGAAAAAGAGGAAGGGACCGGCCCAAGGCTGGTCCGAACCCGGCCCGACTGCCCCTCTTTCTCTCTCTCTCTCTCTCTCTTTTTAATTTCGAATTATATATATATTTAAAAAGGAGCTAAATTTTAATGCTACTAAGTCATAAATAAACGGTAAAAATTTAGGTGTCAACATGATGAAAAAGTGAATTCTCGAAATTTCGTTTTATCCCATCTCTCGAAATTAGGTACCAAACTTTAAAGTAGAACTATTGAAAGGTTTTGTGGTTATCCTCACAAAAAGTTTTCTAATTGCATGGTTGCAAATCACTATCTATATCGATCATATGGGTCGTATCTTAACTATTAAATAGGTAAAATCTAATTGCATGAAAAGCATAATTGATAATTTGAGATGGACTTAGTCTACACAATCCATCGCGAATGTTATTATAATTTCTTCTGCCCGAAGGGATATCTGGGTGTCTAAATCAATAGTATGCTTTCCATTACCGGAAAAAGCTGACCCGACTTTCTCTATTGTAGCACCTCTAAGTCAATAGCATCCTTTCCATCACTGGAAAGGCTCTGACCAAACTTTCTTCATTTTTGCACGAGTGAGTTGATTTTCAGCTAAAGGGGCAGACAAGACGGTGCATTGCGGTGCTCCTTCAAAGCTATAAATTGTGGAGTCATTTATCGGCCACCAAAGTGTAGAAGTGATAGCGGGAATGGCCCCATCTTCGTCGATCACTTTCGGCATTTCCCTTCTGCCGCTCGTGCTCCTCCTCGGCAACGTTGCTCTCGGGGCTCAGGCCTGTGTCCATTATTACGACTTCGTGGTCAGTAACCTCCATTGCTACTTTTTCCTTGCACTCGAGCGCTCTGCCATTTTAAGTAGGTTTTCGTTAGAGTGGCAGCTCGTAAAACCTTTGTCGACCAGAAATGTTCTTGCTGCCCACTTGCGGCAGACAGAATAATAGACCAAACATAAAAAAAAACCTCTGGGATAAGTTACACCGCATGTGTCAGTGATATTTGTTATATATATGGTTAATGGATCAACGAATGCAAACAAATCAAGATACGTATTTTCTGTTCACGTATCTCTTGAATTCATGGATCTCTCGGATACACGTATCTCTTGAATTCATGAATCTCTGGATTCACGTATCTCCGAATTCATGAATCTCGAATACACGTATCTCCGAATTCATGAATCTCTTCTTGGATACATGTATTTATTTAATTCATGTATTGCTTCTGTACATGAACTTGGAAGCTCTATAAATAGATAAGAGCATAAAGCTTCAAAATAGGTTTGTTTTGGAGGTTCTTCAGAAAAAAAAAAATTCTACTCTACTCTTCCGATTCTTCTGAGTGTGCTGGTTCAATTGAACGGTTCGGCGAGTCCCGTTTGCATAGTGCTAATCCAAACAGGTTCGAGGTGTTGTATCTTGGGAAGCATAGTTTGCGTATCTGCGGAGCACCATTGGCAGGAACTAATCGCCTTAAGGAGATTCGGACATCCGTACCTCACCTCCAATTATTGTGTGATTTTTAAGCAATATCTTATTTTTCATCTTCTCTAAGAATTGTAAGTTTATTAAGTTGTCATCGTCTTTTTGCATTGATATTCTGATTACAACAAACAGTTTATACTCTCTGTGGATTATTTTCCAACAATCTTAAGGCGATTAGCCACTCACTGTTTGTTGTTTTGGTCAAATCATTGAAATGGCTGAAAACAATCGAGTGCCCTTCAATGTCCAGAATATTTCTGGAGATGTTCCTATGGTCGATTCGACCATTGCTATGGGAGATATTCAGCCATCGGGGCTTGAATTTGTAGTAGCTAATGCTACGGGCCCTTTGGCCAACACCAATTTTGGTGGTGCGGGTACAAGTCTTACGACTAGTATATCCGGGACTGTTTTTCAAAATAGTACAAGCCAAATGGCTTTTGGCTCTGTTTCTGGAGGGATGGTTCGACGAACCTTGCCTACTGTGCTGGCAACATCTCCAGTTACATCTAATGAGAAACCGGAGAAGTTCACCGGAGTGGGCTTTAAACAGTGGCAACAGAAGATGTTCTTCTATCTGACCATGCTAAATCTGACGAAGTACTTATCGGAGGTGTGCCCAATAATTAGTCCAGATGAGCACGATGTCATGACACTCGGTGCATTGAAGGCTTGGAAGCATGGAGACTTCTTATGCCGAAATTATATTCTTAACTGTTTAGTGAATTCACTATATAATGTTTATTGTAATATTGAATATGCTAAACAGTTATGGGAGTCCTTAGAGAGGAAATACAAAACTGAGGATGCTGGCACCAAGAAATTTGTGGTTGCCAAATTCTTGGACTACAAGATGGTGGATTCTAAATTTGTTATGAGTCAGGTTCAAGAATTGCAATTAATTCTAAGGGACATCTCTGTTGAGGGAATGATACTTAGTGAATCATTCCAAGTGGTGGCTATGATTGAGAAACTACCTCCGGGTTGGTCAGACTTCAAAAATTATTTAAAGCACAAACGGAAGGAGATGAGCCTTGAAGATCTCATTTTGCGCCTCAGAATCGAAGAGGACGATAGAAGGAGTGCGAATCCTTCTTCTGAGCCAAAGGCCAACGTGGTGGAATCTTCCAAATCCAAGCAAGATAGAAAAGGGAAGATGTCCTTTCAAGGAAAATCCAAGCAAAAGGAACAATTCCAGAAATTCCAATAGACGTGTTTTATATGCAACAAGCCTGGCCATCGAGCTAAGGATTGCAAGAAGCGCCCGAAAAAAGGCAAGAATGATGGTGCAGCCCAAAAATCGAATTTGACAGAACATGACAATATTGAGAGATTGTCTGCTGTGGTAATGGCTGAAGCATCCCTAGTGTTGAACACTAATGGCTGGTGGCTAGACACAGGTGCCACAAATCACATCTGCGTAGATAAATGCATGTTCTCATCTTATGAGAAGGCTGAAAAAGATGAGAAGCTTTATATGGCTAACTCTGCATCAACAAAGATTGCCGGAAGAGGAAAGGTGATCCTAAAGTTTACATCTGGTAAGGAGGTTGCCCTACTGAATGTGCTGCATGTACCAGAGATTCGGAAAAATCTGATTTCTGGCCCCATACTTGTCAAGAAGGGTTTCAAAGTAGTATTTGAATCTGACAAGTTTGTACTTTTGAAAGGAGGGATGTATGTGAGGAAAGGGTACCTGTGTAATGACTTGTTTAAAGCTAATGTGGCTGTCATTGATGTAAACTCGAATCATGTGTACCCAAAGACTATTAATAAAGAAAAGTCTTCAATTTACACCGTTGTGTCTCCTTATCTATGGCATGGTAGATTAGGACATGTAAACTATAGTACAATGAAGAGAATAGCAAACTTGGGGTTAATTCCAAGATTTGAGTTGGATGCCCACTACAAGTGTGAGACTTGTGTTGAGGCCAAGTTTGCCAAGAAACCTTTCAAATCTGTTGAAAGAACAAGTGAACCTCTACAATTAATCCATAGTGATCTATGTGATTTAAAGTTTGTAGAAAGTAGAGGTGGAAAGAAATACTTCATCACATTTGTGGATGATTGTACTAGATTTTGCTATGCTTATTTACTAACTAGCAAAGATGAGACGATGATCATGTTTGTCAAATATAAAAATGAAGTTGAAAACCAACTTGATAAACGAATCAAAGTGCTTAGGTCCGATAGAGGAGGAGAATATGGTTCAATCAATTTTAAAGAGTTTTGTGCTCGTTTTGGAATAATTCACCAAACGACTACACCTTATACTCCAGAACAAAATGGAGTTGCTGAACGATTGAATAGAACACTAAAGGAGATGGTTAACGCCATGCTTCTGAGTTCAGGTTTACCTCAAAACTTGTGGGGGGAGGCAGTTTTAACTGCAAATTATATTCTTAATAAAATACCACACAAAAAGACAGGTAAAACTCCATACGAATTATGGAATGGAAAGTTGCCATCCTATAATTTTCTAAAAGTGTGGGGGTGCTTGGCCAAGGTGCCAATTCCTCATCCTAAACAAACTTATGCCTGCAATTTGCATACACTGTGATAATCAAGTGGCAATTGCAAGGGCACATAATGTGATTTATAACGGTAAGTCTAGACACATTCGTCGTAGACACAATACCGTAAGGCGGTTGCTCTCAAATGGAATAATTTCTTTAGACTTTGTAAAGTCAAAGGAAAATATTGCGGATCCGCTGACAAAAAGGTTTGTCGAAAGAGCAGATAAACTGCGCATCAAGGGGAATGGGTTTAAGAGCCTTAACCCAATAAAGAGATTTCGGGGTGGAAACCTAACCTATGCGATTGGAGATCCCATGGACTAGGTTCAATAGGATAACGCAAATTCTGGAAACTCTAGTGCGAGCACTGTTTCCCATTCTTATGATGCAACAGTGCTTTCCTACAGCGTTATTAAGGGTACGCTATGCGTTTAATGATTCCTATAACTTGGAATGTAACATTCAAGTAAGATATGGTAGGATATCTTTAATAGGAATGCACCTATATGCATGGAGCTGGCCGACTCTATGAAAATCTTTTAAGGCTAGATTTTCTAAAGCACGCATGAATCCCGAGAGGTTCAGGGCCGAAAGAATGAACACAACCGAGAACCAATCTTGAATTGGAAATACTCCGTGTGAGGTTTATTGTCTAGGCTTGCACAAATAACTGGCGATTCAAGGCTTAGTCCATCGACTAGTTAAGTAAGTCCGATAGGCTTTCACTAAAGAAGGTTCAAAGTGAAAGCTACCTATCTTGATGCAGTGTATTTCAACAGGTATGCTCAGATTCCTTCGACTCAAAAATGTTTTGTTGATCTATTAATGTGGGGGATTGTTATATATATGGTTAATGGATCAACGAATGCAAACAAATCGAGATACGTATTTTCTATTCACGTATCTCTTGAATTCATGAATCTCTTGGATACACGTATCTCTTGAATTCATGAATCTCTCGGATTCACATATCTCCGGAATTCATAAATCTCTCGGATACACGTATCTCCAAAATTCATGAATCTCTCGGATTCGTGTATCTCATGAATTCATGAATCTCTTCTTGGATACATGTATTTATTTAATTCATGTATTGCTTCTGTACATGAACTTGAAAGCTCTATAAATAGATAAGAGCATAGAGCTTCAAAATATGTTTGTTTTGGAGGTTCTTCAGAAAAAAAAAAAAAAAAATTCTACTCTACTCTTCCGATTCTTCTGAGTGTGCTGGTTCAATTGAACAGGTTCGGCGAGTCCCGTTTTGCATAGTGCTAATCCAAACAGTTTCAAGGTGTTGTATCTTGAGAGGCATAGTTTGCGTATCTCGGAGCACCATTGGCGAAACTAATCGCCTTAAGGAGATTCGGACATCCGTACCTCACCTCCAATTATTGTGTGATTTTTAAGCAATATCTTATTTTTCATTTTCTCCAAGAATTGTAAGTTTATTCGGTTGTCATCGTCTTTTTGCATTGATATTCTGATTATAACAAACAGTTTATACTCTCTGTGGATTATTTTCCAACAATATTCGCAGGCAAGATTTGATTAGCCGTACGCGTAACTTTTTCATTGTTTAAGCGATCCCCATGTACGTTCCCCCTCGAGTCCGTGACTAGATTCACCTTTTGACAATGTTTTGTCGCTCTAATTTCAGCTGAGGGAGACGAACATCACGAGAAACTGCACTTCCTGGAGACTCTTGTTAGTGAACGATAGCTTCCCGGGGCCGACGATTGAGGTCCACAAAGGTGATCTCGTGTTTGTGAACGTTCATAATCAAGGAGACTACGGAGTCACGCTTCATTGGTGATTCATCTTCCTCTCTTTTTTGGCTGCTTTTTTAGAAACTTAAAAGAACAGGAGAATGACCATTTCCCGATGAACCTAAGCTTTAGGAATTATTTCGTCGGTAAATTGCCAGATATTCAAAGCTGAATATTTTCATGAAAGAATCGGAGAAAGCAACAGGACGTACCTGAGTGCGGAGAAGATGACGCCATTGTCGATTCTGAAAGAAAACCGATTTTGCTCTATAATCCTTTTTATAATCTCATGATGCGTGTCAATTGGAAGAGAGAAGATCAGTGTGTGTATATACATATATACATGTGAGGCCGAGCCTCGCCGGGCTGGGTGAGCCTCACCCGGTCGCCACCGGCGAGGCTCGAGCTTGCCTAGGCGGCATGAGGCCGGGCCTCGGCTGGCCACCAGTGAGGCTCGGCCTCGCCTAGATCTATGAGGCCAAGCTCACCGGTGGCCAAGTGAGCCTCCCAAGCGAGCTCGTCGGACCTCACCGGTCGGTCGCCGGCCACCGGCGATGGCGGCGACGGGCCACAATGGAGGAAGGGAAAAACGAAAAAGAAAAAGACAAAAGAAAAAAAAATTAAAATCATTAAAAAATTTAAAGAAAATATTTTTGATTAGAAATTCTAAGGTTTTACCAAACGCATATCTAGGAATAAAAATTTTGAACAATTACCAGACACCTTTAAATGCTCATAAACTGTTCCTGGGAACAGAATAAAAAATAATAATTTCTGAGCAGAAATTGTTCCCAGGAACAAAAACGTTACCATGCAGGCCCTTAATGATACAATCTCATCAATTTATATGGCCAATCTTTCAAGGATTTTCCCTAATTTTTAGAATTTTTACCGACGTGGGCCTCATGAAATTAGGTCATTAAACATGTGCGAAGAAATAAAATCACCGGAGAAAACAACAATGTTTCGTGAGATAAGGTATCTATGTGCTGGCCAAAAAAAAAAAAAAAGCTAATATAATAATAACAAATTAAGCTGATGAAAATTTACGGATAATAACTGCACCGCTCCATCAGTTAGGCAGATAGAAAATTTCCATTTTGTATTGTGTATCTGTATGGGAAAATAACATTTTGCTTGAGCGATATTTATAGTAGACACCCAATGGTATTAAAGTGGTGACATCTAAAAGGTAAGTTGCAACTTAAAGTGCCACTTGACAGTAGTAGATTCGGTTCTTTCCCTTGTGCATACAGTTGACGACAAAAAGCTTTCTAAGATGCAATAGGGCAAACGACTAATGAGTATCATGAAAGTTTAATTTCTGAGAATTTATCGAGCTTGTCGATAGCAAATACTTTCAAAGCACTGATCTGCAATAAGCATAGGGATAATTGTTCAAAAAGTCCTAAACCTATTGCACGGCGATTAATTTAGCCCTGAACCTTTTAATTGTGTTAATTTAGTCATAAACATTTCAACTTTGCCAATTAGTCCTAAAATTTTTGACAATTTGGAAATTTAATCTAAACTTTTTAACAATTTACCAATGTAAATTTTGGTTGGAAATCACCCTAAAGACTCCAATGGCAAATCATTAAAAGGTTTATGATTAGATTGTCACAATTAAAAGGTTCAAGACTAAATTAATTGTTGTGCAATATTGTGCAATAAGTTTAAAACTGAATCAACACAATTAAAAAGTTTAAGGTAGAATTGACCAACGTACAATAGGGCTTTTTGGACAATTTTCCCAATAAGCATTGTTTAAATCAAAAGAGGAATTTTATGTGAGTGAGAAAAGTTGTGTTTTTGCAAGCATGGTGTAAAGCAACCTCACAATCCATGGTCAGACGGTCCGGAGTACATTACTCAATGTCCAATCCCACCGGGAACAAATTTCATGTACGAGGTAAATTTTACTACTGAGGAAGGAACTCTTTGGTGGCATGCCCATAGTGAATGGACAAGAGCCACTGTGCATGGCGCAATAGTCATTCTTCCAAAAGAAGGAACGACCCATCCTTTTCCTAAGCCAGATGGCGAAGAAATCATTGTGCTCGGTATGTGTTCTAAGTTATTCTGAAAATTTTAAGGTACGCTGAAAAATTGTCACAATTGAAAAGACAAAAACCTTTAGAAAAGCTTATGAAAAGCTTCATAGAAATATAACTGCACTAAAGTGGATTGAAGCTCATGAGATTTTGCAGTTTGCATTTATCTTATACGAACCTTTACCATCCGGCGAAACAGGACTAAAGAGAAGCATTTAAATGAAAAATGTGGAAAAGGTTGGATAGAGTGGACTTGTTTGGAGCATACCTTTGCATGGTCATATTAACCCATTTTGATCAGTAAATAAATGTTAATTTGAGATATTTGCACTCCCATTTTCTTTTACGCTAAATAGGTTCTTGGTATTCGGAAGGAGATGATCTAAATGATGACTTAGCCGAATCACTAGATGAAGGTACTGCTATACCCGAATCAATCGGTTACATGATAAATGGAGAATTTGGAGATTTTGTTGCCTGCTCCCAAGGTACTTTTCTACTCTAGGATTCCATGATTTTACATTTTTTAATCCACTGTGGATGTTGCTTTCATATTGGCGTGACTTAGCCATGTGACATAATTGGTATGGCGGTATTGATGACAGATTCAACATATCACATGTATGTCAAATATGGCAAGACCTACCTTCTTCGTATAATCAATGCCGTTGTTGGCGCTGAGCTCTTCTTTGCCATCGCTGACCACAACTTAACGGTCGTCGGAACGGATGCGGCATACACTAGACCATTAGTGAGTCCGTACTTGACAACAAGCCCCGGATCAACCCTCGATGTCATATTCACTGCCAATCAGACTCCGGGAAGGTATTACATGGCGACCCGCCGCCACACGAGCCAGGACACGGACGTCACGGATTTCAACCATGTCATCGCCACGGCCATACTCGAATACAGCGGAAACTATAGTCTCGACACATCGCCAAAATTCCCGAATCGCTCTCTCCCGGGATATTACGACTACAGTGCGGCAGATACCTTCACATTCAAGCTCCGAGGTTTGACAAGTAAAGAACATCCTTCGGATGTGCCTCTCAACATAACGAGGAGGATGTTCATAACGCTTTCGATGAACGAGATTTTGTGCCCACATCACGATTGTACCGTCGCTCCGACCACGGTCGGTTCAAGTCTAAATAACCAAAGTTGGGACGACCCATCTACGGATGTGCTCCAAGCATATTACAAGTAAGATTTATTAGTTCTGTATCCTCGTGCAAGTTAAACATGTGCCCAGGCAATTCCCGACATAAGAGCTTTCTTGGGTATATGCAGGAACATCAGTGGAGTATACACGGCAGATTTTCCGGATTTCCCTCCGTTCGTCTATAACTGGACGGGAGTCGACAATCCGGATGCCTGGGGAGTGGCGAACAAGGTGACCAGAGTGAAGATACTGGAGTACAATGAATCCGTGGAGGTGGTGTTCCAAGACACCGGCATCATGCAAGGCGCGCAGCGTCATCCGATGCACATGCATGGATACGCTTTCTACGTCGTGGGGCACGGCCTCGGCAACTTCGACAACGAGACGGATCCCCTGGAGTACAACCTGCTCGACCCGCCCCTAGTCAATACGTTCTCCGTTCCTAGGGACGGATGGACCGCCATCAGATTCGTGGCGAATAATCCGGGTACGTGCTTCTACTTCGCGCTGCTTTCCGATTTCATCACCTTTTTTCGACATCTGTAACTCGCGGACATAAACGTGGCGTCGATTTCGTGATCTGTGGCAGGTGTATGGTTCTGGCATTGCCACATAGATAAACACATGAGCTGGGGCATGGA
Organism: Angophora floribunda; assembly: GCA_014182895.1. Classification (NCBI taxonomy): domain Eukaryota; kingdom Viridiplantae; phylum Streptophyta; class Magnoliopsida; order Myrtales; family Myrtaceae; genus Angophora; species Angophora floribunda. Next base: position 24,454,777 of record CM024710.1, read on the forward strand.
CACGGTCTTCATAGTAAAAGACGGAGGCACCGAGGAAACGAGTATGCGGGGGCCACCTTCGTAGTTCGTACATGCCTCCTTGTGAGGATTCCTACGATATCGCCAGGAAGAAATCTCGCCGCCTGCCCCGTCAAATCTCTCGCATCTGAGACCACGTGCAGCGTATCTCGAAGCTGAGCAGGGGTTTCAAAGTCATATAAATGAACAGCCTTGGAGGTCACAATAAGTTTTCCAACCCTTTAGTTTTTCTTGTGGGGGTCGTTGATCTAAGCATTTGTATCAGTTATGAACGTTCGATTATATAGATTATGTTATAATATTTTAATGTAATAATATATATTTTAATTGATATATAATCCCATGTTCAGTTTCCAATTAATTTCGATTTATTTCTTGATTTATTACTCAAGTAATTACGTGATAATTTCCTGTTTTAATTATTACCATAACGGTCTTGATGGAAGGCGTTCGTAAGGTGAGAAATGGAATAAATACGTCAGGTCATCTACAGAAAAACACACGGCGCGCATTCGTTTAAGGTTTGGGGCTTCCACGTCCGCAAAATTTCATATGTACTGATCCTATACGCTTCGCAAAACATTTCCGATATTGCACGGTTTTGTTCGTGAATTATAAATCGGGATCGACAGTTTTTATTAGATTTAGTCTTTCATATTAATAATCTAAAGATAATAGTACGAATCCACTCATGAATTATTCATTGTCGCCAATGGTTTTTTTTCCATATTACAATAATCTCATTATGTTTTGTCGTGGAAATAAACGATCGAACAATAATAAAAAAAACAGAATAAAAAAATAAATCGCAATCAGAGAGAGGATTTTTCTATGAACTCAGTGTGTCCTGCTGCGGCGAAACCAGCGTCTCCAAAACAGCTACCGCGGTGGCTGCTGCTATTAGATGAAGATCACTGAGAGAATTCGAGAGTCTCACATAGACGAAGCTCGGCAGACGGAATCATTCGACGAAGGTATTCGGCTGCGACTGCTTCGACTGTTGAAGGAACTGGAGAGCGACATTTGAAAACTGGAGGAAGTGATGCGAGGAGGCAAAGATGGCGGAAGATTTCAATCGGCAATGAAGAGCCACCGGAATTCTGGTAGTGCCATTCCCATCCGCGTGTGGGCTGTTAGGCCGAGCCCAATGAAGCTGAAGTGGTGGGGTTTTATGGTTGGGCTGGAGGGTGCTGGGCCGGTCTGGGTCTTTACATCAGTGGCCGAATTGATCTCTCTCTCCCTCCATTAATTTATTTATTTATTATTTTTCTTTTACTATCATTGTTATTATTTTTCTAATTTTTTTTGGCTTTTACAAAAATGCATGCTTAGTTTTTCGGTAAAAGTTCAGGTGTCAACGGTGAGTAGTTCGTCTAGTCATAAGAAATTGAAACTTTAGGAGATCCAAGATTTGATTCTTAGCAAAAAACATTCAACAAAAGAGGCTCAGGTTAATCATGGGGGCAGCCTTGGAGTACCTGAGGGCAAAGGGAGAAGTAATCAACGAGTTCAAACCAAAATCATGGTACATCAAAGTGTTGAGGGAAAAGCAAATGGAGATCTCATGCTGAAATATTGCTGGCACAGCGAAAAGAAGGGTAAATACAAAACCCCAAACAAGAAGAAAAATCAGCTTTAAGAAGATGATATGTAAATGCAACCATTGGAGAGACGTTTGTCCGAAAGGCCCTAATTTTGAGCATTTTAGTCTAATTAAGTTTTGAATTCTAGACTTGAGTGTATTGTTTTCTCTTAACTTCATGCAAAGAATTAATGCACCATTTTCTGCCGATGAAGTTGGATAAGGTTTATCTTACTGTACAAACCTTTGCATATTGTGCGGAAAGGTAACGTTCACTTAAAATTAACAACGAAACTCGAAAGAAGCTACATGATCTCAAATATGTTCTAGCCAAAAAAGAAATCTTATATAAGCCAATTAGATGACATAGGGTATAGAACCATTATTGGAGATGGCTTGTTTTAGATTATTATGGATGATCTCCTTGTTTTAGATTATTATGGATGCTATGATTGTAGCATAGGGAACAAAGTTGGGAATACTGTTGATGACAAAATGAAGTAGAAAAATTTTAGTAGTTGCTAACGCAAAATTTGATTCCAAATTGTGGCACCATAGTTTGGACATATGAGCCAAAAGGGGACGGAGATGTTGGCATCAAAGGGAAATTGCATGATCTGAAGACTAGATATTGGTCTGAGTGAGGATTGATGTCTAGGCAAGTAGAAATATGTCAATTTTTCGAAGGATAGAAGAAAACCCATAAAGGAAAGTTAGTATGGATGCATATAAATGTGTGGGCAAATGTCCATTACCTTAGAAACTCACGGTACTACACCACCCTCATTAATGACTTCACGAGGAAGGGATGAGTTTATTTTCTGAAAAATAAATTTGATGAGTTTGCTACTTTTAATAAGTGGAAATCCGAAGTGGAGAACAAGACCAAAGTAAAGATTAAATGTCTAATTCTAATAATGGAGGTGTGCACGATAGCGTGAAGTTCAAGGATTTTGTGTAGAGAATAGAATTATAATGACAAAAAAAGCTCCCAACAGACCACAACAAAGCGCACTTGCTAAGAGGATGAACAAGAAGTATACTTAGAAAGTAAATAAAATTTGCAAAAAGAATTATTAAATTTATAAAAGTATTTACTATTTATACCAACAAATTAATAGAAAATCAGGCGACTAACAATTGTCTCGACAAAAGTTTTCTTTGAATGTTTACCAACTCTTTGAAAAATTTCCCACCACGGACGAACATTCCTTTTTTCGGAAACGGACCAGTGGAATCCTCCTCGATTCGGTGCATTACATCAGACCTTACGTTGGTGCTCTTTAGTTCTACTGTTCAAGTTTGTTTTTGCCACTTTCTATTTTATTAGATCAATGTGCTTCTTTTTATGACTAGTTCAAATTTCATCTTCCCCTGATTTATTTATTAGTACTCAAATATGGAACCCCCAAAACTAGTACGCTCCGATGTTCGTGGTGGCCAACCAACGGCGACGGTGGCTGCTAACGTGTTCAGGTTGGGGGTTGATGATTTTGGCCGGCCAAACAACCCTCCATATTTCTACGAGCCCGTGTATTATGGTAAACAATTGACCGCTGACTAGGATAATATTTCGTAATAATGAGTTTTGCTTGCCGTCTAACTTTGCCATTAAGATAGAGCGACATTTTCCGCATGATCCATTGATTTTCCTATTGCACCAAACATTTCAATCTTCTACTCAACACCCAAACTTCCATGAATAAATGATATCCGTGGATCATGATTGAATTTTTATTTAATCAAGTCATGTCATATACCAATGCAGTCACTCATAGTTCGGTATCAAGACACCTTCCAAATTGTTTCTTGATTTGAAAGGATAATCTTCAAGTGCGTTCGGTAACATTTTTAAATCTAGGAATAATTTCTGTTCAAAAATAGTTTTTTCCATTTTGTTCTCAAGAACAAAAAAGTGGATTTTCTTTACTTTTTATTTCTGTTCAAAATCTATTTTCGTGTCACTTTTCTATTTCTAACGAAAAATTAGGCGCGTTAAAAACGAATTTCTTTTTTTATATTTCGGGAAACAAAAAAATAGAAAAATAGAAAAATAAGATGATTACCAAACATATCCAAAGTTGTGATAGCAATTTTCGACAAAAATTGATCCGAATTATTACTTTGGAATTTTGAACAAGAGTTTACGAGTAAATTGACAAATCAAAAAGTTTAGAACTAGCTGATATACGCACAATAAATTAAACATTGATTGGGTAATATTTTCTTTCAAGCTGTCCCTGTTTGAGATGATAACTTCCTTTCTTGTAAGTTTCTTTTTCAATAATTACTAATCCATTTTGTCATTTTTCTTGAAATCGTTTTAGAAAGAGCCCCCACTTCCGTATGGAACTCCCTTTCAATGCCTTATTCAAGGATAACTTCGAATCGTGCTCCCAATGAAATCCATGATTAGGACAAAAACAAAGATATTGATTGCACGGATGTCGCGCCGCCGGGGGGGTCCATTATCGCTGCGCATTGACCCACTTGATGGCGTCCTTATTGTCGTCTCCACGAATCGCAGGCAGCTCACATGCCAATATCCTTGGGCATCGCTTTTCTTCTTGCGATGCAGATGTGATTCTCGAAGCAACAAATCGAAAAATATATATGTTGCGGGGTCAAAAGCCAGCCGATCGCTTGTGATCGTTTTCTTTCATGACATCACAAGTGATTTGATTATCCTAACTACCCTACATTCTATTACATTCTCGATGTGAATGTCTAATACTTTTGAACGTGCATCTTAACAATCTCCCTCTCATCGATAAATTACTCACATAAAGCCTACTCTCCCTAGTACATGTATTTTTTTACAACGATATTATCTTAACTCGAGAATCTCTAACTTGATCTACTGAATTTGGCAGATGCCGATGAGGTTGACATCTACACCTCAAACTCCACCTAATTTGCCTTGACTTAGCTGAGCTTAGTGAGAAGAGGAGGGGCACCCATTCACCGGGGAGTCACATCCAACATTTTCCTTGGTTGGGATATTTACCAAACGATAATACATATAGGAATTGTGCCATCAATCAACCATCGACTCTAATATCACTTGTTGGATTAATGTTATAAAAACCTAATACCTTCACCTGTTAAATTTACCAAGACAGAACCTAAGTCTAAGCTTGTGTTGGACTCAAATTTATTAAAAAACTAGAATAATGACTTACTAATCTATTAAGATATATTAACTTCTCCACGTTACCAAAACTTTTTGTCCGGCACCCCTAGGAGAGTTGTTTAACAAAATCAATAGAAGAGGGTAGAAAGAAACAGCATTAGAGGGCAAGAAAATCATTACTAGTTCAATAATCAATCATGACAAAAGCTAACAGCTGTGAAGCTTAAAACATATTAATTTATATTAATTTAAAGGAAGAATCCTACTAAAATAAGGGAATCAAATACTATGTTAATAAATATCAGACAAAGCTGTAAAACTCATCCTTTGTTTTTATTTTCTTTTGGTAGGAAGAACTCATTCTTTATTCGAAAGCCAATCCGATAGAAATTCTAGAAGGATTTCCAATCTACGCCAAGGAATGAGCGGGTCTCGTTTTCGCTTGGTTTGCGTGTGGAATTTCGCTCCATGAAATCACTAATGGATTTACAGAGGACAAATCTAATAGAACGATGCTTGTGAAAAGGAGAACAAGGCAAACTCTGCCCATCGTTTTCGTTCAAGAGAGTTGGACCGCTCCTCCGGCCAAAAACTGACATTTTATTCGTTGAAGAACATTGCGACAATCTTCGAGCCGCCATTGATTTGGTGGTCCTGTGTTTTCTAACGCTGACTATTCCACTTTGCCTTGCGTGCATAGTAAGTTGTTGTTTCATGGATCGAAATTTCACGTCCTTGATCTGAAGGGACTACGACAAGAATGAATCTCCTATTAGGTTTCGATGCAACGCTGCATGCTTTCCTTGTAGTTGAGAAATCGCTGGGCAGAGGCGTATGAAAGCGAGTGCATGATACTGAAGAAGAAGCAGATGGGCTAGCTACTAGCCGTGTAATTTCCTTGACAAATCATATGAAGACCTCACGCAAAATCAAAGATTCAGATATACAAATGCTTTATTTTCACGTGTTTTGGCTTGTCTATAAGCATGATACGACGGACAACGAGTCTTGGCGTACCGGGGCTCATTAGTCAACACAATAGAGGGCAGATATTTGTGTTTTCGCGAATGCCTCAACACATACTATGTGATATGGCGGACTATTATCAAGGCGGCCACAGTTTTAATGCGTTAATTCGATGATAGTGTACAGCAAGTCCAAAAAACTTAGCAGTTTTCAACCAGTATATTGAGTGAGCTATGGGGTTGCCTCACGCGTTGTTACCATAAAGACATCGTTGTAAAGCAAGTGCTGCCACTAAAGAGTATTAACGCATACAAAAACCAGGTCCGGTAAATGAACTGAACTTGACTGGCTAAAACAGAAAACTTGAAAAAGAACATGGCTCGAGCCAAAATAAGTAAATGAACTGAACTTGACTGGATGACTCCATTTATCATATTGAGATTGTGATCCTTACATAAGTCGCCTATTAATGTTTCGAAAATGTGTTATGATATAATCCTGAGGAAGTGAATTGTGCTAATTATACATCCATTGTTTTGGGTGGCAAGCATCTGAGCTGATTTAATTTGAGAGAAGGAGGTCATCAATGGCCGACTAGACTCTCGAGCATCTTGAGTTTGACTAATTTCATCATAATTGTTAGGAAATTTAAATATTAAACTACATCTTGAAACTCTTAAAATAATTTCCATAAAATTTACATGATATCATAGTAAAAGATTCTAAATTCAATTCTTTCTAAAGTCTTTGCTTTCCTCCCAAAATATAATAATTGGAAAAGTGTTGTGTAGATTCATTTTGTGGATGATGTCGATAACCCAAAAGCTTAAGTTAATAAGTAAATATGTATATTCATTTCATGGATGATGTTGATAAGAAAGTCAGACCCATAAACTTAGGTTAGTAGGTGAAGGGTAATCACATCTATACAAAGAGCATATAAGCCCATAGTCAAGTGATGCAGGATTTTTCACCATTCCCTCTCATTCCAAGCCATATTGGAATGATTAAACCACATAAATGGTGAAATGAATGATTGGTTTAATATTCAAATATTCTAACACTCTCTTATACATAGGTTGGACTATGGCCTAGACTAGGTGTGGAAATATATAATGGGGAGGCAAATAAGGGGTCTAAAAAGATTTGAAGTCATCACCTCCTATTATGATAGCTTAAGTTAATAAATAGAGGGATGCCACCTCCATATAAAGAGCTTATAAACCCATGGTCAAGTGATGCGGGATTTTCAACATTGCCTCTCACTTGCAAATTGGATGAGAATAGTTAAGCTGCTTAAATTGTTAGGTGAACAATTGGTTTAATATTCAAATATTTTAACGCTCTCTTTTATGGAAATATATAATGATGAGGCAAACAAGGGGTCCGGAAAAATTTAAACTCAGACTCTCCTACTCTAGTAGGTAGAGGGTGATCAAATATATATAGAGTTAAGTGATCGTAAGCTATTTTAACAGATGTGGTGGACAAAACTAATCACCGCGTAGCAATAGCTGACAGAACATGTGTTCTAACCATCATGTAGGCAGCTTGGATTTGAATTTTACTACTCTCTCAAATGCTGTTAGCAAGTCTTCCTCAAAGGGTTGGCCGTGTTTGGCGCATTTTCATTACACCCATTATCGTTTTCCATTACCTCGCTTATGATTGCGAGTTACGGACGCGTGTTAGGTGTAGAAAAATGACATGGCGATTTTCCAGAGGGCGATTGCTGCACGCCATACTTTTCTTTTTCCTCCTGTAGCGGCTCCGTATCTACATTGTATCTACATTGAATATTGATCGTAATTACTATAATTAGGCGGAATGTATGTGGGTATTATCCTAACTACAGGAATATTCTGTTGATAAGGATAGTCTAGCCAACCCTTCAGTTCAACCGGACCGGTGAACTAATTCGACTTTTCCAAGTTCATGAACGCGTTAAAACTTGGAAAGCAGTTGAGTTCATTATGGAATGCTGACCTGAAGGCTTGGAAAAAATGCACTTACCACTTAAGACCTTAGGAAAAACATGTTAATAACGAGACGTGGATGCTCCTAGTTCTATGATATTTTTGAAAAAAATAAAATAAAATACTTAACTAAAGACCAGGAAAGAAGACCTTGATTCGCTACACCATAGATAGAAAGTACAGCTGATTCATAAGATTACTACTCCACGTCGCCGAACTGATCGAGTGCTTCTGTTTGTCGCAGTGCTTGCTTAAGAACGTAGCTAGGATATTAATAAATGTAGGGTCGTTATCATCAATCAAGGCAAGTTGATTGACTTCTATACCAAGCAACTTGCAGTGTAGAGCATGGAGAGGCAAAATTTGTCCCGACAACGTACGAGGAATGAGTAAAGTTTATAGTGATAATACGTTATTGTCGTCGGGAAACGTTGGGAAATAATTATAACCAGAGGGCACCAATGAAGGTCGATCAAGAGGTAACCATTCAGGAAGTAGCTCTCTTCTCATCAGGAATCCAGAAAAGGAAGTTCAACGGACATCGAAATCATATTGCCGATGGTCTTCTATGACTCGAGAACCCGATGGTTGATGTATCGCAGAACTTTCCTGGATGTACAAAGGTGCTGTTATAAAGTCCTGTCCAATGTTTGACAAAATCATCCACGTCCCCAACTTCTACCTTCCCCAGTCAGTCCAGCCTTTCTCAAGCCTTATAAATACCTCTCATCCGTGGCTTAATCTCCAAATAATCAAGCCACGCCCACCGTCTCATTTCCAAGTTAATCGCCATGAGGGCTTCAAAAGCTCATTGCTTAGGGTTCCTCCTCTTCCTCATCAGCGTTCTCCAATGTAAAGCTGAGGCTCGTTACACTTTCACGGTAAGTTCGAATGAGAGTTACACCCGCGTTTCCACATGGTCATATGCATGCAAACAGTGGTTGGACTGCGTTGCTCAAGTGTGTGAGATATTACAGGTCGAAGAAACTCCATACACGAGATTGTGCAGCACGAAGAACATCCTGACAGTGAATGGGCAATTTCCTGGGCCGACTCTCTACGTGCACAAAGGCGATACCATCACTGTCGATGTCTACAACAAGGCTAAATACAACATCACCATTCACTGGTATAAATAGCGTTTCTCAGCTTTCACATAATGAAGCGTCGCCTTGAAGATGATTAAGTCGTTAGCATCTGAGTAAATTAGTTGCGGTTGTTAGATAGAAGTGACCTTTTATATGTTAAAGTAATTTATGTGTCTCCCTTGTCATAATGGACTATTCACGAATTCAGAGTATATAGGCACTCAAAAGTCACCAGGCATGTATCATCCTGCCCACCCCATTTCAAACCATATGAAGAACGTCTCCTTTTTAAGCACATCTCTGTGTACATTACTAGGCTTTTTCAACAACTTTTCGTTGCCTTGTTCTAATAGATATGGTTCTCGAGAATAGTTTCTCATCATGGCCGCTTGAAAATTTGTCCTAATCGAATGGTGGATGATTTTATTTTAGGCATGGGGTGAAACAACTAAGATTTCCGTGGTCCGATGGACCAGAATATATAACCCAATGCCCAATACAGCCGGGAGCTAAGTTCAGTCAGAAAGTAATATTCTCCACAGAAGAAGGGACCTTATGGTGGCATGCTCACAGTGACTGGTCTAGAGCCACCGTGCACGGAGCCATAGTTATTTACCCCAAAAAAGATTCAAGCTATCCTTTTCGAAACCTGATGCTGAAGTGCCTATTATATTAGGTAATTCACAATTCTGGTTGAATAATTAATATGTGCTTGTCGGCTATCAGATTTTTGAAAAACATACGGTGTGAACAAAAATAATTGATCTTTGATCATTCAAAATTTTATGTGCAGGGGAATGGTGGAAAAAACCGATAATGGAGGTCTATCGTGAAATGCTCCGATCAGGAGGAGATCCAAATATTTCCGATGCTTATACCATCAATGGTCAACCTGGAGATCTTCACCCATGCTCAAAGCAAGGTCAGAGACGACATGTTCAAACTCGTCTTCTTCTTTTTCTACTTCTTGGCCTAAGTTCATTTCATTGTTTTTCCACTTCTTACATGGTTTTTGACAAATAATCAAAATAAAGGCACTAAGGTTGTTGCCTAGTGTGATAGCAATAAATAGTTAATTTTAACTATATCTTCTACACCTATGGGCTTTATATTCACGTATAAATGTCAAGATGCTTGCTTGCCTTGCAAGATATTCCCATAGTATTTAATGCATGCATACACCTAAATTCAAGGATGCGACCCTGCATCTACTTGCTTTCGAAAGCCAGATAGCATTCCGAAAGCTGGACGGACCATAGGGATGGCCTAAAATAAAATTATATGCGTCTTGCGACTTCCTACTTGTAAGCTTTTAGGGTTAGCAAGAGTGTTGCCGTCCTCTGATTATCATTTTCTGTTCTTTAATACGAAAAATGTCGGTCTCATTCCTGATGCAGACCCATCTCCTACTATTCAACGATACATTATAATAATTGTGCTATAGATTCAATCATCAAAAAAAGAAAATGTTGGTTTCCCATGCTCAGATGGATTGTTCCCCAAATGAAATATTCAAACGATGGGACTTTGTGCTTAAACTATTATTGGCTTAATCATAAAGTATCGCATCTTCTCTACAGTTTTCCTTCCGTATGTTTGTACTTAGCTACGGAGTAATTTTTGTTTCAGATACTTTCAAACTAAAGGTCGAGCAAGGCAAGACATATTTGCTGCGAATAATCAACGCCGCCATGCAGGACCTCCTCTTCTTCTCCATTGCCAAACACAGCCTCACCGTCGTCGCGACCGACGCGAGCTACACCAAGCCACTGACGAGAGATATCATCACCATATCTCCCGGTCAAACCATCGACGTCCTCCTAAAAGCCAACCAAAACCCCGACCACTATTACATGGCTGGTAGGGTTTACTCCAGTGCACTCGGCGTGCTTTACGATAACACAACCACCACGGCCGTGGTGGAATACTTTGGAAATTACACTCCAACCTCGCCACCTCCTTTGCCGCAACTCCTTATTACAACGACACTTCCGCATCGGTCAATTTCACCGGCTGCCTCCGAAGCTTAGCGAGCAAGGAGTACCCCATCAACGTCCCCAAGGATATAACCAACCGTTTCGTCTACACGATCTCCGTTAACTCATTCCCGTGTCCAAACAATTCCTGCGCGGGCCCCAACGGGACCCGTCTCGCCGCAAGCGTGAACAACATTAGTTTCGTTAACCCCTCGATCGACATACTCCAAGCTTATTATTACAATATCAATGGCGTGTTCGGAACCCGGCTCCCCAGCTTCCCACCGTACATCTTCAATTTCACAGCCGATGTCTTGCCGTTGAACCTAGAGACGCCGAAGCGTGGGACGGAGGTCAAGGTACTGAAGTATAACTCGACCGTGGAGCTCGTTTTCCAGGGGACGAACTTGCTGGCCGGGACCGATCACCCGATGCATCTGCATGGATATAGCTTTTACGTCGTTGGTTGGGGACTCGGGAACTTCGACATCAAGAAGGACCCTCTGAACTTTAATCTAGTGGATCCACCTTTGCAGAACACCATTGCGTTGCCGAAGAACGGTTGGACTGCGATCAGATTTAGGGCGGACAATCCTGGTGAGTTTGAACTAACGTTTGACTTAAGACGCTTCATTTGTGTTGATATCTATTGCGTAAATAGAAAATTACTAATACTAATTGGGACAAAAATGGGCAGGAGTGTGGTTCATGCACTGCCACATAGAGCGGCACCTGTCGTGGGGCATGGACACGGCGTTCATCGTGAGGAATGGAGCTCCCCCGAACACCCAGTTGCTGGCGCCGCCGCCGGACATGCCGCCTTGTTGAATGACCGTCAATTTCACTCCATTTTGGGGGAGACCTGATGAAGACACTTATCGCCGTCGCCGGGCGATTTGCTTTTGGTTTTTCGTGCTTCCATTTAGTTTCGTTAGTGTGCCGTCCCAATAAACTACGCGCGATAGCATCGATTCGGATGCTAATGCGCCCCGCTGTAGAACTAGTCTTTTCTTGGAATGAGATAGGTCGCTCTTTTATACATTTATTCGGATTTCATCCCATCCGTTTGTCTCTTTCGTGATGTTAGTACGTGAACTGTAAATCATGTGGACGAAAACTATTTCAACCATTAATAAAATGGGTCGTCTGGCAATCCTCGCATGAATTCATGTTCCAAGTAGGCTCGATTGACATGATTTAAAGAAGATGCAATAATTTCTTGCCTCTTGTGTTCTGACCTCACCGCCACCATGACCGATGCCCCGTGGCCAGGTTGTGATGAAACCGAGCTTTCTTTTTCCGCCGATGTTGGATTTTGTGAAAGAAAAACAGTCAAAAATTTTCAAAAAAGATCAGAAAAGGCGGAATAGAGAATCGTGGTATATTCAATATGTATAGAAGAAGAGTATATGAGCCTATTTATAAACTATATTAAATAACTCTACTTACTTGTTTGTGGGTTGTCGTGCCCACAATATGAGCTACATGTAGGAGGTTGTCATGGTTGGAGTTTGTCGTTGTAGCAGAAGGCTAGTCGTCATGGCAAGTTGCCACAAATACTATACCGGCTACATGACAACAAAATAGACAGATATAGAATCTAACAACACTATTTAACATAACAAACAATAATACCAAGGAAACGACACGATATTTCGAGGTTTGCACTTGTGTGTGTGTGTGTGATGCGCACCCAGTACAATTCAAGGTTGTCTAACTTTAATTACATGATATAAAACCCAAAGAAAGAATTGTGAAATCTATTTATATTTCAATGTGTAAGAAAGAAGAGTACATGAACATATAGCAGATGACTATCTAAGATAATGCACAATTAAAAGAAAAAGATATATGTAATTCCGAGAGATATAGAATCTAGAAAAATATCTTAATTATACCTAACAAAAGAAAATATTTGAGAGAAATATCTAATTATCTCTAAAAAGTATATACATCACCTTTGTACATCACCTTTGACTATGTTATAGTTACAGTTACAATGAACTTCGCCGTTAAGTGTCCTACTTGGTAGCCTGGCAGGTGCCTGGGTGCATTGTTGCTAGCATGGCTTGTTTATGCGGTATAGTTATTACTCTAATTTTTTTAAAATTAAATTAGCAAATTAAAAACTAAAATGATGTTGGCCAAATAAATTTTATTTTTTTAAAAGAGCAAGAGTTTTAATAAAAATAAATAAATAAATATAAATCCCTCCCTTCCTTACTAATCACTATATCCAGGAAAAATTATTCAAAAAATTCCAAACCTTCTGCACTTTTATCAATCAATCTTAAATTAAATATTCTCATATTTTTTCAATTTAATCTATTCAATCAATTTTGGCTGGAAATCAATAACATGGAAACTTACCATACTATGTGATAAAGTCAGTGCTCACATGAACAATTTTGCAAAAAAATAATTTAATATTTTTTCAATTTATATATATATTAATGTTTTTCCTTTGCTTTTTGTTTTTCCTTAATCCTAGGCTACCAACCTCACCGACCGACCCTCACCGACCATAGGAAAGGGTTGGCAACCTTCACATGGTCTAGGTGAGGGCATTGCCTGCCTTTGCGGCAACAAGCAAGGTGAGGGTCGAGGCGAGATGCCCTCACTGGGATTTGGCGAGGGCATCATAGCTCTCGAATAAAAATATTAAAATACGATAGATTCAATTAGTAAAAATTCAATGAGTTTATAATTTTTTAGACAATTTTCCGAGTTGCCTTTTGGCGCCCTCTGCATTGGACACATGCCGAGGACGATCCCCATCAACCCCACCTCCCTCTCGAGTTGCCGCTGTCAACCCCCTCCCCCACCGTTTACGTTCTGTTTTAATTGTTACCATAACGGTTTTCATTGAAGACGTTTCATTTTACGTGAGAAAGGGAATAAATACATCGGGTCATTTACAAATCCTATCACTACAGAAAAACACATAGTGTGCATTCGTTCAAGGTTTGGGTTTACTCATCAGCATAATTTCATTAATGTACGATCCTTTATGCTTCAAAAACGTTCCTACGATATTGCACGGATTTGTTCGTGAATTATAGATCAGGATCGTCAGTTTTTATTAGATTTAGTCTTTCAAATTAATAATATAAAGATAATAGTACGAATCAACTCATGAATTATTCATTGTCTTGTCGCCAATGGTTTTTTTCCATATTACAATAATCTCATACATGTTTTGTTGTGGAAATAAGCGACCAAACAATAAGAAAGACAGAATAAGAAAATAAATCACAATCAGAGAGGATTTTTTCCATGAACTCAGCGTGTCCTGCTGCGGCGAAACCGGCGTCTCCAAAACAGCTACTGCGGTGGCTGCTGCTATTAGATGAAGATCACTGAGAGAATTTGAGAGTCTCACATAGACGAAGCTCGGAATTCGGTAGATGGAATCATTCGACGAAGGTATTTGGCTATGACTGCTTCGACTGTTGATGGAACTGGAAAGCGACATATGAAAACTGGAGGAAGTGATGCGAGGAGGCAAAGATGGCGGAAGATTTCAATTGGCAACGAAGAGCCACCGGAATTCTGTTAGTGCCATTTCCATCCGTGTGTGCGCTGTTAGGCCGAGCCCAACGAAGCGGAAGTGGTGGGGTTTTATGGTTGGGCTCGAGGGTGCTGGGCCGGTCTTGGTTTTTACATAAGTGGCCGAATTGATATCTCTCTCCATTTATTTATTTGTTAACACCTAAATTTATATTATTTCACTTGTTCATCACATATATATATATATATATATATATATATATATATATATATATTAAGCATTTCATAACATTGCATTTAAGATTTTTTTTAATCTAAAAAAAAGGAAAAAAATAAAAAAATCAGAATTAGAAAATATTCCGATTGTGGAGGGAGGTTTAAAAGGTTTTAAATTTCGATTTTGAAAAGGATTTTAAATTTTGGAGCCATTTTCGGTTGAGTGGTTTCCTTTATATGCGGAAGATGATCATTTGTTGAGTAAATATATGCTTCAATCGGGAAATCTTCAAGAGAGAGGGGGGGGAGGACACGATTTGGGAAGTTCAGCCACATTGAGTGAAGGAAATCGTCTTCATTCAAGCAGCAAAAGTTTGCAAACAGAGTGACACCCAGAGAGAATTCGTGAAGGAGAGAGTGGGGTGCAATGCAAAAAGAGAGCGGTCATGCATGGAGAGAAGGAGGAGTTCGTGGACACCCTGAGCAAAAGAGATGACGAAGACCTGATCTTTTCCACCTGTTGCGAACGTTGTTGCTGTGAGTTTGGCGCGGCCGCTTTATGTCGGATCTTTGTGATCATTTACACTCGACCAAACTACATCTCACATCGGGACGTGATCTCTCGCGATTGTTCTTTAATTTCTCTTTGTGCAAGTGCTGTCATTAGCAATAGAAAGCTATCAACAAGTGCCTATAAAAATTGAAAAAAACATCAAGGTAATTTCCCAATCCTTTCATTAAATTGCTCAATTCACAATGCATTTGCTGCTGATTCCCCTGAGATATTCTAAGCATATTCTAATTAGGTGAAGTTTTTGTGTTGTGTTAAAAAATCTCAATAATAAAAAATATTGAGCTGAGAGACATCGGATTAGATTTTTTTATTATTGTGATTTTCTATCTTGAAGTGTGATGAATTACATTTTTTATGTGGTTAGTTACATTACTTGTGTTAATTTTTAGTAAATCTCCCAAAAAAATTATATATAAAAATTGCATTCCATGTTAGATTAATTTTCTAGTTAGAGTTGCATATTTAGGATAATGTAGAAAAAAAATCTCGTAAGTTAGAATAGATTTAGTTATTCTTCAGTTTAGATGAGGCTATGATAATTAATTTATAATAATAAGGCTCATAAAAAAAACATAAAAAGGATCATGCATATGCATATAGCATTAATATGTCATTCATCCCACGTCATGTAGTACATTCATATTTAGGGTCATGTAAATTATATTGCATCTATGTTACAATAGTTTTCAATTAATGTATGTCATTAGAGCTAGGCCATTTAAATTGCATGCCATATGTCGTTAGAGTAAAAATCACGCATATTAAATCTACACTAAAGTTATATATAATTAATTTTAGAAAAATCCAAAAAAAAAAAGAGAGTAGATGTCATCCCATTTAGAATTCATGTTTAGGGCATGCATTTTCAGTTATAGCTTGTTATGCCTTAAGGTTGATCATGATTCTTACATTTATCATTTTGGACTTATTGAATGTTATTGATTGTGATATGCATGACCACTCATTTCCATGTTAGTGGCTTAGGTTAAAATCAACCAAGGCGCTTGCAAAAAATATTTTTGAAGCTTAAAGAGAAATGGTACCGATAGCGCACTAGTTTAACTTAGTATAACCATGTCCCCGAACTTATTAAATATCTGGTTCGCAAAAGTAAAGTATTTTCCCATACTTTACTCAGGTTTCTAATCAACCATAATTTATTAGTAGCGGCTCTTGTTTGAATAAAATTGCATGTTTAACAATATTGAATTTTGGGTACCAAGTTGCAATTGGTAGGGCTTGGGAGAGTCCACACTAAGTCTTCGGACTTAATGATCCATTGGTCTTCCCATGGTGATTCACTTTCGGGAAGGTCACAGCATTATTTCTTTTTTATTATTTTGTTCTTTCACTATCATTGTTATTATGTTTCTAATTTTTTTGGCTTTTACAAAATGCATGCTTAGTTTTGGCAAAAGTTAAGGTGTCAACAGTGAGCAATTTGTCTAGTCATAAGAAATTGAAACTTTAGGAGATCTGAGATTTGACTCTTAGCAAAAAACATTCAACAAAAAGAGGCTCAGGTTAATCATGGGGGCAGCCTTAGAGTACCTGAGGGCAAAGGGAGAAGTAATCAACGAGCTCAAACCAAAATCATGGTACATCAAAGTGTTGAGGGAGAAGCAAATGAAGATCTCATGCTGAAATATTGTTGGCACAGCAAAAAGAAGGGTAAATGCAAAACCCCAAACAAGAAGGAAAATCAGCATTAAATGCAAAACCCCAAACAAGAAGGAAAATCAGCATTAAGAAAATGATCCGTAAATGCAACCATGGGAAGACGTTTGTCCAAAAGGCCCTAATTTTGCGCATTTTAGTCTGATTAAATTTTGAATTCTAGACTCGAGTGTGTTGTTTCTCTCAACTTCATGCAAAGAATTAATGTACCATTTTGCTCCTATGAAGTTGGATAAGGTTTATCTTCTTTGTACAAACCTCTGGATATTGTGCTGAAAGGTAACATTTACTTAAAATTAACAACGAAATTCAAAAGAAGTTACATGATGTCAAATATGTTCCTAATCTGAAAAGAAATCTTATATAGGCCAATTAGACGACATAGGGTATAGAACCATTACTAGAGATGGCTTGTTTTAGATTATTATGGATGCTATGATTGTAGCATAGGGAACAAAGTTGGGAATATTGTTGATGACTAAATGCAGTAGAAAAATTTTTAGTAATTGCTAACCCAAAACTTGATTCCAAATTGTGGCATCATAGTTTGGACATATGAAGCGAAAAGGGGATGGAGATGTTAACATCAAAGGGAAACTACATGATCTGAAGACTAGATATTGGTCTAAGTGAGGATTGATGTCTAGGCAAGTAGAAATATGTCAATTTTTCAAAAAAAGAAGAAAACCCAAAAGGAAAGTTAGTATGGATGCATATAAATGTGTGGGGGCTAGCCAATGTCCATTACCTTAGAAACTCACACTGCTACACCACCCTCATTAATGACTTCACAAGGAAGGGATGAGTTTATTTTCTAAAAAATAAATTTTATGAGTTTGCTGCTTTTAATAGGTAGAAATCTGAAGAGGAGAACAAGAGACCAATCTAAAGATTAAATGTCTAATTCTGACAATTGAGGTGTGCACGATAGCGTGAAGTTCAAGGATTTTGTGTAGAGAATGGAATTAGAATGACAAAAAAAAAAAAAAAAAAAACTCCCAACGGACCACAGCAAAGCGCACTTGCTAAGAGGATGAACCAGACTTGAATGAGTGTGCAAGAAGTATAATTAAAAAGAAAATAAAATTTGCAAAAAAATTATTAAATTTATAAAAGTATTTACTACTTATACCAGTCAATTACTAGAAAATCACGCAATTAACGGTTGTCTCGACAAAAAGTTTTCTTTGAGTGTTTACCAACTCCTTTGAAAAGTTTACCAGCACAGGCGAACAATCCCTTTTTTTCAATTCGGTGCATTACATCAGACCTTACGTTGGTGCTCTTTATTTCTACTCTTCAAGTTTGTTTTTGCCACTTTCTATTTTATTAGATCAATGTGCTTCTTTTTATGACTTGTTCAAATTTCATCTTCCCCTGATTTATTTCTTAGTACTCAAGTATGGAACCCCCAAACTAGTACGCTCCGATGTTCGTGGTGGCCAACCAACGGCGACGGTATTCAGGTTGGGGGTTGACGATTTTGGCCGGCCTCCATATTTCTACGAGCCCGTGTATTATGGTAAACAATTGACCGCTGACTAGGATAATATTTCTTAATAATGAGTTTTGCTTGCCGTCTAACTTTGCCATTAAGATAGAGCGACATTTTCCGCATGATCCATTGATTTTCCTATTGCACCAAACATTTCAATCTTCTACTCAACACCCAAACTTCCATGAATAAATGAAATCCGTGGATCATGAACTGAATTTTCTTTAATCAAGTCGTGTCAAACACCAACGCAGTCACTCATTGTTCGGTATCAAGACACCTTCCAAATTGTCTCTTGATTTGAAAGGATAATTTTCAGGTGTTTGGTAACATTTCTATTTATAAA
The DNA here is from genome assembly GCA_014182895.1 of Angophora floribunda. NCBI lineage: Eukaryota > Viridiplantae > Streptophyta > Magnoliopsida > Myrtales > Myrtaceae > Angophora > Angophora floribunda. The sequence continues at coordinate 24,473,334 of CM024710.1, forward strand.
AACAATTTCTGTTCATAAATAATTTTTCAATTTTTGTTCTTGGAACAAAAGAAGTGGATTTTTTTTTCCTTCTCATTATTCCAAATCTATTCTTTTTGCCACTTTTCTACTTTGGGAAACGGAAAATTAGCCGACATTACCAAGGTGGATTTCTTTTCTTTTTGTTTTGGGAAACAAAAAATAGAAAAATAAGATGATTACTAAATAGATCCGAAGTTGTGACGGTGATTTCGATGAAAATTGGTGATTCGAATGATTACTTTAGAATTCTATGCAAGAGTTAACAAAAATAAATTGATAAATCGAAAAATTTATGATTGATTGATATTTGCACAATAAATTAGGCATTCATTGGATAATATTTTCTTTCAAGTTGTCTCTGTTTGATATGATAACTTCCTTTCTTTTAAGTTTCTTTTTTCAAGAATTACTAATCCACTTTGTCATTTTTCTTGAAATCGTTTTAGAAAGAGCCCCCACTTCCGTATGGAACTCCTTTCAATGTCTCATTCAAGGAGAACTTTGAATCGTGCTCCAATAAAATCCATGATTAGGTCAAAAACAAAGATATTGATTGCACGGATGTCAGGGAGGACCCATTATCGGTGCGAATTGACCCACTTGATGGCGTCCTTATTGTCATCTCCACGAATCGCAGGCAGCCCACATGCTAATATCCTTAGGCATCGCTTTTCTTCTTGCGATGCAGGTGTGATTCTCAAGCAACAAATCATACAATATATATGTTGCGGGGTCAAAGCCAGCCAATCGCTTGTGATCGTTTTCTTTCATGACATTACAAGTGACGTGATTATCCCTAACTACCTACATTATATTACATTCTCGATCTGAGAGTCTAACACTCTTAAACATGCATCTTAACAATTTCCCCTCTCATCCGAGTAGAAGTTACACATGTAAGACTAACTCTCCCTTGGTATAGATATCTTTTTATAACAATATCATCTTAGATCCATCGAGTTTGGCAAATGTCAATGAGGCTTAAACATCTACACCTCAAATTCCACCTAATTTGCCTTGACTTAGCTGAGCTTAGCAAGAAGAAAAGGGGCACCTATTCACCAAGGAGTCACATCCAACAGTTTCCTTGGTTGAGATATTCCCAAACGATAATACATATAGGAGCCACGTGATCAATCAACTATCGAACTTCAATATCTCTTTTTGGGCCAATCTTGAAGCCTAATACCTTCACCCATTAAATTTACCAAGACAGAACCTAAGTCTAGGCCCGTGTTGGACTCAAATTTATTCAAAAACTAGAATAATGATTTACTAGTCCAGTTAAGATATATTAACTTCTCCACGTTACCAAAACTTTTAGCTCTAGGA